>JBBPBP010000001.1:18313705-18378829 GCA_037974735.1 Cicer chorassanicum
TTTTTTTTTCATATTGAGTTTTATAGAGACTTTGATAGAAGCATCTAGTCAAGATTGAAATTAACTATTGATCTCTAAGGTGCTTTGCTTGGAACGTGATTTGAAAGGTATATTATATACCCTCCTCGAACTACAATTTCGCTCATGATGATATAATAATATATACCCTCCTTGAACTACAATTTTTATATTGTTGTTTGTTTTCTATATTCACACATGATGATATAATATTGTTATCGAACACCATACTAATAGTAATATATTAAAAAGTTACTCAATCTATGTCATGTTTTAAGAAAAAAAAAATCAAATTACGAGGGTATCTAGATTTTGATCGAGGACGTACTAACATCCCTTTGAAATTATTTGTCATATATGGTAGTCTCCTCATAAACTCGATGAACAAGGAATGGACAAAATTAGCTAGAGAGAGTAAAGAGTATCAAAACGGTGTCGATTTTTTCCTAGATTATGCATACACCAAAGGAAAACCTCGCGGAAAAGAGATTTCGTCATGGTGAAGAGAGAGAAAAACCCAATGATCTTAATGATGATCATGTGAATAACGAAGAGGATCAAATTGATGAACTACTTTTTGAAAGATTTAAAGATGTTATACAAGAAGAATGTGAACTTAATGAAGGCCTCAACGAAGATGCAAAAAAGTTTTACAATCTAGTCGAAGAAGCCAAACAAGAGTTATATCCGGGTTGCAAAAACTTCTCAAAATTGTCGTTCACAATTCGCCTATATTTATTGAAGTGTTTGTATGGTTGGAGCAATGAATCATTTAATGCTCTCTTAGAATTGTTGAAAGAAGTTATGCCTTCATTGAACATCCCTGATACGTTCAATAAAACTGAAGGCATGATAAGGGACTTAGGGCTCGATTATAAAAAGATCGATGCTTGCCCTAATGATTGCATGATTTATTGGAAAAATTACGAGAATAACACATCTTGCTATGTTTGCGGTGCTCCACGCTGGAAGGAAATTGCCGAAGGAAACTATCAAGTTGGAAAAAATCATGAATCTTATAAAGTTTCAGCTAAAATATTAAGACATTTTCCCTTGATTCCTAGACTTCAAAGGTTGTTTATGTGTTCAAAGACGACTAGCTCATTAAGGTGGCATGAAGAAGAGCGTTCGAAAGATGGGAAGTTGAGGCATCCTGCAAATGGAGAAGCATGGAAAGAATTTGATAAATGTCATCCAGAATTTGCTTAAGACTCACGTAATATAAGACTTGGATTGTCCAGCGACGGATTTAATCCCTTTAGAACCATGAATGTGTCTCATGGTACTTGGCCTGTGTTATTAATACCATATAACTTTCCACCTTGGTGTTGCATGAAGGCTGAGTATTCTATGTTGTCTTTATTAATACTTGGACCACAATCGCCAAGGAATAATATTGATGTGTACCTTCAACCGTTGATTGAAGAGTTAAAGGTGTTATGGGATTTGGGAGTAGAAACATATGATGCATCACTAAAGCAAACATTCCAAATGCGAGCAACTCTCTTGTGGACTATTAGTGACTTTCCTGGGTATGCTATGTTAAGTGGGTGGAGTACAAAAGGGAAATTTGCATGTCCTGGTTGTAATTATAACACTAATTCGACCTATTTGAAGCATAGTCAAAAGATGTGTTATATGGGTCATCGTGCTTTTTTGCCTATGGATCATAAATATAGATCAAATGCAAGGGATTTCAATGGGAGGACAGAAAATAGGCCACCACCAGAATTGTTAAAAGGGGACGATATCTTGGATTTGTTAGAAGACTTTAACAATGCATTTGGTAAGATGCAAAAGAAATGTAATGATGGTCCATGGAAGAAAATATCTATTTTTTTTGAGTTGCCATATTGGAAGCACAATATTTTACCCCATAATCTTGATGTAATGCACATAGAGAAAAACATATTTGATAATATAATTGGAACTTTGTTGGATATCTCAGGAAAGACAAAAGATCATGAAAAAGCTCGTTTAGATTTACAAGACATGGGCATTAGACAGAAACTTCACCCTAAAGAGGTAGATCAAGGTAAAAAGATAGTGCTTGCAAAAGCATGTTTTTCCATGACTGCAAAGGAAAAAACTACTTTTTGTTCTGTACTCAAAAAAGCAAAAATACCTGATGGACGTGCTTCAAACATTTCAAAATGTGTTCAACTTGCTGAAAGAAAAGTTAGTGGATATAAGAGTCATGATGGACATTTCATGTTGCATTACTTGCTTCAAGTAGTTGTGAGAAGTGCAATGTCTAACCAGATTGCTCACCCTTTAGTTGTAGAAACACTTTGCCAATTGGAGACAATTTTCCCCCCGAGTTTCTTCGATATAATGGTTCATTTGCCAATACATTTGGTGAATGAGGTAAGATTGGGAGGGCTTGTTCAATTTCGGTGGATGTACTTTACAGAAAGATATCTAGGAAAGTTGAAGAGTTATGTTCGTAATAAAAGTCGTCCTGAGGGTTCTATTGCTGAGGGTTACTTGGTTGAAGAGTGCTTGACATTTTGCTCGCGATACATGCATAGTGGTGTGGAGACAAGGTTTAGTAGAATGAAAAGGAATAGTGATACATGTGATCTTGGTCATCCTATTGGGGGAAAGAAAAAAGGTGAAGGAATTTCTTTGGATTGCAAGTCTAGGAGTCAAGCCCATCGTTACATTTTATTCAATTGTGACGATGTCCAATGTTTTATAAGGTAAATAAATAAACTTGTATTTGTAGGTTTTTAACGCATTAAAGAATTGTTTTACAATTAATATAACAATGTACTTTTATTTGTAGTGAGCATGAAAGTGAAGATGTAAATGTGAATAAAAGAAAGAGGTGGAGCAAAGCAAAAAGTCAAGGGTTAGATTTTGTCGAATGGTTTAAGAAGCGTGCCTTGTTAAGCGATGTATTTGACAAACTTAAGAAGCTATCAAGAGGACCAAATAAAATTGCAAGACATTATTCTGGCTATGTAATTAATGGATATAGGTTTCATACAAAACACCGTGATGCTAGATTATTATGGTACATTGAAGTTTGTGTTATTTAGATGTGATTGGTTTGAAGTTGAAGAAGACAAACATGGCTTGACTTGTGTTTACTTTAACAAGAGATGTTACATGGACAATCCTTTTGTACTGGCATCTCAAGTCCACCAATGCTTCTACATTCAAGATCGTTCTAATCCAAATAGACATTATGTTATGAAGTTTGTTCCTAGGGATTTTTTTAACATGAACGAACAATCAAATTCAAATGGCCAACAACCATATCAATGTGATCCGTCTTACCATCCAGTTAATATAGCTGCAAGTGATGAGACTCGTGAAGTTGAATTTGTTAGGAATGATATTCCACCAACGATTATTGTTAATTCTTTACGTCGGTCAATCTAAAAAAGAATTTGATGACGATTCTAGTTTTGATGAGACTTTTTTGAACTAGTTTATTATTCATTAATTTTTATTTACTTATAATGAATGTTTTTTGGACTGATTGTTACAATTATTTGAACTTCTGTTTATTTACTTATAATGAATGTCTTTTGACACTTCCTATTGTCCTTGTTACAATTATTTGGACGGCTATATTTAGGATCGCCTCTTACTTATTTGGACTGCTTGTTAAGATTTGGAGTGCTGTTTTTAGGATTGCTTATTACTTATTTGGACTGGTTGTTACTTATTTGAACTGTTGTTTTTAGGACTGCTGTTTTAGGGCTGCTTGTTAAGATTTGGACTGCTTGTTACTTATTTGGACTGCTGTTTTTAGGACTGCTTGTTAAGATTTGGACTGCTGTTTTTAGGACTGCTTATTACTTATTTGGACTGGTTGTTACTTATTTGAACTGCTGTTTTTAGGACTGGTTGTTACTTATTTGAACTGCTGTTTTTAGGACTGCTTGTTAAGATTAGGAGTGCTGTTTTAGGAGTGCTGTTTTAGGACTGCTGTTTTAGGAGTATTGTTTTAGGACTGCTGTTGTAGGACTGCTATTTTAGGACTGCCTGTTATTTGGACTGGTTGTTAATACTTCTGAATGTTATTTCTTCTGTTTGATTGCAGGAAAATGAACAACGGGAATGGTTTTCGGCTTGATATTCAAGCTAAGTCCAGCAATGACTTAATGAGGCAATATAGAGTCAAGTTAGAAAATTTTAAATCTATAAAAGAAAGCAATCAAAAGGTAGACGAATCGAAGCAATCATTGGAAGCTGGGAAGGCAATTCAAACACAACATAAAACGCCAAACCAAAAGGTAGTTGCAATCCAACCAATTATTGAACCATCTAAGAAAATTGTTGACAAAAACAAAGGGGTTGGTCAAAATAATAATAAAAAGAGACAACTTTGGTCTACAAAGGCTCCTTGTCTTGAAGGTTTAATAGAATCACAAGTCTCTAAGAAAACTGATGAGCAAAACAAAACGCTTTCTCAAAATAATAATCTTCAGAAGCAACTAAAGTCAACAATGGCTACTCAAGGTACAATAGAATCACAAGTCTCGGAGAAAATTGGTGACAAAAATAAAAAATCATGTCAGAATAGTAATCTTAAGAAGCAACTGAACTCTTCAATGGCTCCTAAAGGTCAAGTTCCAATGGAATCAAAAGTCTCTAAGAAAATTGAGGAGAAAAACAAAGGACTCCATCAAAACAATAACCTTAAGAGGCAAGTTAGCTCTACCATGGGATATCAAGTTCAAGGATCAACGGTACATCAACAAGCCTATAAGAAGAAAAAAACTATTCCAAAATGTCCAACTATGTCACTTGCCAAATATCTCAATAAGAATAAGGAACAACATGGAGTAGAGGATTCATGAGATGAAGATATAGAAGAAAATGAAATGGAGGAGGGTATCAACTATGAAAGTGAGGAAAATGAGGAAAGTGATGGAACCAATGGTATATATGTTTTTGTTGAGTATATATTGGATATAAAAATTTGCAATTTTTTTTTTTACTTTTTTAATTACTATTATGTGGTTTATTGTCAGGATTAATAAAAAAACGAGGAAAGATTATATGTCGAAAAATTCATTCACGAGAATTCAAATATAGGCAAGAGATCATCTTGAATGAAGAAGGACAACCGATTAGGCTTGATGAAAAGATAGTTTCTGAACTTAGTAGTTTTTTGGGGACAATCGCAAGAAGTTTAGATTTGTGTGCTCTCACTTTCAATAATTGGAAGGCTTTGATTAGGAGTTGGAAGGATCTAAATATAGATCCTGTGTGGGATTATCTAAATGTACTTACTTTTTAATTTGAATGTATGGGCTAGCATACTTTTATAAATATAGATCCTAATATGTTTCTTTTGTTTTTGCAGCAAAAATACAAAATTCCAGAGAAAGGAAGGAAAACTGTATTTGCTATTTTAAATGATGCTTGGAGAAGATACAAATGTTTTCTTAAAAAGGAGCATTTTAGTAAGTACAAAACCACGCGCGAGCGGTTAAAAAATCGTCCTCATGAGGTACCAGAAGATGACTTTAAGAACTTATTGGAATATTGGAAAGAAGACCATAGTCAAGTAAGATATAATTACTTGTTATATATAGTTGTTGTCACACATTTGTAATTTTATAAAAAAAATATTGTGAATGAAAATAGGAAATCAGTCATCAAAATGCCAAAAATATAGCTCAGCTGAAATACAGGCACCAAATGGGGAATAAAGGCTTTGCAGTTATAAGGGAAAAAATGGTATTCTTTTTTCAAACATTGTAAGTGAATATTTAATTTTGTTAAATAAAATTCTCATATTCTTTTTTTTTTCTTGGTTTAGTGTCAAAGTAATGAAGATAAAGAGCCTCCCACTCAAGCTGAAATGTTTATTGCTACTCGACAAAGTAATAAAGGAAATGAGTTGGATCAAGAAACCAATCTTGCAATTGTAAGTTTAACATAATGTGTTATTTATTTTCTATTATTTATGTATACAATTATTCATTTAATATTATTATTTATGCTAGATAAAGCTTCAAGACTTGATTGAAAAAGATGGACAATCATCTTTAGAAGCCTTTCAGAGTGTGTGTGGCAAAGAACAATCTGGGAGATTTCGTTGTCACGGAAGAACTTCAACACCAACTCTCTTGAGAAGAAATGAAGAAATTGCAAAACTTAAAAGAGAACACGCTGAGGAGATAAA
The DNA here is from genome assembly GCA_037974735.1 of Cicer chorassanicum. Lineage (NCBI taxonomy): Eukaryota > Viridiplantae > Streptophyta > Magnoliopsida > Fabales > Fabaceae > Cicer > Cicer chorassanicum. The sequence goes on from JBBPBP010000001.1 coordinate 18,319,875, forward strand.
ACAGTTTACTGATAAGATACAAGAGATAGAGGAGAAACAACGTAAGGAAATGGAAGCAATGGAAGGAAAATTTCAGCTTATTCTTAAGACAATGTTGAACCCAAACACTGCAGGATTGAATATAGAGGCTTTAGCAGCTTTTTTATCAACTCCAGCTGATGCTAATAGTACTCTACGTTCTTCTACATCAACACATGCTTCTAATAATAATGAAGTAAGACTGAACTATATTACGGTTAGAAATATTATTGTTAGAATTATATTTATAGTACTATTAGAACTATATTACTATTAGAAATTGTATTGTTAGAACTATAATGATATTATATATTTAACTTTATTTACTGTTAGAAATAGGTACTGTTAGAACTATATTACTTTTATAAATTGCTATTGTTATGTATTGCTCTCACATACATGTGTCTTGGTTTGACTTTATAATCACATTTATAGACTTTAACATTTTGTCATTTACTCATGATTTTACTTATTGAATATATTATTTTTATTTTGTAGATGAATGATGGTGATACAAATGAAGAATTTCAACATTTCGAAGCACAAGATGAAGAGATAGATGTTGATACTTAAGTTTTCTTTGTGTATTTTTTTTATAGATAAGGATTTTTTTTTGTTATTTTGATTGTCTCCTTATCTCTAGAATTTAAATTAGAGAAATTGAATCACTGCGAATATATATCATATGAATGACAATATTGTTAACATAGACATATCATACATATGACAATGAACTTTAACTATATATATATATATATATATATATAGTATTACAAAATTTTATATTATTGCAATTGTTATATTTTAAATTTATTATAGTATATTCCAATAATTTTGTATTATCACAATTATTATATTTTTAAATTTATTATGGTATTACAATAATAATGTTTTACTAAATATCTTAAAATATTGTATTTTAGAAAAATATATATTTTTTTTTTAAAAAAAAAGCTTTTGCAAAGGTTTTAAAGTGTGGCCGTAACTTAATTGAAAACGGAACCTAGAAGAACGGTTTTAATTTGGCAACATCATTAAACTGTTGTCGTTGTCAATTTGAAAAACCGTTCTCTTAGAGGTAGCTATTAGTACAGTTTTTTAAAAGCGTTGTTGTTTCTAAAAAAACCATTGCGTAAGGCAAAGGCAACGCCTTGGTTCCCCACGGACAAAAAACCGTTCTCGTAGATTACGGCAACAGTTTTTTTACGTTAAGCAACGGTTTTCATGCGTTGCAGTAGGACAAAAATGTTGTAGTGATATTTATCTCGTATTGTTTCAATATTCAACCAATTGTTGAAATTGAAGAGGCCCCTTTCGATTTTTTCCTAGTATTCTCTATTCTTATCTAATAGTAGATTGTTTGTGTTTTTTTTTACAAAATTGATTCAAGTTGGCTCAATACTCTTTATGAATTAAAATTATTGAATACTTTTAAAAGTTTAATTAATTAATATGAAGTACAAAGCTACCTCATATTTAAACCCTTGCACTACAAGAATTAAGCAAAATACCTAGGGTCATTCTTAGTGTTTTGTTCCCTTAGGAGATTTGCTAGGGCTTATAAGCCCTCACTAAGTGTGTGTAAGGATATTTTGAGGGTCAAATACCACAAAAAATTATTAAGATAATTTTTGAGGGCCATAGCCCTAGGAAAGTTTTATGTTTCAACATTGTGAGGGCCAAAGCACTAAGTATTTTATTTGTTAAATATTTGATTGGGTTGTGGCCCTAGATTTTATGATGGGTAGAAGTATTTAAAATCAACTTTAACTCTTGAAATGCCTGCTACTATATGAGGGTCAGGGCCCTCGTAATTGTTAATCCCGTTTGTGCTTTTCGAGAGCTTGAACTCACGCTATCTGAAGCGTGTAGTTTTCCAGGGTCAGTGCCCTCCATGTTTTGACTGACACATAACATTACTGAGTGACACAACCTTCACTCCTTGATATCAATATTTTTAGGGCCATAGCCATCGTCCCTTTTAGTATACACGTTTAGACACTTCTTCTTCCCCATTTTTACTTTCTTCCTAATTTCTTCTCTTCTTCAATTACAAACTCTTTATTTAATCTACTTTCATCAAGCATTTGATTATCTGACTTTGGTTAATAATGTATGCTCTGATGAAAATCAACACTCTGATGGAAGACAATGCTCTGATGATAGTCAATACTCCGAAGAAGACAAAGTTTTTGGACATCCTTTGATAAACACCCTGAATCAATTACTTGTCTGAAGGTCTATGATATATGCTTTGTTCATGGTATCCTCTGCTCATTTTGTCTTTGTACCAAGATACGCATAATCAATTACAAGGATTCATTTTGACAAGTTTTAAATGGTGAATCAATCTCATAAGATTTGATACGAAAATACATGATACATGTTGATTTCTTGTAATCAGGACAACGACTAGAAACCCTAAAGATCTCTATAAAAGAACATGCAATGCTTAATTGCAAAGCATAAGAAATAACGCATGACAATAAGCATAATACAATCGTCTCTGCACTCTTGTTCTTAATTTATGTTTTATGTAGTGCTAAGAAATATTTATGAGTATAACTTTGTAAACACCCTCTTGTGAGAGTTTGTTTTTGGAAAACCTAACATTATTCTTTTGTAACCTAGCTTAGTAGTGGCTCCATCCATTAAAAGTTTATTTAGTCTTTTGTCTAGTTATTCTATAAACGGTTTTTTAAAATAAAACATAATTCAAACCATTTTCTTGTGTATCATGTTCTACATTTAGTCTTTTTAAACTTCGCCTTCCCTTTATTGAGTTCAAGTGTAAAATATTAAGGGCTCTCAACATTGCTCCATCTCATCTCCATCCCAATAGTTAGGGCTTTATTAGTGCTTTTCAGAACTTATGCTCGGGAGTGAACTTTCGCCCTACACTATGGAATTTTTTTTTCAGTTTCCATAAAACCCATTGTGTGGATAAAGAGGTTGGTTGTGGATATTAATTCAGGGTTCACATCACTTCCTTTGACCTCGAAAATTTTCTTCTTGAAACCTCTTTAGCACAAGATATAAGAGGCTAATATCCCGCGATTAGCCATGCCACTGAATTAATATTAGACGTTAATGGTGGTCATAAGTTTTACTTGAATCGGGTCGAGAAGCCTACATCCATAATTGGTTTTGTGCCCAAGAAGTTGAGTTTCTTTGAAACAGAAAACGTTGAGTTCCTAGAAGGGTACACACCCATTAGTTGTAAGGATCTCATGGCATTTGAGTTTGATGCAACTAGCCTCAAGAATTTGATACATAAGTGTTTTTCTATTTCTGTGACTCTTGGATAATTGCTATTATTTCTAACTCTCAGTTCTTTTTTTTTTTCCTCAGGTACAATGTCTCCACAGAAGGAAAATGAGTTTTGAGCCTTCTTGAAAAAAGTTGTCAAGAGAAAAGACAAACAATTAGCCGCCAAGCTCATCTAGATCATAGTCTGAACTAGGAAGCATTCTGTAACATCCTCTAAAATTATTAATTAAAGTACTTTGGATCTATAAATATATATTTTCCAATATTAAATTAGGTATGGTAATGATTCGCCTTGTTCGACTTATTGTGGTAAAGTTGTTAGTAAGGATTATTTAGTAGATGTATTTTTTATCTCTAAGGCAAGAAGAATTTGGGCTAAGGGTTGTGGCTTGGTATCACACGACCCATTTGAATGAGTAGAAAGTTGGGCTGGGAGTTTATGATTTGTTTTTGATGAAAGTTAACTAATAATTGATGAAGGTTAACTAATAATAATAATAAGAATTATAATAATATTTTCTCTCTTCTATTCCTTATTTAGGCCCAACACTATCTACTCAATAATATTCACTTTAAATAGAAAGGAATATTGAAATCCTAGCCACAATCACAAATCCTATTTCAGAAACCCTTTACAAACAAGATTCTGTAAAGAATACCAAAATTCTAGCCACCATCACCTTCCCTTCTTCGTGTATCAAAGCTTGGAACTTCTTTTTCCTTGTGAACAACTTCGTGGGGCTTAGAGATTTGTACTAGGAAGGAAAGCGGCCAAGGTAAGGGCTTTTCCCCACACAAATTATAGTTAGACCGTTGGTTGGATGGCATGAAATTAATAATTGTGATTGCTTACTTTTTGAAAGGAATAATATGTAGACTAATGAATTAAAATAATGAAACCTCAATCCTTTGTGTTAAGTTTATTATATAATAAATGATTTTTAAGAAGTAAAGAATGAATTTTTATGTTATATGTGACGAAGTTTTGATTTTTATGGCGAATATGAAGTAAGGTATGAATTTTATGTTATATGTAATAAAGTTTTAATTCTTTTAATGAATATGAAAGCAGAGTTGAGTTTGTATGTTATATGTGACAAAATTTTATGATAATGTATGAGTTGGAGTTGAATCTTGTTGTTATATATGTTAACGTGTTAATCTTACTGGTGTGTGTGTGATACCAAGTCTTGATTTTTGTGTATATGTGGTGAAAGTTATGATTTTCATGATTATTTGTTATGGATATGTGATCTTAGTGATATGTGAATAAGATGATGATTTTGAAAAGTGATTTGAATGCTTATGACATGATTCTTAGTGGGCTGTGTGGAAATATATCTCTTTGATAATATATCATCACATCATGTCATGGCATATGCATCTTCGTGGAAGTTGCCTTAGTGGCAGGTTTTTTCCCATTGGTATGGGTGATCTGTGTGGAAGTTTCCTTAGTGGCAGGTTTTCCCCATTGGTATGAGTGATTCTGTGTGGAAGTTGCCTTAGTGGCAGGTTTATATCCGGATCATATAGTTTTAGGAGCATGCATCATGTATGTATTTTTGTTATGCAATTTATTGGTTTGTGTATTTTTCTTTTAAATTGGAAGTTTTTACTCTTATATATTTTGTGTTATTCTTCTATATGTTTAACTTTGGTTTGATGTGGATGATGGATAAAACTGACCCTTACAACAACATTTTAGGTTCTAATGAGTTCGAGGAGATTCAAGAGTAGTTGATGAGTATTAATGTGCGGCGAACGGGGGATAAAAATGAGTTTTCAATACAATTTTGTAATGATAGAGTTGCCGCGATATTTTTAAGTTTATTTTTTTATTTTTTTGTCACCAACTTTTAAAATGCACTAGGATTCTAGAAATATGGAATTGGGTTCCCTTCCGTTAGGAACTATTGTTTTTCTTGTTATAGTCTTGAATAAACATTTCCTTAATAAAATTAAATAAACGTGGTTGTTACTAATTATTTGCATGAATAAAGGTTAGGTAATTAGAAGAAAAAATTTGTCGTAAATCTTTTTAAACAATATGTTTTCAAGTAACGTTTTGGATCAAAAAATCCGGGGCGTTACACATTCCAAGGCTAAAGAGGCTTCTAGGTTAATGAGAGTAGTCCAACTCGGGTTCAACCTATTCGATCGGTGTCGGCTACAAAATTTGAACCTTCTTCATCACCGATACCAAAAGGGCATAAAACCATGCCTCCTACCAATTAGAGTTAGGTTCTCTGAGATCATACGAGAAAGGGGGATGATGTTGCTTCATTATGGGACACACGTTTTCTTTGGGAACAAATTGTAGAGAATTACTTGGAAAATCCCTAAGAAAAGGATGTGGTACAAGGATTGGGGCCTAAAGGGGCTTGCTTCATTGTGACAAGTTACAACCTTTGCATGGCATTTTTGGGACGGGCTATGGTTGCCAAGTTGAAAGCCTCTAATGAATTGGAGGAGAAACATCATCGTGAGTTGGCCTTAGTTCAGAGTGAAATGAAGAAATATGAAGCAAAAGTTAAGTTGGTTTCGGATAGGTTAGCTGTCACGAGGCAGAAGTTAAAGAAGGTTATGGAAGATGAAAAAACAAGTTCCAAATTCATGAATTCACATTGATTATGGAAGTCAAAGGGCTTAAGGCTGCATTGGATGAATTGGAGGGTCTTTCGAAAGGCAATGACACAACTATAGAAAAGTTAAAGCTCGAGATGGCTATCCAATATCAAGATGGTTTTGACGAAGTTGTGGAACAAGCAAATATCTTGTTTCCCTCCGCTAATTTATCTAAAATTGACATACTCATGGTCATTCATGATGGAAAATTAGTTCTTGTTTCATCTCCTGAAGGTAAAACCATTGCTATTGTATTTAAAGAGGATGGTGTTTCTCTAGCTCCAAGCTTGGACTTATTGCATGTTTTATTTTGTTTCTAACTTAGCTTTTAATTCAACATATTTTTCATACTAGGTGTGTTTTTACCCTATATCTGAACTTAACTAGTTGTATGAATTTATGTTATCTTGACTATTAACGATTTGTGCCTTTCAAAAATAGCTTTGTTGTTGATCTCGCTATTTTTTAACGCTTTTGATCCATTAGCTTTCTTTCTAATTTAAATCGATAAAGAATATGATAATACTATATGTAAGTATGTTATGCTAATCTGAGTTTGTATTGGTGAGGAATGCAATCGACTCACTTAATTGATCGATTTCGAAGCGTTGCGTTGCATTGTGGCAGTAAGTATATAGCCCGATTATAATCGTTTAAAATATGTTGGTGTAAAACTTTGATAATAATGAGGAGATACCATTGTTTTTAAGTGAAGATTGAGCGGAGGAGTACACTCGACCACCAATGTTTTTAATTGGGGGAGTTGGTTATTCGGCCTCCACTATGTCTAAGTGGGGGAGTTTGTTATTCTTCCTTTGTTGTGTTGTGTTTAAGGGGGGAATTTGTTATTCGACCTCCACCATGTTTACATAGAGATAGTGTCCAACCACTCTAATCGAGCAGGGGAGCATAGTTGGCCACCATTGTGTTTAAATGGGGTAGTTTCTTGTTACAACCTTTGATCAACGAATACACATGGTAGCAATTAAAGACGTGAAACGGTAAACACAAGAAAAGTAAAGTTGGTTTAAGAGATGAGGGAGCCTCATTAAAAACTCAACCCATTATATGAGAAAAGAGTGCACCCGCAATTTCATTTACGAAGTAGTAAAGGAAAAATTCCAAATAATACATTTTCATCGTTGTAGACCTCGTTAAAAACTCCTAAATTTTGGAGAAAAGAGTGTTTGCTTTATTAATAAAAGTAAAACCATCTTAACTAAAATTAAAACAAAGATTAAAGGCATTCCAAGTCTTGGAAATTGTGTCACCTCCAAGTTTTTCAAGCATGTATGCTCCTCCAGCAAACTTTTTTTTTGATATGATACAGGCCTTCTCAATTTGGTGATAAGTTTCCCGTGCTGCTTAAGCCAATGGCCCTCCTTAGTACTAGTTGCATAGTTATATCTCATAGTATTACCTTTAAGTTATATCTTCTTATCGCTCTTTGCTTAGTTGCATGTCTCTTATATGTGCTAGTTATTTGACTTCATTAGTCATTTCCAGACTGACACTGATGGCTTCTTAATTGCCTTCATTATTTATAGTCTCCTTTCTCCATGTGGTTTCTTCTAATTCAACAAGAATCATGGCGTCAACTCCATACACCAATCGGAAAGACGTTTCTTCAGTGGATGAGCGAGGGGTTATGTGGTAAGACCATAGTACCGAGTGTTGTTTCTCATCCCACATTCCCTTTGCTTCTTTTAGTTTCTTTTTTGTTCCATTGAGGACAGCCTTGTTTGTAGACTCCACTATTCTGTTTGCTTGAGGATGTTCCACATATTTGAAGTTGTTTTGAATTCCTAAGGGCCTACAAAACTCCACAACTATGTTGCAAGAGAATTGGGTGCCATTGTCAAATACAATGTCATGTGAAAGTCCAAATCTAGATATGATCTTCTTTCAATAAAACCCCGTGACTCTGTCAGCTGTGATTTGAGATATTGCTTATGTAAGACTCTTAATTTTTAAATTCTAATTTATGCAATTTTAATGTGTTTTGTGTCGAATTGCTGAGGCATTTAGCTCAATTTTATTTTATTTTTGGAATTAAAGTACCAAAAATATATTTTGTTAGAATTTGCTATGTTTAATATATGTGTATATATATATATATATTTTTTTTTTTTGAGACCCGATTAAAATTATTTGTCGGAGAATAATTTAATTATGTTGCGAATAATTTAATACCGGGAAGTTTTGTTAAAGATATCACTGGTTGCTCAAAATTTTATCTGTCAATTGAATTGTGACAAGAGTAGATATTTTTATCAAAATAGTTTGAGATGTGAGTGAAGTGATGTGTGTAAGAATATTTAGATATATATATATATATATATATATATATATATATATATATATATATATATATATATATATATGAGAAAGCAAAGGAAAAAAAGAATCAAAGAAGCAAAAATTATTTCTCTCCCTGCCTCGCGTTCTTCTTTTTCTTTCTTCCTCTGTTTCGCGAACAAGTGTTTGTGGTTTCAAAAACTGCAAACACAAACCCTCATTTCTCACCTAGATCTAAGCTTCCATTCGAGAAGTGACAAAAGGGAAAGTTACTCCTCTCCACACTACGGTGCTCGTGAGCTAACTTTTGAGGTGACGACGCGAGCGAGAGTTCTCGCCGTATTTGATTTCGGTAAGGAAACGGTTGTAAAACGATAACTAAGGTAAGGACTCCTTCCAGATTTCTAGTTTGCATATAGGACCCTATATGTGTGTTTGTGGAGATTGAATTTGGTGTGATATATGTGTGTTGGTGGAGAATTTAATTGGAGGTGGTTTATGTGTCAATTGTTGAAATTTAATTTGAGGTGGTTTATGTGTCAATTGTTTAAATTTAATTTGAGGTGGTTTATGTGTCAATTGTTGAAATTTAATTTGAGGTGGTTTATGTGTGAATTGTTGGAATTTAAATTTGAGGTGGTTTATGTGTGAATTATTGAATTATAAGTTGAGGTGGTTTATGTGTGAATTATTGAATTATAAGTTGAGGTGGTTTATCTGTGAGCGACTGCACTCTTGTAAATCGTGCTAGTTTGTGAAAGATTGCACTCTTCTAAGTCGTGCTGGTCTGTGAGAGGATGCACTCTAGTAAATCGTGTTTGTCTGTGAGAGACTGCACTCGTATTTGTCCATGAGAGACTGCACTCCTGGTTGTCCATGAGAGACTATATATTTAGGATTTACGCCTCTCGTCGAGGGTTTTTTTTTTGGAAATTCTGGAATCATGTGCATTGGCATATACGCATTGCATTAGGGTGCTTGGCACGCGAGTCATGTTTGTTATATTATGATGATTGTATATACATACTCGGTTGTTGTTTGTTATTGTGTTGTAATTGCTTTGAGGTGTGAATTTGTGTTGATTAAGTTTCGATGTAATTATGTGTTCATAATTGACGTTATGAATGTTTGATGTGTGATTGAGGTGTGAATTTGTGGAGATTAACTTGGTATGAATTATGTGTTCATAATTGGTATTATGAATGTTTGAAGTGTTATTTATGGACTTTGTATCGTAAGTGTTAAATGATTTCGAACCACTTTCAAAATTGGAAATATGCATTATTTCACAGTTGTATTCGGCTACATGCAGTGTGTAGTCGAATACATATTTGAAACGTTCAGTTTTTATTTGAAATTTTAACATCATATTCGAATACGAAACCTTGTATTCGAATACAAATGAGTGACTTTTGCCACTGACTTGATTTTGTATTCGGCTACGACCATGCTGTATTCGAATACGAAAATGCATTTTTTGCTACTGACTTGTCCTGTCTCGTATTCGGCTACATCCTGTCTCGTATTCGAATACACGTATTCGACTACATCCTGTCGTATTCGAATACGACAGTGCACTTTTGTCAAAAACTTCATTTTCAACATTGTTTATGCATTTTGGACATATGAAAACCCTTTTAAGGAGTATGCTAAGATGAAAGGTTCTGTTGTGCATTTAAAATTGAAATGCTAAGTGTTATTTGTTAATTTCAGTTGGTGACCATTTACAATTATTGTAGAATTTGGGTTTTTCCCTCAGATGATGCCCGAGACCGTCCTACAAATTAGTACCCTGACGACGGGAAGGTCGTAGACATACCTGACCGATACTGTGTTAGAGGGAACTGGAGGAGTACGTGGAGGTCACCGGGGTTATTATAGTTTTAGTGGAATGATCAGATTAGTTTGGTTGTATAGGGACTTGATGTCTTTCTTTCGTGGTTGTAATTATTTTATTTTGGTTGTATAGGGACTTGATGTCAGTTTGACTTTTGTTTGGTGGGTCCATGCTCCATATTTTGATGTGACCGTGGGGGAGTTAGCATTCTTGGGGCATGACTTTTGTACAGGTGTCTGCCAAGAATACCCCGGGAGTATGAGCGATGCCTGATAGGTCTCATATCCCTGGTGTATCTTTCTATTTGAATAATTTGGATTTTCTTCCAAAAAACTATTTTAGTTGGTTTGTAATTAAGATGTCATTATTTATGACTTTAGTCGTTGGGGTTACACCATGGTTTTTATCAATTTGTTTTTGAAAAAAAATACACTCGCGCTGTTAAAAATCGGGGTGTTACAACTTCTACTTCAATCCACTTTATAAAATAATCGACTGCAACAATGAAAAATTTGAGTTGATTGGGCGCTAATGGGAAAGGATTGAAGATGTCTACTCCCCATTTGTAGAATGGCCACTCATATATGACTGAGTGTAGCGTTTCAATTAGGCGTGGTGTAAGTCAAAAAATCATGGACACTTGCCACAATTCTTAATCAATCACGACCAGTCTCCGCTGAAGTTTGGCCTATAATAGTCGGCCCTGATGAGTTTACTTGCTAACAACCTGGCCTCGATATGGCTTCTGTATATTCCCTTGTGAACCTCCTTCACAACGTAATCAACTTCAGTGTCATTCAAGCGACAAAGCATAGCAACCACAATGCCTTTTTTGTATAATTTCTCAAACACCATGATGTATGTGGATGTTTCCTAAGCTATTCTTTTAGCTTCTTATTTATCAGGGGCCAGTTATTTGTTTTGGAGGTAACAGGTATATGGCCTCATCCAGTTTTCCCGTATTTTGACATCCCCAATTGAATTTGATTTTATGATGGGTACACTCAAACATTTCGTGAATGATTGTCCTATTGTTACCTAGTATTTTAGTAATGGCGAATTTAAAGAGGAGGTTGGCTCTTGAATTTTGGTCTTGAGGAAAGAATATCACTTCAAATAATTTGAATGGTTTGGAATGTTGTTTTACTTTTTCTAGGTATTTGATTAATTGGGGTTCTTTAGTTTGGAACTGACTAGCGACGACTAATTACCAACTAAGAAATATTATTGGGGCGTAAATCATAATTGTACGGTCTCTCATAGGCCAGTATTAATTACCGAGGTGCAGTCTCTCACAGGCTAGCACGATTTACTAAAGTGTCGCCTCTCACAGGCCTTACACTGATTTCTAGAGTGCAATCGCTCACAGATCAGCACATTCTAGAGTGCAATCTCTCACAGATCATCACGACGCGATAATCCTCGTAAGGATAAGATGAACCAACAATTCACATGGCATCATCTCGTGGCCCATCCGGTCACCACTATCACCATGGCCCATCGCGGTCACCATGTACTATGAAAATGCATGAGCATACTCTGACTCTTTTCACCACAACCATTAAGTAAATGCAGCTATTAAAAGATTCCCCATTTTTAATACTCATTTAACACTAATGATTCAAATTCAACACAGAGCATACTCAAACATATATAACTCATAATCCCACAATTCACACCAATTCATTTTTCCACAAAATCCACACATAAAACACATCTAAAAAATTCTTAATATTAATTATGAACACATCAATCATGTAACACCCCAGATTTTTGATCCAAAACGTGGTGGCTGATGCCCTAAGCAGGAAGTGAGTTCATCTTTCATTTGTAACAATGAAGAGGTTAGAGTTATTAGAGAAGTTCTGTGACTTGGATCTTTATTTGGATTCTACATTGGAGAAACTACACTGTGGAATGATCGTTATAGATAGTGAATTGATGAATGAGATTAAAGTTCTCCAAGTTACAGACGTGTCGACTCAAGAGAAAAGGAAGTTGATCGAGGTCGGCAAGGCACCAAAATTCAAGGTGGGCTCCGACGATATTTTGAGATGTAATGGACGTGTTTGTATACCCCAAAAAAGCAAGTTGAGTATTCACCCTGGTACCACCAAAATGTATAAAGACCTTAAGCTGAAGTTTTGGTGGCCGGGAATGAAGAAACAAGTAGCCGAATATGTGGCTTCGTGTTTGACTTGTCAAAAAGCTAAGGTAGAGCATCAGAAGCCAGGGGGACTACTAATGCCATTAGATATACTAGTATGGAAATGGGATAGTATATCCATGGATTTCGTGGTAGCATTGCATAAGACCCAACAGAAGTTTGACTCCATTTGGGTAATTGTCGACAGGTTGACCAAAGCTACCCATTTCATACCCGTGAGGACTACATTGTCGTGATTGTCAGACTACATGGGGTACCGTCCAACATTGTGTCGGATAGAGATCCGAAGATCATTTCTCGTTTGTGGGGAGCATTACATGAGGCGTTGGGTACTAAGTTGAGATTGAGTTCAGCCTATCACCCTCAAACCGATGGGAAAACAGAAAGAACTATTCAGACCTTTGAGGATTTACTAAGAGCGTGTGTGTTGGATGAGCGAGGAAGTTGGGATAACATGTTGCCTCTCGTTGTGTTCACCTATAACAACAGCTACCATGTGAGCATTGGGATGGCACCGTACGATGCTCTGTATGGGTGTAAGTGCTAAACCCTTTTATGTTGGTATCAGGACAGTGAGAACCTAATTGTATGGCCAGAATTGGTACAACAGACCACTAATAAGGTCCGACTGATCCAAGAAAGGATTAAGATAGCGCAAAGTAGACAAAAGAGTTATGTCGACCAACGAAGGAAACCGCTGGAGTTTCAAGATGGTGAACATGTATTTTTGAGAGTGACACCTACTACTGGAGTTGGTAGGGCATTGAACTCTAAGAAGCTAACTCCTAAATTCATTGGCCCATACCAGATCCTCCGACGTGTGGGTCTCGTAGCTTATCAGATTGCTTTGCCTCCAAATCTAGCTAAAATGCACGACGTGTTCCATGTGTCACAATTGAGGAAGTACATCGCTAATCCTTCCCATATTATCATGCCAGATGATATACAGTTAGAGGAGAACTTTTCGTTTGCAGTTTCGCCGCTGAGCATTGAGGATAGGACTACTAAGCACTTACGAGACAAAGAGATCGCCTTGGTCAAGGTGATTTGGGACCAAACGACCGGAAATGCAACTTGGGAATTAGAGGAAAAGATGAGATGTCTTCAAGTAGTCCACTCGAAATCTTAATCATTCCGAATTTCAAAATTTCCGGTGCAAACTCTACGTTCAAGTGTAGGTCACTGAATGCTTCCAACAACTCTTGTTGTCTAGCCATCATTGTTGAAGACACTGATACACTCCGTCTACTCAACGCATCAGTCACTACATTGGCCTTCCCAGGGTGGTACTGTAGTGTGAAATCAAAATCCTTGAGAGTCTCCATCCATCTCCTCTGACGCATGTTCAATTCCTTCTGATCAAACAAATATTTCAAACTTTTATGGTCACTGAACATTGTGAACATGCATCCATATAAGTAGTGCCTCCAAATCTTCAATGCAAAAACAACAACAGCAAGCTCTAAATCATGAGTAGAATAGTTCCTTTCATGAATCTTCAATTGCCTTGAGGCGTAAGCTACAACTTTCTTGTGTTACATCAGAACACATCCCAAACCTTAGTGAGACACATCACAATAAACTTCATACGGTTCTTCTGGTTGCGGTAAAATCAAAACTGGTGAGGTTGTCAACTTCTTCTTTAGTAACTGAAAATTCTCCTCACACTTCTCCGTCCATGCAAACGGTTGTTCTTTTCTAGTAAGTTGCGTCAATGGAGCTACAATCTTCACAAAACCTTCAATAAACCTCCTATAGTAACCTGCTAGCCCTACAAAACTTCATATGTCAGTGACCGTCTGATGTTGTTTCCAAGCAAGAATTGACTCAATCTTTGTTGGATCCACAATGATTCCTTCCTTAGTTATCACATGATCTAAGAAATTCACTTCCTCCAGCCAAAACTCAGACTTCGACAACTTGGCATACAATTGCTTCTCGCGCAAGATTTCAAGAAATTGGCGCAAATGCTCTTCATTTTCTTCCTCAGTCCTTGAATAAATCAACATATCATCAATGAATACCACAACAAATTTATCTAGAAATGGACTAAATATTATGTTCATGTAATCCATAAAAATTGTTGGTGCATTGGTAACTCCAAATGGCATAACCAGATATTCATAATGCCCATAACGAGTTCTGAAAGCAGTTTTCTGAATATCTCCTTCTCTTACTCGGATCTGATGGTAACCCGACTTCAAGTCAATCTTTGAAAACACCGCGGCTCATATCAACTGATCCATCAAATCATCAATACACGGCAAAGGATAACGATTCTTAATAGTCGCCTTATTAAGTTGTCGATAATCCACACATAAGCGTGAGCTTCCGTCTTTCTTCTTAACTAGCAATACCAGAGCTCCCCATGCTGAAACACTTGGTCTAATAAATTTCTTCTCCAACAAATCTTCAATTTGGCCTTTGAGCTCATTTAATTCCAATGGTGACATTCGATACGGCGCAATCGAAATTGGTCCGGTTCCTGGGTGCAAATCAATGAAACACTCCACTTCTTTTACCGGTGGTAATCCGAAAATTTCTGTTGGAAATACGTCCGGGTACTCCTGAACAAGCACCACGTCTTCTATTTTCACATTTATCTTTTCCCCCACGTTAGCCAAAGACAAGAACTCATGAGTTCCTTCTCTTAGTGACACTTCGAGTTTGTTAGCAGCTAGATCCTTAACAATTTCTGGTTCGGGAAAAAGAACCAGTTTGCGAGCACAATCCAAGATCACATAATGGTACGACATCCAATCCATACCGAGAATGACCTCGAGTGATTATAGAGGTAAACAAATCAAATTAATCAAGAAATCCCTATTTTGAATAGCCATTTGACACTGTAAACATGCAGTATTTACTATCAACGTCTTAACATGTGTGGAAACAAATCAAAAGGTAGAGGCGACACAGATAACTTCAAAAGATACACACAATCCATAGCAATGAAGTAATGGGTTGCCCCCGAATCAAAAAGTGCATTTAGAATATTACCTGCAATCTCACAATCACGTTGAATCAGATAGATAGATGGATTTCTAGCTTTAGCACTCACGCAATAAACGCGTCCTCTAGCAGTAGGACGAGTAGCCCTAGTTGCATTCACAACCGGTTCCACCTTCGGAGCTTTATAATCCCTTGAAATATGCCTTAGTTTCTAGAAATTGTAGCAAATAAGACTCTTAGAGTTACAAGCATTAGCATAATGCCCCTCTTCCCCACATCGGAAACATCGAGTCACTTGCCCCACTTGTCTACCAAAGTTCGGGCTCCCTGGGTGATTCTGACCCCTGTTGTTGTTCTACGGTCGGTTATAGGGCTTAGCAACTTGTTTCCATTTGTTGCTCTGATAACTCACCCGACTAGGCCCCCTGAACTAAATTTCCTTCCACGGTTGGCCCTTCTATTCTTCATATCCTCCACTTCTCTACATTTTTCCACAAGAACTTGGAAACGTTGAATTTCCAAGGGTAAGACAGAATCCTGAATCTCATACTTCAATCCGGCTTGGAAACGATGACACATGAATGGTTCATAAACCTCTGCACGGGAAAACCTAAAATGCCTTGACAATGATTCAAACTTAGCGGCATATTCGCCCACTGTCATATTACCTTGATGAAGTTTTAGAAAATCATCACCCAACTTAGTCTTGGTACTCATCGGGAAGTATTTGTCTAAAAACTTCATTTTGAACAACTCCCAGTCCACCTCCTCATGAACTGGTCCCAGTATTTCCTAGCAGTAGATAAGCGGCATAGTTGACCTTCACTCCCGCCTGACAGTTAATCATCTCAAAGATCTTTTCCACTTCTTGGATCCACTAACCCGCTTTCTCTAAATTCTCATCACCTCTAAACTTGGGAGGATTGTAACGACGAAAGTCCTCTAATCCCATTGACTCATCATCATGGATCTCTCTTTCCCTCTTCTCTAGATCCCGCAGAGTCTTTGCAGATGTCTGTGCAGCAACAAAAGCAGCCATGTTATTCGTTGCTTTAGCCATTTGATCATCCCTGTTGACGTTGACTCTTGCAGCGCCGTTCCTTCTTGGAGGCATTGTTTCCTATAAAACCAACATCAATAACAAATTTTAACACCCTTTAGAAGAATTCCAAACGACATCTTTCGACTTCAACAACTCAACACTACACCGAACCCAACACTCGGACAAATCATCCTGACGCATGATCAGATGACAACCCCCAACCTACAGGTTAACCTACAATCTATAACCAAAGCTCTGATACCACAATTGTAACAGTTTTTTTTTAAATAAACTAAAATCGAATTCATAAATATATAAAGAAAGAAACTCTTTTGGATAAAATATTTAAGTCGTAACTCAACGACAAAGTCAACAATATTTACAAACAGCGGAAACGGTTTTGAAATGAAAATCCAAAGCATTTAAAACAGAAAAATACACCGGGGATATGAGACCTATCCAACGTAGCTCATACCCTTGGGGTATTCTCGGCAGACACTTGTACAAAAGCACTACCCCAAGAATTTTAACTTCCCAACGTCACATCAAAAAGTGGTCACATGGCATCATCCCTAACCTTTTGATGTCTTACTAGTTTCTAGGACGAAACCAATTTTAAGGGGTGAGTATTGTAACATCCTCTAAAATTATTAGTTAAAATAATTTGGATCTATAAATGTATATTTTCCAATATTAAATTAGGTGTGGTAATTATTCGCCTTTTTCGACTTATTGTAGTAAAGTTGTTAGTAAAAATTATTTAGTAGATGTATTTTTTACTCTAAGGCAAGAAGAATTTGGGCTAAGGGTTGTGGTTTGGTGTCACACAACCCATCTGAATGAGTAGAAAGTTGAGTTTAGTGATATGTGAATAAGATTATGATTTTAAAAAGTGATTTGAATGCATATGACATGATTCTTAGTGGACTGTGTGGGAATATATCTCTTTGATAATATATCATCATCTCATGGCATATGCATCTTCGTGCCTTAGTGGCAGGTTTTCCCCATTGGTATGGGTGATATTTCTGGGTGATGTTTAACTTTGGTTTGATGTGGATGATGGATAAAATTGACCCTTACAACAACATTTTAGGTACTAATGAGTTCGAGGAGACTCAAGAGTAGTTGATGAGTATTAATGTGCGGAGAACGTGGGATAAAAATGGGTTTTCAATACAATCTTGTAATAATAGAATTGCCACGATATTTCTAAGTTTATTTTTAATCTTTTGTCACCAACTTTTAAAATGCACTAGGATTCTAGAAATACAGAAGCGGGTTCTCTTCCGTTAGGAATAATTGCTTTTTCTTTGTTTTAGCTTTGAATAAACATTTTCTTAATAATATTAAATAAACGTGGTTGTTACTAATCATTTGTATGAATAAATGTTAGGTATTTTAATAAAAAAAAAAATTGTCGTAGACGTTTCTAATCAATATATTTTTAAGTAACGTTTTGGATCAAAAAATCCGGGGTGTTACAGAGAACGTTGTTAGTTCTGGAAACAGAAAAATGGAGAACGTTCTTGGTTAGTTAAAATAACAGTTTTAGCTTCTCTATTTAACTTGATAATTAAAATGACTGGATATAAATGGAGATAAAGAAGATATACCACACAACGATATATCCTGGTTCACCCAACTCGGGCTACGTCCAGTTCTCACAACTGTAAGATTTTTACTAAGTGTTCAAATGGAGAACGAGCTTAGTTTTACACAATTAAGATCAACCTTGAGAGGATTTTACAGTTCACCTTTTAACCATAAAAGGATTTTTACAAAACTACTCAAACTATAAACACTTATAGTTCTGAGTTTACACAATAATGATATAAAGAGATTGGTTGAATGTGATTATACTCAACTTATGTTTGAGAATAGATTCTTTTCAAAAGAACTCTGTAAAATGATCTGGATTTATGAAGGTAGTTTCAGAACTGATTCTCTTGCAAATGAGAAGCTTTCAAGTATGTAAGTGTATGTGATTGATGGATTCTTAGCACTTGAAGTTATTAAGTTTCCTGAGTATTGGCCTCCCATTTATAGGCGTTTAAGAGCATTTAATAATGGTCAAAAAAGTTGTTGGTAGTGCTATGTCAGTTTTGACCAAAACTAATATATGTGAACAAAAATATTCCAGCCTTTGAACACTTTATGAAATATGTTTGACTGGGCTGATTTCTTTGTTCTTGATCAGATTTCTCTTGTGTTTAATGATCCTTTATACTTCGGATGTATTAGTTGATGTATTTGCTTTGATCTGGAGTTTTGATTCTATCAAAAACATCTTGGAGAATGATGATGAACTTCTGCAAAATTATGGAGATTGATAATCAATATGGAGTTCTGGTGTTTGAACTTTCTAGAGATTGATGATCAATCTGGAGGTTCAGTCTTGATCATTTTGGATGTCTTCTTGATTAATCTAGATGTCTTGTATAATTCAATATTGTTTAACTCTCTTGACAGTTAAGCTGGAGAAGGTTTAGCCTTGTTTCAACTTGCTTAATTTATGACCTTTTCTCTTTGTGATTAGATTAGTTTCTTTGAATCTGATCATCTCAATTTGTTCCTTGCCATGTGCTAATGATATTGATGTAATGTGTTGTTGATGATCATCTCAGTTAGTTTCTTTGAATCTGGTCATCTCAGTTTGTGATTAGATTAGTTTCGACTATTTCGACATTCTTTGGATGAGTAGAGTTGTTAAGGGAGTTTACGATATGTAGTACCTTCTTTGTCGCCTATGAATCCCCCAAAAGATGTGTTTAAGGTGAGTTTGGTGACGTCTCTAGACGTCTTCCCCTTGTTATCAATGGCATTATCTTTCCGAGGAGAGCATGGTGGTGTGTTTCGCTCCCTCGATCGTTGATTAGGTTCTCCCTGAGTTCTCTGACTTTGGACAAATTTTCTAAGGTGTCCATTTCTAATTAATTTCTTGAATTCATTTTTAAGTACTTGACAGGAGTCGTGTCATGATTGTTGGTCTTATGGTATTCGCACCGTTAATTAGAATTGGGACCCGTGTTTCCCTTAGCGTGGTTACTTCTTGGAGCAGGTGAGTGTGCATGATTTCTCGTAGAATGCGACTTTGTCTGGCGTTAAGAGGAGTGAACGATCCTTCTCGATCGACCTTTCTTTAACATCTCAGTTTCTTTTTTCAGCATTGTTTTCCTCTCCTTTGATGTAGCATTCAACATGAGCCATGATTTCTTGCATATTATTGGTGGGTTTTTGGGCGGGAGATTTGTTGAAATGGTCTACTTTTAATCCATTTTGGAAATCTCCAACAAACATATCTTAATTAGGATTTATCACGCCCATGGTGGCTTCATTAAACCAACCCATGTTTTCTTTGTACAATTGTTGAAGGAACTTTTTGACATATTGGGGAACTTGTAATAAAAGTGTTTGGGAAGCTTTATATAACATCTCTACGCAACTTTCTTGAACATATCAATAATAAAGTACGAATTTTAATGGTTGTGTTGCACCGATTATGGTCATCTGAGTATTGAAAGTCATTAGATTTTCTTGCAGATTGTGTTTACCATTGAAAGACTTGAAGACAGGTGATTTGAAGTTCTCAGGTACGGGGGACTCGAGAATTTCTAAGGTTAATGGTTATGGATCTTCAAACTTATGAACTTTCTCAACGACCACTTGAATTGCGGCTAAGGCCTCATTTTTGGCTTTCGGAGGATTTTGGTGGTTTTTAGAGACCATTTTTTAGGACAAATTGGTGTGATTGGGAATCGTTTTACCATAGTCCCACGATGGGAATCAGTATTCACACGAACGTTTAAGGACAAATATTTTTAGTTTGATTATGGTATCAGAATTTCAGGTGAGCATTGTCGATGACGTATCGTGGTCAAGACTCCGGTGTTTAGTGGAATAATGTGAATGAATACTTCTCTTCCTGGCATCCCCTTGTATAGCCTCATTTCATAGGGTTTATTAGGTTCGAGGCTACGATAACATATTCCCCTTTCCCGGACTCCATTGTGGGGAGCAAGTATTCTCCCTCAATTCTCGTACCTAGCCATTTCCCGAGTTCATGGGTTTGGTCAATCGGTTTATGTTCTTTTTTAGGTTCGGAATGGGCATTTCCAAGGTTCGACCCAATGTTTGTGATGAGGCCAGTCCAATATGCAAAGACTATAGTATTTGATGCGTCAATTTCTTTTAAGAAATGAAAAAGAATCTTTGCCTAGTTTTTTTGTTGTCTTGTTCAAGTCTAGATGTATTTTATATGGAACGCTTGTGTCTTTATGATGTACGATTTTGATGTTTTAATATGTGTCTGAATTTTGAGCAATTGAATGGGCGTCAGTATGGAAATCCTTCATAGAAGATGGGCAGTTCTATCCTCTATGATGATGGGTTTGGACTTGTGTCTTCTGATATAAGGGTTGGAGTACCATTTGTACTCCCTATAATATATTTCTTGCTTATAAAAAAAAGTTTCAAACTCATTCGAAACTAAATATTGGCACCTCTTTCAAGTGAGATTTGAAATGTGGTTTGTCATGTTGTCGAAGTCTAGCCTCTTCCACTAGATCTAAGTCCATTTGAAATGTAATTTAATTTAGTAATCGAATTATTCTATAATAACTACCACATTTTCTACAAAAAATAATTATCCCAAAATAAATGTCATTTGCTATGGAATTAGTTATTTGTTTCCACCTGTACCATTGAATTACACTACAAGAAAGCATTCAATTTGTGACCAACTTAAAAAACATTTTGTGATCGAAAAAAACCTTCACAAATTACTGACCGAAGAAACTCTCACAATTACTAAATCAAATATATATTTTTTTGGCTGATTGTAACATTTATGGCAGCCAAAAACAGTCACAAAATTGTTGGAGGGAAAAGTTATTTGAATTTTTGATAGTTAATACCTTCACAACAGGCTTGATTGATTGAAAATATCAACAAGATTTTGTGGTGGCATATATCCTTGCAAAATCAGAATGTTGGAGCAATTGTGAGAGCTTATGCCGCAACAAAGTATGATTGTGCAACATTTTTAAGGGTTTAGCCCGCCTAAAAGGCAACCTTTTCTAAGGACCCAGGCCGCCACAAATACCATATTTTCTCCCTCTATATATTACTCTTGTTCTCATTTCTTATTTCTACATTCTCTCTAAATTTTCTCTCTACCTTCTCTCTTGAGTTTCGGTAAGTTTTTATTTTATGTTTTGTTTTTTAATGATATTTTTTATTCGAAGTTATTTATTTAATGGATATTATTTAATTTTCATTTTGACAATTGAGTTATCGAGTTGATTGCAATGAGTTGTTATTTGTTCGTAAACTTCAAATCACACACAATCTTGTATCAAGTTAGTATGAAATGCAATTTAAATATAAATTAGTAATTTATATAATTATTATTAAAAATAACTTTATATGGTTATAAATTTTTGTTAGAACGTTAATATTTTATTTTAGAAAGTAGAATATATTATTTATAAAATTGGTTATAATATTATTTCTAAACTTTATTGTTAGTAAGATTAGTTAAAAAAAAGTGCTAGTAAAATATTTAAATTGTAACTTTTTACTCAAATTAAAACGTAATTATTCTTTAAAATATTGATAAAGTGTTATTTAAAATATAGTTGTATTTTTTATTGTAGTTATTTTTGCTGTTATGATTTATTATTTTGTAAAATAGAATTTTATTAAGAAATTGTAATATTTTCAATAACAAAATAACACTTATGAAAAAAAAAGTAAATTTATAATATTAATCTAATCATAAAATATGTAATCTTATAAATATAAAAGGTTTTTATATTTTTTTTAAAATACATAAAAAGTTCATCTTTGAAAATGTTAGTAAATTTTTCTAGAAAAAATAGAAATCATATTGTTTACATAATATATGAGAAATAAAATTTGGAAACAAATGTAACATGTATTTAGGGGTGAACATGGGCACGGGTCGACCCGCCAACTTGATCACCCAACCCAATCCAACCCGATTTTTATCGTACCCGATCACTTTCGGGTACGACCCAACCCAACCCGTTGAAACCCGCTTATATTTGGGTCGGGTAATGATGGGTTTAACAATCTGAACCCGTCAACCCGTCGACCCGACCCGGTAACTAATTATATTTTTTTTAAAAAAAATTGTTTGGCTAGTTCAATAGGGTTTCATTACTCTTCTTCTTATTTAGATTTTCAGCTTCCTTCATCCACTTTCTTTCTGTCTATACCTTCTTCAAGACTTTTTGAAGAATTAGTTATAATAAGATATTATTAACAAGTGATTTTTATATGAATGATGATGCAAGGTGTTCATGCGTCTAGGCTAAACACTAAACTCGTTTAATTTGTTTTGACATTGTAATCTTGTATATGTCTACTCATAAAATTCATATCTAATTTTTGAATTGTCTCTTTCAAATGAGCAATTTAATTTGAGTTAAATACTATTTATTTAAATGTTATATTTTGTCATAATTTTACGTAATAAATGTATGAACAGAAAGCTTATGCTTATAATGAATTTAGTTTAAATTTTTTACATTTATTAAATACAAATTTTTTTAGTTAAATATTATTATTTGAGTTAAATACTATTTATGAGAAAAATTGATGCTTATACAAAAATTTACGATGAATTTAGTTTAAATTTTTTATATTTAAATCTATTAAACAGTTTTTTTTTTACTATTTTATTTGAAAATAGTAAATATAAACAAATGAATGGTACTTAGTAAACTAAAATGGTTGGTGGATTATGTGTAACCAGTGGCTAATCGTTGTTGGGACATAGGTTGGTCATGGCCACCCCAAAATTTTCTCTAATCTTTTAAAAATACTTCTTATTTTATTTTATTTATAATACTATAATTTGTTAAATAAAAATTAATATAGATTAAAATCAGGTTTATCCTTGTCATTGTGAAAAAATATTTGATAGGTACACATGAATTTTATGTTGTTTTAATGTTGGGTTCTATAATTGGTATATTTTATGAGTTGAATTGCAGTTAATGAGTTATGTTGTCGAGATGTATGTTTCAGTCTAATATGTGAAGATAACATACTATATGTGCATTTTTTCTTGTTACATGAATTAATCTAACCAAGTGACATGAAGATTGGTATGTGTAGATCTCATACGTTGAGAAACTTGTTAAGTGCTGGTACTTGAAGTTGACATTTCTTAGAATTGATGAATTTTAATATTTTATTGATTTACTGTTGTTGAATTTATTTATGTAATTGAAGATTGTTGGATTTATTTTTTTGTGTGAGAGGTTGATGAGTTTTTTTAAAGAATTGCATAATTTGATTGAAATTTTATAGTTTTGAGACATTTAAGTATTAAATATATTTTCATTCAATATGTTTTCCTGTAAAATAAAAAAAATAGTTTATTATTTATGTATGACCCGCCAACCCAACCCAACCCAACCCGTTCTTGATCGGGTCGGTTCGGGTCGGGTTAAATAAAAAAAATACGGGTTGGAAACTTAACCCAACCCAAAGATAATCAATCGGGTCGGGTCTTGGGTTTTGTCAAAACCCGCCCAACCCAACCCACGTACACCCCTACATGTATTGATTTTAACGTAACTATTTTTAAAAAGATTATTAAAATTAATGATATTAATATTTGTTGTTAGTCATTATAAAGAGTTATAGTTGAGTTCGTACAAAAAATTTATTACTTTTACGATCTCTATTTTGGTTTATATGGATGTATTTTATGAAAAACATTCATTAAACTTCATTTAAAATTTTATTTTAGTTTAGTTTATATATAGTCTCTATTATGATTTATTATATTGTTTGTAAATATTTCCTTAATTGACGTATAAAGTATGTCATAATTATTTATTTAGTAATTTATAGATGTTAATAACAAAATAATGCTTTTGAAAAATAAAGCATTTTATATATAAAACATGGATCTAATTAATGATCGCATACCATATCTGAATCAACCTCAACGAGTCAACTATGCCAACAAAAGGCTTGATCAAACCAGATTTAAATCAATTTCAACCAGTTATGGCTCTGATGATTACCGGTGTACATGAAGATGAATACCAATTCCAACCATGTTGTCTCCAACACCAATTTATAATATTTTTTAGGGACTTTTACCGTTGAGTAATATTCCATCAAATAATGACGGAGGGCGTGAAACTAATGATCAGAGAAATTATTATGATGATTAATATTTTCGATAATATTTTATATTTTTGGTTTGTATGAATATATTATTCATTATTATTTAATTATGGTGTGTTTAATTTTTGGTTTGTATGATATAATTTATTAATTTTGGAATGTTTTATTTCCTTTGGTAATAATAATTTAATAATATTAAAATTATATTTTTGTTTTTATATACAATATTTTATTTAAATTTTCATTCTTTAAATTATATTAATATTAATTTTTTACATGTAATATATTTTTTTTTAATATTAATTTTGAATTTTATAAAAGAAATTAATAAAGTTACAAATGAGACAGTTTGTGGCGGTCTTTGCCCTCACAAATGGTGGTTTTTTTTTTCTTAGTTTTATCTTTTATGACGGCATATGCTCACAAAAATTTTGTGACGGACTTTTCCGTCACAAATCTGTGACTGCTTAAGCCCTCACAAATGATAACCAAAAAATCAACATTTGTCTCGTTTTAGCTCTCACAAAACTTTGTGACTAGGTTATTTGTAGTTGCCTTAACAAATCACAATTTATCCACTGTGATTTGTAGGGACTTTTGACCGTCACAAATGAAGGGTTTTCTTGTAGTAATATAATCTAGATAACTCTCAAATTATTTTTATCCTACCTTATTGTATTTAATAAGAGTAAACTAGTAAAATCGTTATTTTATATATATATATATATATATATTATATTTTATTAATATGTGTGAAATAATCAAATACTGTATTCTTTTGAAAAATTCGGTTTTCAAAAGATTTATGGTATTGCAATAAATTTTTCCACATGAAATATGACCATTTATCACAAGAAAATGAACTTGATTTGTCCTTTAAAACACAATCGATTCAATCAATTTTGCGATTCACAAATAGACAATAGAGTTCAAAACAAATGATAGAAATATAAAGATAACATAAAGTTCAATTATGAATCAAATTCACAATTGTTGATATTGATTGAAAACAAAATTCTTGCTCAACAATTCAAAATATGAAATAAATTCAAAAGTGTATTTTCAATGTTATAAATCCTTCTATCATTCACAAATAAAAAATAGAGTTTTAAAAGCTTCTTATAAGACCTATTTTTCACTATTATTAGTGGTGTGTGAAATATATTTTTAATTTTTTTCAATAATTTATAATGTGGTTTTATTATTTTATTCTTTATTCGATTATTATTTTTGATAAATATATATATGTGTATTACATGATTTATTTAATTTGATGGAATATTTCGCTAAATTGTGTGAAAATCATTTTTTTAAAAGAATATTCCCTTGTGAAGTATTTAAAAGAATACTTATCATAATGACACAATTTAACTAATTTTAGAAAAAAATAATAATAAAGATAGTTTAGATTAGTCAACCGCCCAAATGTTGGTTAGTGAGAAAAGTCATATAAATCTCTAGTTGGTTATTAGGCTAGGTTAACTAGAAAGAAAAAAATGTTTAAGTTCCTAGTTAATAGCTACTTAGAAAAAAGAAAATGAATATTGAATCATAAATAGTGTGCGAGAGAGAGGAAAGAAACATCATTGTAGTCACAATGAGAGAAATAAGAAAAATCAATTCCAATGGTCTATGGTTGTGCAAGGAACTTGCTCCAATTTCGTTCAAATTATAGTATGTCATCTCTACCTTTGAACTTGACTTATTAATATAATAATATTTTTACTTTCTCTCTGACTCAATTTGATAAAGCTTTTGATTTTGAAACTATGTCTTTTTGATGCAAAATCTATGTTTGTAAATTAAAATATTAATTTTTATGGAAAAGTTGTTACTAATCAAAAACTGATTTTTAGTAATTAACTTTATGATGATGGATAATTTTGAAAACGGTGTTTGATATTATTATTATTGTTTTAAAAAAATCCTTTTTAGTTTAAAAGTAAAATTGTGATATGCAATTTATTTTCTTAGAAGTGTTCTTGATTTTCTTATGATATTGATATAGAAACCTATTTTGATTAAAGAAAATGTTTATCTATGTCAAAAATTAATCTTAATTCGTTAGAAGTCGTTATAAATGTTAGATCGTATTTTAATCGATAGAAATCATTATTGGTTACAAAGTTAATTTTTATTTGGTTAAAAATTTATGTTGTGATAGTTTGATTGTTGAAGAAATTTTTAGAAACCTTATTGATGTTAAAAATAATAATTTTTCCATAAATAATAAATGTGTTGAAAGTTGTTGTTATAGTTGTTTCTTTTAGAAGATTAAAGTTATGATTTTTCTGAGACAATTGTGTGGAGGTTGTGTTGATGATGATGATCATAATAATAATAATAATAATAATAATAATAATAATAATAATAATAATAATAATAATAATAATAATAATAATAATAATAATAATAATAATAATAATAATAATAATAATTTGGTTGTTTTAAGAGAATTTGTCTAAATCTTAAACTAAACCTAAATTTTATTTGAGTAGGAGTTTGTAGTTGAAAGACAATTAAATGTTAAGTTAATTATTACTTATTTGAAGGTGTGAACCGAGTTGAACAAGACTTTGTGGCACATAATTCTAGAAACAATTTTGCTAACGGTAAGGGCATAATTTCATTCGCTTTCCTACTTGAATTATATGTGTTATATGAATTACATGTTTATGAGTGATATAATGAAATTAAGTAATTTGCATATTTTGATTGGTAACGGATGATTGTTCAAAGTGACGACTTTGTGTCTAAACTAAGTTGGTTTAGGACAAGGCTGAATGATTTTGGGCGCTCAGGTTGAGTGATCTATTTTGTAACTAAATAAGGTGATGACATTCATGCATGCAATGGTGGCCTGGACCTAGTCACGAGTAGGTGACGATTCCTTGAAAAGGTAATGTGATTCAAAAAATACTCAACAGTGGAGTACTGAACATGAAACTCTGAAGAGCATTCGTCCAACGGTGGGACATTGTCCAATGGTGTGACTTTTTGCTCTACGGGATGGTAATATTCTAGAATCATGCATTGACATATAGTCTAACAAATAGATTTGTGTAATTTGGTTTATTTGTATCTTTGGTGCTTTGTGGTTATAATTGTAAAATGAAGTATATGATTTAATTATATTTTTCTATAATAAATATATATATATATATATGCATGTTTATTTGCTCTGTGTTTTTTATTTGGACATGACTCTTACATTTGACAAGATGTCACATATAGTGTTACTAATTGAGCGAATAATGTCGTTGGCGAACCTAGTAGGAGAAATGCGAGGAAGCACAATAACATGCAGTTGGAGGCTCCGAGATACTTTTGTACTGGTGTTAGACTTGTTGAGATAGTTTTCTACAAACGTCCAAAATTATGACCAACTATGATTTATTTTTGGGTAGTACAATGCCAAGAATTTTGACTTTAGGAGTTTCTTTTGTTTTACTTATTAAATTTACTTTTTGTAATTGCAAAAACTCTTATTCATTATTTCTAAAAATACAATTGAAAAATTTATTAATTGGTTTTAAAGTAAATGAGTATTTAAGATAATCTCATTAAAAAAAAAAAGCGAATATGTCTCTCTACGTTTAGAATTTTGTTAGTTAATATCTCAAAAAAGTCGGATGTTACACCTCCGAACTCCAAATTATCAAATTGATAAAGAACTAAAAAAACATACTAAATGAGATAAGGGAAGGAGAAAAACACACAACAATTTATATTGGTTTCTCTACTTCATCCTCACATGTAGAGTACATTCAGTCCCAATTCAAAGAATAAGAGTTTCTTCCTTTATTTTTCAATTTGAACGTTTACAAAATCCTTCAGCAATTGTTACAAATTTGTACACATATTTCTTCTATAAACACTCCATACCAGATTTACTACAATACACTCCAAGATAATCTGAATCCCAATTTTGAAGAAGAATACACCCTTTCCATTCTTACAAGGTAGAACTTAGAGAAAATCTCTCTCTAGAATCTGAAGATATCCTTTCTTCATAACCTCAATGTATTTTTGATTGATATCCCCTCGATTGCTTGCATCTTGAATAATCACCCCAACTAAAGATATTCATTGATTTTATGTTTCTCACTCAAAGTTTTGATTGCAAACCTGACCTGAATAAAAAAAAAGTGTTTAATCTAAATTGTGATCATGAATGCATGAAACTTTCGAAAATGATGAAAGTATTATTAATGTGAATGAAGGTTCATAACAATTTATATAAGAGACATCAATCGGTTGGCGAAAGTATAATGTTTCCTAACTAAAACAACCACTTAATTTGTAATTGTTAAAAAATGTCAAATTTTAAGTGCAAGTCGTGTGAATCGGTTTACAAAGGATGGGAATTAATTCACATAATAAAAAGTCCATGATTCCATCATGAAGTCGGTAAGCCGATTCACACATGTGTAAGTCCATTCACAAAACTCCTTGAAATGTTGTGAGTCAATTTACAATATGTGTAAGTTAGTGCACAAGGTATGAAACCTCACAAATGAGTTTATGACTTCTGTAAATCGATTTACAAACTTGTTGGTTGATTTACAAAGTTAAAAATCATTAGGAATGGTTTTAAATGCATATCAAAATGTGTCTAAATGATCCTATATATATGCGACTAAGTTTATGAATGATAAAATATGGTTTCATGTAATTTTTTCTGGTTCAAATGCATTTGCAAATGATTGAGGAATGAGAATCAACAAATGCATACACACACCATCTAATCTAAACAAACTTAGTTTTAACATTTATCAAAATATTAAGTCTATTTTAAAAAACCTTATATTTACAAGGATTGCATGCATTAAATTTAGTCAACTATCTTTTCTAATATACGTAATTTTATCTAGAGAAAATACTCGTTTTGGTCCAAGAGAAATTTTGAAAAATCCAATTTAGTACTTGAGAAAAATAAAAGCACTTTTTAATCCTTAATGAGTCTTTGATAACCAAAATGAGTCCTTACTCTTTTATCTATTTTTACTCATAGTTCATTCCAGATGGAGTTTGTGGGACGAATGGAGTAATTTAATAGTTTTTAGTTGTCAATAATGGTGGTGTTTTGATCTAAAATAAAATCGCATACCGATCCAAAATACTTTAAAATTGCACAAAATTGAATATTATTCAATGTTCTATTGTAAAAATCGCACGGATCAGATCATATTTCTAAATTTCTTTCTTAAAATCGAACCAAATTGTATATATAAATTTTAATGCTTATTTATTTTTTATGAGTATGATATTTTATATTTACTTTTTTTAATCTATTTTATTTTTATTTCAAATATCATGGATCATTTTTACTAATATTTCCTAATATTAAATTTTAGTAATCGTAATATTTCCTTATAATTTGAATTGAATTTTTTTTTTGTAAAACATAACATTCTTTCAAGCCGCATGTAGTTATATCTTTAAATCAAATAATTTTTTGTCTAAAAAATCAATTCAAACATACCACAAACATCTTTATTGTCATGTATGAATTGTTGAATTTTTAAAATCTAATACTCCTTATATTTTTTATGAAAAATGTTGTTTTACCTTAAAGAAAAATTATGTATTGATGTAGAGTTAAAATGATGTAGTGTTCGAAGACTAAAAGTTACTTTCTTGAAAAGAAATATATTCAAGGTTGATTGGATGGATTCATTTCTCTTAATAGATGTTGAGTTTCTTAACTATTGAGGTATAGATTTGAATCAACGTTACTTTTTCTTGTATGTTCTAGTGTGTATGAGTCTCTTCGTTAGACTTTTTAAAATTAGAGACGGTAATGGGCATCCTCTAAACAGGATACTATAGTGTATGTTTCCATATTCACGCTTGAAAAAAATATTTGTACACAAACTCGTCTCGACATGGAGAACAACTTTAATGTATGTCAACGTACCCTATTGATACCTAAATGTCCGTATTTGCATCTCCTACTCGCGATTTGACTAAGAAAAAAGATAAATAACAATAATATATCACAACTAAATTAAAGTAAGATTCAAAAATCTTTCAAATCAGCCCATAAAATTTGGTAAATGACAGTATTTATTCAAATAAAAGCCTCAAAAATGTTAAAAATATGTACATATTACAATAAACATAAAAATAAAAATAAAATAAAATAATTGTATATACAAATAAATATGTTTATATGTGCACGTGGGTGTGGGATGAAGTGGGTATTAAAGTGTCTGAAATTGTACTCATACCTATTAATTTTATCTATAATTACCCAAATTCATACTTGTGCCTTAGTACCTTTGTGACAATATTTTTACATATGTTCATAATGTCTGGGTCCAATTCTCATTTCTATTTAATACCAATAGAGAACGGAAACTAATTCTCGCAATAAAATAAAATGAATTAAATATGTAAGGTCTAGTTCAACTGACAAATGTCAATATTGTTAGGTTGAATATTATGTCTCGAGTTCGAATCCAACAGTTGTGTGCGAGTTTCTTTACCATTTCATTTAAAAAAAAAAATGTATTAGTAGTTGAAATTAATACCATCTTAATGTCCTCTCAAGATATCGTTTACAAAGCAAGAAATAAAAATCCCTAGTTTCAAATATGCAGTCAAAGATTTTGCCTTAGATTTGGAATTTCTGATCCGTAAACACATATCAATCAAAATGGATGAAAATAGGTAGAGTCTAGTAGAATACTATAGTATATATTTCCATTTTTGTACTTGCAAATTGAAAAAATATCTGGATCTTTGCCTACGTGGACATCAATATGAATTCTTGTACTATTACCTTTTAAGTACCTAAATACACATACCTGTATCTATTATGCATATTTGAATTAAAAAAATTGTTACATCACAAAATATTATATCATTTTAATACAATTAAGAAAATATTCAAAATTTTATTATACTAAATCATGAAAATATTAAACAAAAGTATTTAAATCACACGAAAATATATTAAATCATATCAATATTTCTTTGATTTAGAGATAATAGAAACAAAACAATGAAGAAAATTAAGTACTAACTAAATACAAATCTATTTGAATAAAAACAAAATGAGATTTAGAAGACAACTAGCATCTTTTATGAAATTAATATTGTTAATTTTATATATTTCTTAGTTGTAGAATATTTTATTCCATCCAAAAAATTAAGAAGAATTTGACTAATTTTTGTTGGAATTTTATTTGTATAATTAGATTGGTAGTCTAAATATTATTAATCATGATAAAATCTATATCTTTGTTGATATTTTTGTATATATTCATACTTTTATATAATAAAAATAATATATATGATATGGAGATGCATGCAAAATGGAATGGGTACTAAACTACCTCTATCGATATCTGTACGCATACCCGTTTATTTTTTTTATGTAATTACTCGTACTCATAACGTAAATTTTTACCTATTCATTATAGGTATTTTTTGCATGTACCTAATGGGTATAAATTCAATTATCATCCCCCTGATCAAAATCTTTAATGCAAAGACTCCTTATTCACAAAGTTTGATCTTAAAAAAAAAAAAAAAAGGGACACGTGGTCGTTAACACACCTTCAAGGCTTCAATTCAACACAAGCACAATGTACAAGAGAAAAACACATGCATTTATTAAAAAATATACTTTTTAATTTTTTGCATACTAAAAAGTAATACATCACTTAGCCTTAGCCAGCGGTGGCGGTGGCGGCTTACACACGTGTGTGGTGACCTATTTACTTGCATTCTCACCAATTTCCAAAATTGGGTACCACTTGGGGCACACCCCAATTGTCATACCTCCACTTTATAAAACACTACTAACGTGTGTCATCTTTCCTATGTGAGACTTCTTTATTTTTTAATTCACACCAACTAGCTCTTATTATTATCATCATAATTTCCAACAATCCCTCACTTCAATTTAAAAAGATGTTTATGAATTAGTGCCAAACGCTTCTATAAGATTGTGCATAAGCAGAGGTGTCTTTCGACTTGAACCTTTGCATAATAAGTAAGATTCAGATTCAACAAAAGTGACTTGTACTCTTGAACTCTATCTCTGACATCAAACCCACACACAAACTTTTCAGAGGGTGTTTTCTAAAAAGCTCGTGCATTTACGGCCCTGCACATATATCCCCGTATAGTGAGCGCTCTAGAAATTCTGCCTCAAAATACAATAGGAAGCGATCTCACTTCCACATTCACATAGGTGCGTCTATCAAGAGTACTCTTGTAGCTAGATACTCCACACCACATAGAGTATAGATCTCATTAAGAGTTTATATTATCTCATCATTTCATTGCTTTAGGAATCACGCTTCTTTGAGATATAATAGCATGTTCATCTCATATCACTATGACTTGTTATTACCCATTAAACCTAATTCTTGGGATCTCCAGTCTTTTAGGTCGGTTTACCATCATGAGTGACTCATTGATCTATAGGCAATAATCTCATCCTTTTGGATATATTTAGGACTTTCTCTCTAGCTAATCCTTTCGTTAAAGGATTTGCTAAATTCTCATCAGTGCGTACATGATCCACTATAACAACTTCTTTAGAAAGTAACTCTCTAACAGTGTTGTGTTTATGACGTATTTGTCATCTCTTACAGTTGTAATAATGATTCTCAATCTTTGGAATAGTCACTGTACTATCGTAGTGGATCAACACAATTGACATAGGTTTTTCCCATAAAGGGGTCTCAGCTAGCAAACTTCTCAACCAACTTAATTCTTCACTAGCAGTAGCTAATGCTATCATTTCAGGCTCCATAGTGGACTGAGCCAGTATCGTTTGTTTATTCAACTTCCAAGATACATCACCATTGGCTATACTAAAAATATAGCCACTGGTTGCTTTGGAGTCATATGATAAGGTGTTTCAATCAGCATCACTGTATCATTCAAGAACGACAGGAAATCTTTGATAATGTAATTTGAGACTCATGGTCCTTTTTAGGTATCTCATGACTCTTTCGATAGCGTGTCAATGCTCCATACTAGGTCTAATGGTAAATCTGCACAATAGTTCCACGACGTAGGCAATGTCAGATCTAGTACATTCAGTGGCATACCTAAGGCTGCCAATGATGCTCACATATTCAGTTTGTCTAATACCTTCACCAGTGTTCTTGAATAGTTTCACAGTTGGATCATTTGGTGTGCAAGCAAGTTTACAGTCAAAATATTTGTATTTCTTTAGGATCTTTTCAATATAGTGAGACTCATCCAAAGAAATTCCCTTTTCTGACATAATAATATTTATTCCAAGGATTACACTCGCTTATCCGATGTCGTTCATATCAAAGTTGTTACACAAAAATGATTTCACAATATTTACAACATGAATGTTTGAACCAAATATGAGCAGATCGTCTACATAGAGACATATAATAGTGCAAATGCCATTTTTAGATTTGTAATGAATACATTTGTCACTTTCATTCACTTTAAACTCATTCAATATAATCAAATTATCAAACTTTTCATGCCATTGCGTAGGAACTTGTTTAAGATCTTACGTAGATTTATCTAACTTATAGACCTTGTTTTCTAGTCCATGAATCACAAAACCTTCAGGTTGTTCCATATATATTTCTTCTTCCAAGTCACTATTTAAAAAAGTTGTTTTGACATCCATTTGGTGTATCACCAAGTTATGAATAACATCAAGTGAAATGAGTACCCTTATGGATGTAATTTTAGTGACCAGTGAAAAAGTGTCAAAAAATATATATTTTCTCTGTTTAAAACCCTTGGCTCCAAGGCAAGCCTCGTATTTATCAACAGTTCCATCGGGTTTTAGTTTCTTTTTCAAAATCCATTTACACCCTATCGTTTTGCTACCAAGAGGCAAGTCTACTAAATGTTAGGTCATGTTAGACTCTTGAGAATCCATCTCATCGTTTATAGCTTCTTGCTATAAATCTGCTTCCAAGTTCAAAAATAAGACAAGTTCAATATCTCATAAGGAGATGTTTTATTTTTAGATTTAGGAACTCTATTCAACAAAATAGAAAATAGTCTATATAATTTATCCCCACCAATGAGATGCAACACCAGAGTTAAGCAAAATAGCAACAACTAGTTCATTAAGAGTTCTATTCTTTCATTCAGATTTTCCACTTATTTCAGGCGAATATGGTGCAATAGTTTCATGTATAATTCCTTGAAATTTATAAAACTCATTAAATAAACTAGAATCACATTTTGTTCCTCCATCACTACGAAAATTCTTAATCTTTCTACTAAATTGATTTTCAATTTCAGTTACAAACATTTTAAACATGTCAAACGCTTCACTTTTATTTTTTATTAGATATACAAAAGTATAGTCAGAACAATCATATATAAAAATGATATAAAAACGTTTTCCATTTCTTGTTAACTTCCTTTCAAGTTCAAAAATTAGTGTGTATTAAATCTAAATGCTCAAATTCTCTAACTACCGATTTATGTGAACTTTTTGTTATTTTAGCTTAACTACAAAAATCATATTTTTTAAAATCATTTAAAAATAACTTTGGAATTAAACCTAAGTTACTTAAATTTGAAATCACACGTTTGTTCACATGACAGAGTCTAGCATGTCAAATATTAAAATCACAGAACATATAAGCAGAAGAAAACAATATATTGATTTCAACATTCAATTTAAACATGTCATCAGTGGTGTACGCTTTCTCAACTAAAATTCCATTTTTAGAAATGGTGTACAAATATGTCCCTATAGATTGAGTAAACCTTACCTTATTAAGAAGAACACCAGACATCAGATTCTTCCTTATTTTTGGAGTATGAATCACATCCTTCAGAATTAAGGTCTTTCTAGAGGTGATTATTAATTCCACATCTTTAATCCCAACAACATTAGTGGTGTGAGAATCTCCCAACAAAAATTTCTTATCTTCAGTAGTAGTGTATGTTTTAAACATAGCACAATCATAGCAGACATGATGTGAGGCGCCAGTGTCTATTCTCCATCCATATGATCTGTTGAGACAAAATCTCTCAAATGATTTTAATGATAACAAAATTGTTTAAAGATTATGATTGTGTTTTATGACTAATTTGTGCTTTTGAGTGGATTATTATAAGAAAACAGGTTAATCATCAATTAGAACAAAAGGGAGAAAAATCCGGGTTAATTCATTAAGGTTTCAAGCTGGAGGATGGGACAGAACCTTCAGAGGATGAGTCTTCAAGTTGAAATTTTCCATCCTCGTTGTTATAACGTTTTTAATTCATCAAAAGAGGTCAAACCAGCATGAATAAACAATTATATAAAGCATTTGATCAAAAGAAATCACAAGGCTAGATGTACAAGGTCCGAGGATAGCTTATAGCTTGAGTTTTCAAGAAGTCACAAGTTTGCAAACCACCATCCCATGTGCAAAGGCTAAGGGCATCCCTATATTTCATTCTTGGATGATTGGAAAAATAAAGCAAAGTCAATATATAGAAAGGCAACTGCAAACAAACTCAAAATAGAAGTCACAAGTCTTGAAGAATGAGAAAAGAAAAAGGTTACACAAGACCAAGGCTCAATGCTAGGCTGAGGATGGACTACATAGGTCCAAGCACAGCTGATGGCATTTTCGTAAATATGATGAAAGACCATGGATTGATTTGAATTGATCCCAAACGGTCACAAAAGCTTGTCTCGTGGAAAGAACATCTCAAGAACTCTATAAAAGGCAGCAAGCTATCCATCATTCAAATACACAACAAATATTGCAGAAAAAGATCAAGAATCTTAAAGTTTATCATAAGCAATATTCATCCTCTCATCATACTTTCTACATCCATACACTAGATCTTTGAAATATCTTTTTAGAAAGTGTTTAAGTTGAGAAAAAAGAAATCATACTCATATCACTCTGTAATTTTCAAGTAAGTTGTACTTGAAAATATTTGAAACTTGATTCTAAGCTTGGTGAAGCTTGAGAATACACAAAGTGTAATCATCCTCTGCAAGAGGCTGATCTGTTGATCTTTAGTGAAATCTCACAAGGTTGTGAGGACTTGACGTAGCCATCATTGGGTGAACTAGGATAAAAGTTGTGTGTCTATCTCTTTACATTTTCCTTGCATTTATTCTGTTTTCATTTGGAAAGTTTAAAAACCCATTTTCCAGTTCGCATCCTCACTAAGAGGACAGAAACTCATAAGCTCTTAAAACTATTTTTAAACGCCAAAATCCCTATTCAACCCCCCTTCTAGTGATATTTAGCTCCATCAATTGGCATCAGAGCAAGGTTCTCTAGAAATATTACATCTAACAGTGTAAGAGAAAAAGATCCAAAGGAAAAATGTCAAAAGCTAAGTATGTTCCTGAAAAGGATCCTCCACTAGACCTCCCTACTTTGATGGCACAGATTACTACCACTGAAAAAGTAAGATGAGATTGTTTCTCATATCACAAGATAACAACATGTGGTCTGTTGTTGAAAACGGGGATCATGTCATCAGAATCAACAACACAGATGCAACCTCCGACAAGAAACCTCAAGCACAATGGACGGCTGATGAAAATGCTAAGGTACCCCTAAACTCTAAAACTCATTTATTTCTAACGTGTGCTTTGAGCAGGGAAGAATATGATAGAGTTGAAGAGTGCAAAAACGCCAAGGAACTTTGGGATACTCTAAGGATTCATCATGAAGGATCAAGCCATGTAAAGGAAGCAAGGTTGACATGGGAGTTAGAGAGTTCGAGTTATTTGAAATGAAGGAGGAAGAAACGATTGATGAAATGTTCTCAAGATTGACAATCATACTAAACAACCTGAGATCTCTTGGAAAGGTATATTCGGTTCAAGAGAGGATAAGAAAAATCTTGAGGAGTTTACCAAAAGAATTGAGACCAATGGTGACTGCCATCACAGAAGCAAGAGACTTGGCCAACATGAAATTAGAGAACCTGGTTGGAACTCTAAGAGCTCATGAACCTCTGTTGTTGGCTGACAAACCAAGCAAAAAAGGAAAAATGATAGCTCTAAAATCAAGCCAAACAGAAAGCTCATCTTCCAAAAGAGCTGAAGAAGCCACAAAGAAAGAAAGTGCAGACTATCCTCTATCTGAGGAAGAAGATGAACTTGCTTTCATTTCCAGAAGAATCCAGAGGATGATAAATCGTAGAGGACAAGACAAAAGATCTCCTCAAAAAGAAAAAACTGACAAAAGTCAGATTACTTGTTTTGGATGCAACAAGTTGGGTCACACCAAAATGAGTGTCCTCTAAACAAAAAGGGATCAAGAAGATTTCCTTCCAAAAACAAATCCATGATGATCACGTGGGATGACAATGATGATTCATCCTCTGAGCAAGAAAAGGAAGAAGAGGTCAACCTCTGTCTCATGACAAACACAGAATCTGAAAAGGTAAGCATATCTGAACTTTGTCCTAATTGTGAACAATTAGAAATAGAGTTTGACAATCTTTTAAATGACTCAAACACTTTGTCTCAAAAATGTGGATTTCTTAAAAACCAATTTTTTGAAATAAAGAAGTTAAATGAGGAACTACAAGCTAAGAATAAAAATTATGAACAAACCATTCAAGACTTGCAGTTATCTCATGAAAAGTTGTCTGAGCAACACTCTATTTTGAACAAAAAAATTTGTTAAAACCAATCCTCCAGAAGAGGATGCAGAAAAGGAAATTTTGAAAATAGAGGTTGAAGAACTAAAAAATGATCTTACCAACTTTGTTAAATCCAATGATACTTTTCAAAATATTATGGGATCACAATCTGGAATTTTTGACAAAACTGGTATTGGATTTAAAAGTTCTCAAAAACAAAAACTATATGAAAACTTTTTTGTACTTTTTGCAAAAAACTTGGACATACTTTCAAGAGATGTTATGCCAAGAAAAGGGCTGACAACATTAAGAAAAGATGTTCATTCTGTGGTAAACATGGGCATCATGATTCAGTTTGTTATCATAAAAGAAAATTCCTCTCAAGAGGAAGAACTAACCAACAAGGACCCAACTCTATATGGGTACCTAAGTCACTACTAAACTCAAACACAGGTACATCCTCTTATCAACAAAAGAATGCCTTGGTTCTTGGACAGTGGTTGCTCAAGGCATATGACAGGGGATAGGCATTGTTTTATTTCATTGGAAATAAAGGATGGAGGATCGGTCACATTCGGAAATAACGATAAAGCTCAATTAAAAGGTACCGGTATCATTGGTAATAAAAATTCTGCCAAAATTGAAAATGTTCAATATGTCGATGGTTTAAAACATAACTTGCTTAGCATTAGTCAACTTTGTGATAGTGGTTTTGAAGTTATTTTTAAACCCAATCTATGCAAGGTTAAACACTCATCCTCGGGTAGAGTTTTCTTTTCCGGTTTTAGAAAAAAGAATTTATATGAGCTATATCTTGATGATTTGCCTACTGAATCTTGTTTTGTATCCATTGAAAAGGATAAATGGGTATGGCATAAACGAGCTGGTCATACAAGTCTAAACACTATTTCTAAATTGTCTAAATTAGAATTAGTTAAAGGCCTTCCAAAAATTGATTTTGAAAAGGACAAAATTTGTGAAGCTTGTGCCAAAGGAAAACAAGTAAAAATTAGCTTTCATTCTAAAAATGTTGTTTCCACAAACCATTCTCTTGAGCTACTTCATATTGATCTTTTTGGTCCTATTAAAACTCCTAGCCTTAGTGGAAAAAGGTACGAATTTGTAATTGTTGATGACTTTTCACGTTTTACTTGGGTCTTATTTTTAAAACATAAAAATGATGCCTTTGAGGCTTTTCATTATTTTTGTAAAAAGATCCAAAATGAAAAGGGATCAAAAATTATCTCCGTAAGAAGTGACCGTGGAGGTGAATTTGAAAATGAATCTTTCAAAAATCTTTTTGATGAAAACGGTATTTCTCACAATTTTTCTTGCCCAAGAACTCCTCAACAAAATGGAGTTGTTGAGAGGAAAAATAGAACTTTGCAAGAAATGGCTAGAACTATTTTGAATGAAGCCAACATTGAAAAATATTTTTGGGCTGAAGCAATTAATACCGCTTGTTATGTTTTAAATCGTGTATCCATTAGAAAGATTTTAAACAAAACTCCATATGAACTATGGAAAGGAAGAAAACCAAACATCTCATATTTTCATATATTTAGGTGTTATTGTTACATCCTAAATAATAAAGAAAATTTGAAAAGTTTGATTCAAAATCTGACAAAGGATTGTTTTTGGGATACTCCACTTCGTCTAAAGGTTATAGAATATATAATCTTAGGACTCAAATTGTGGAGGAATCTATGCATGTTATTTTTGATGAGTTCGATGACTTGTGCTTAGAAAAGATTGATAAATATGAGGAAGATGAACCTTCATCCTCCAACGCACCCAGTCCAAACGAAGAGGATGAATCTGATCCATCCTCTCAACAACCTCCACGAGGATGGAAGACAGTCACTTATCATCCTCCAGATCTGATTATTGGAGACACGGCTGATGGAGTAAGAACAACACAGTCCCTACGAGGAAATGCAGCTACCATGGCCATGATTTCACAAATTGAACCAAAAAATATTGATCAAGCTATTTGTGACAAATCATGGGTTGAAGCCATGATGGAAGAACTCTCACAGTTTGAAAGAAACAAGGTATGGAACCTTGTACCTCCTCCACTTGAAAAATCCATCATTGGAACAAAATGGATTTTCAGAAACAAACTGAATGAGGATGGAGAGGTAATAAGAAACAAAGCAAGGCTTGTTGCTCAAGGCTACAATCAACAAGAGGGAATTGACTACGATGAAACATTTGCACCTGTTGCAAGACTTGAAGCTATACGCATCCTCCTAGCATATGCCACCCATAAAGGTATCAAACTATACCAAATGGATGTCAAAAGTGCCTTTTTGAATGGATTTCTAAATGATGAGGTTTATGTTAAACAACCTCCTGGATTTGTGGATGAAAAGAAGCCCAACCACGTATTCAAACTCTCAAAAGCCCTTTACGGATTAAAACAAGCTCCTCGAGCTTGGTATGAGAGGTTAAGCTCTTTTCTTAAGGAAAATGGATTCTTCAGAGGACAGATTGACACTACTCTTTTCAAGAAATCATTTAAAGAGGATTTGTTAATTGTCCAAATTTATGTGGATGACATAATTTTTGGATCCACAAATGAAAAGATGTGTGAAGAATTCTCAAATCTTATGCAAAGTGAATTCGAGATGAGTATGATGGGTGAATTGAAATTTTTTTCTTGGTTTACAAATCAAACAACTCAAAGATGGTATTTTCATCTCACAAGAAAAATACACTAAAGATCTTCTCAACAAATACAACATGAGTTCAGCCAAGATTATGGGAACCCCTATGCACCCATCCTCCATGCTTCACAAAGATGATGAAGGAACTCCAATTTCAGAGAAATAGTATAGAGGGATGATTGGATCCTTATTATACTTAACAACAAGTAGACCGAACATAGTCTTTGTTGTAGGTCTTTGTGCAAGGTTTCAATCCTCTCCCAAAGAATCTCATCTTACAGCAGTTAAGAGGATTCTGAGATACCTTGTTGGAACAATAAACTTTGGAATCTGGTATGAGAAAAGCTCAGATCTTGACCTCATAGCCTACTGTGATGCTGACTATGCGGGAGATAAAGTTGAAAGGAAGAGCACAAGTGGAGCTTGCCAAATTCTTGGTAAATCCCTAATCAGTTGGTCATGCAAGAAACAATGCACCATTGCTCTATCAACTACATAGGCTGAATATGTATCAGCTGCACAATGCTGCTCACAATTGTTGCGGATAAAGAATCAACTAGAGGATTATTCTTTAAGGTACGCAAAAATTCCCATCCTCTGTGATAATACAAGTGCCATAAATCTTTCAAAAAATCCAATTCAGCATTCTAGATCTAAGCACATTGAAATTAAACACCATTTTATAAGAGATCATGTTCAAAAAGGTGGCATTGAATCAATTTTCATTGACACTGAAAATCAATTGACAGACATTTTTACGAAACCTCTCTAGGAGGATCGTTTCAAAAATATTTTGGAAAAACTTTCCATCATTAATTTTTCTAAAATTAAATGATTTAGTGTTTTATCCATTGTATCATGACTGTGATTCTCTTATTTTAATTGTTTAATTTTTATTATTATCAAAACTGGATGTGTGATTAAGCATTCCTTTTAAGTTAGAAAGATGAGAGGACAGGAAACAACCCAGAGGATACAGTTTCCTCTTTTGTGAAACTCCTCATATCACGCAAGCACGCGCCTCCCTCCCTATTGGTCCGTTTGTGTGGTGTGGTCTCCTTGGCTGCTGCATTAAATGCACAAACGGCCACACCTGTCCATTCTCCCACGTCCCTAAGCCTAGCGCCTCCATCATCATGACAGCCTAGGGAAACGTCTTACGCCTCCTCCCTTGAATAGTCACTTCAACTTCCATCCTCCTCTACTTAATCCCTCAATCTTCTCTCCTCTTCATCCTTCAACCCTCATTCAAAAATGAGAATTCATCTTCCTTCTGCGTTTCTGTTCCAAAATCCTAACTCAAATGGCTCGCACCAAAGTAACAGCCAAACGCAAAGCTTCAACTCAAGAAAATGAATCTGTGCAAGATCATTACTCCGGCACAGAGTCTGATCATCACGAAGAAGGCAACTCTGATGCAACTACGCCTCAAGTACCTCCATCCGTGTCTCATCCTCCTGAACCTCGTTCAACCATTCCCTCTCCTTCCATTAATCCTAAGAAACGCTCCACCAAACCTTCATCCTCTACGACATCCTCTACACCTAAAAGACGATCCTCCAGGATCATGTCTGGAGTTGTTTCATCCAAGAGGTCAGTGTCTCAAGACAACACTGTACATGTGATCAATTCAGATGACTTTGAGCAAACCATCTCTGCTGAGCCGATTCAACCACCACCACCTGCCAAAAATACCACCACTGTTTCCACTCCTAAAAAGCCTAAGAAACCTCACTTCAAAAAACCTCGAGCCTCCTCATCCAAAATCTCTGTCAAATTGTTTGATTCACCCATCCTAGAAACAAATTATGTTTCTAAATGGCAAAATAAATCTGTTGTAAATGGAAAGATTATTTGCCTCGTTGATTTGAAAGAGGGTGGTTTCAACATTGAAGAAATGTTTGATCAATTAAGTTGGACTTCCTTCCTCCGTATCAATGAACCACAATATCCACGCCTTGTTAGGGCATTTTATGCTGCTTCAAATGGCTCACGTGGCCTTACAAGCTTCAGCATTGTTCTGAAGGGTGTCCACATGGAAATCAACCCTACCACTTTGTGCCAGATTTTAAACATTCGTGATGAAGGTATTAGCTGCTTCACTGAGAATTGGTATTCTCAATGTATGGTCACCCGTAACTCCGTCCTTGCCAACACTCTGATTTCTACGACCAAACCCCATGTAGCCTCAAATTTGCTTCCTATCTGCCGTATCCTCCACAACATATGTGTCCACTGTTTGTTCCTAGAGCTGGAAGTTTCGAGAAGGTTACTGAACTAGACCTTCTCCTCATCCACCACCTTATGTCTGGAACTCCTCTACATTTAGGCTATATCATTTTCAGCTTTATGTTGAATGCCTCAATCTTAGGAAGGTTAGCCCCCTATGGCATGGTGTTAACCAAAATCTTTAAGTTTTTTAATCTACCCTTAGATGATGAACCCTTACTCCATTTTTACAACACCATCTCAATGAAAAATGTGAAACAAATGAAGCTCATTACGTCTGCCTCCATCACCCCACCTTCTCCAAAAAGGAGAAGAACTCGCAAATCATCCTCTACCACTCCACCACATGAATCCATCACTACTCAACCTCTTTTAGAGGATACTCCTGAAATTGCTATGTCAAGTTACAAGAAAGGGGGTTTGAATTGTAATCTTGCCTATTTAAAATTTCCTGTTCAAAAACTTAAGAAAACAACTCAAGAATGATCTTGGTTATGAAAACAGAAACGGAGAACGTTCTTGGTTTTAAAACAGAAAACGCAGAACGTTCTTGATTAGTTAAAATCACAGTTAGTTTCTCTATTTAATTTTGACAATAACAATAACTGAATGTAAATAGAGATAAGGAAGAGATACCACACAAAGATATATCCTGGTTCACCCAACGTAGGCTACGTCCAGTTCTCACAACTGTGATATTTTCACTAAGTGTTCAAAGAACGGAGAACAATCACAGTTAAAGATCAAACTTGATCTGTAACTATACTTCCTTTCCGCCCAAAAAGGATTCAATCAAGTCACCTAACTACTCTGTTAGGATTTTATAGTTAACTCTTTTAATCACACTCAAACTATAAACAATCCTTATAGTTATGAGTTTATACAATAATGATTTAAAGGGTTTGGTTGAATCTAATTATGCTCAACTCTTGTTTGAGAATAGATTCAGAACAAAAAGAAATCAGTATAATAAACTGGAAGTATGTAATGGGTTCAACTTGATTTCTTTTGTGAATGAGATAGCTTCAAGAATGCAAGTGAATATGATTTAGTGAGAATACTTGGCACTTGAAGATCTGAATAATACTTGCGAATTTGCCTTCCTTTTATAGATGATTTAAGCAATTAATTCTGGTCAGAAAGAGCTGTTGGTAGTGCTCTGTTTTCCTTCTGACAGAAGCAATGAATCTGTTAACAAAATGCACCATTCATGTGACAGTTTTGGGCTTTGCTGTTTGGGCTGTTTTACTTAATTTTGCACAAGCATCCTGCGCGCTTTTAATGACCCATTAAGCTTTGATAATACTTGATGATAATTGGGCTTTGGTTTGGACACTTGATTTGATCCAAAACTGATTGGAAATGAGTGATTAATTTTCTGCAGAACTGAGAAGTCTTCTTCTGCAGAAACAGAGATTGTTATTCTTTAGAAACGGAGAACGTTGATTAAAGGTGGAGAAAGATGATCAATCTGATCTGATAGTCTTCTGGACAAGCTGAGGACTTATAATCAATCTTGACGTTCAGTTTTGTTCAACTTTCTTGACAGTTCCAGACTGGAGAAAGTTGTAGTCCGTTTTTTGACATGCTTAGATTCATTATGATTTATCTTAGTGATTTGAGAACCGTTTTGAGTAAACATGATTCCTATCTGTTCCTTGCCATGTAATGATGAAATTGATATAAAGATTTAAGGCAGAATCAATGTAAAAGAGTTGGAGAAAGATTGGTGAACTGGTTGTGACAATCATTCTTGATTATGCTGATCTTTCTCTGTTTTGTGCAGTTTATGATCATGACTGTTTTATTTGTTTTTGATCTGATTTCTTTGCTTTGCTTGGTTCCTATCTTTAATAAAAACACTTAAGAGCACAGATGAAATTAACATAACATTTAGAATCATAATTAATATTCTTAATTAAAACTTGTTTATTTTCATCAAAACTTTATTTGAGAGTTTGTCTTAACAACTCCCTCCAAAACCACTCAAGAACCTGTCTTGACGATTGATCCTCCTCCA
The DNA here is from genome assembly GCA_037974735.1 of Cicer chorassanicum. NCBI lineage: Eukaryota > Viridiplantae > Streptophyta > Magnoliopsida > Fabales > Fabaceae > Cicer > Cicer chorassanicum. The sequence continues at coordinate 18,364,758 of JBBPBP010000001.1, forward strand.
TCTCCACCAAATGAATTTGTCATTCCTTCACCACCTCACTCCCCACTGTTGCGAGACCTCTCCTTACCACTTGACGAGGCACCTCTTCTTGAGGATACTGTTCCAGAAGCTCCCCTTCAACTAATGGAGGATGGAGAAGAGCTCTATTTTGATCTCAATCTAACCTATCATCAATTTTCTCCTTTGAGCCCTTCTAAGACTTTGCCTGAGGAATTTCCTCCTGATTTGCAAGAAAATATCCTGATACCTCCTACTTCTGCTCCTCCTTCAACTCACATTGATGCCATTGTTCCTGAACAACCCCAACCTCTACCTGAGGTTCCTGTTGGTTTCTGTTCTATTGATTCATTTTTAGCTCCAACAAAGGATCAACCCTCTAAGGACAATGTTGGGAGTTCGCAGAATAAGAGCTCAAGCGTCAACAATCAGCCCAAGGACTCTTGCCCTGGCCAACGGACTAAGGAACGGAAACTCACTAAGCATTTGAGGCTTCTAAAGACCATCAGGAAAGATCAACAGAAACTAATTCGACCTTTTGATCTCTTCCAGAACTCGTTTGCACAGTTTGGACTCATTCTTGAATGGGTTACCAAACATATGGTTACTATGGCTGCTCCTAATGTTCCTCTTCCTGAGCTCCCTACCATGCCTTCATTTGTTGTCCCTGTTTCCTCCCCTTCGTCCTCCTTTGATGAGCTGCCCTCTTAAGAGTAGCATTTTCAATCTTATTTTTTGCTGCTGCCATAATTTCGGGGGAGAATGATTATGATGTTTTGATTAGGATGTTTTGATGCTATTGCTGCCATGTTATGATGTTTTGATTAAGTTGATATTTTAGTAATGTTTTAGTAATGTTTTGCTGTTTTGAAAAGACTATGTTTATGCCATTATAATTGGTTTTATCTTACATTATCTTTGTAGTCTTTCCTTAATATCTAAGATTAACATTGCTAGCATACATTCAAGGGGAGTAATATTTTTTTTTGCACTTAAAATTTTAAAAATAAATTACTCACTTGATTCAGGGGGAGCATAAACATTTAACATCATCATATTTAAAAATCATAATCTAAAGAATTTTGTCATCATCAAAAAGGGGAAGATTGTTGAGACAAAATCTCTCAAACGATTTTAATGATAACAAAATTGTTTAAAGATTATGATTGTGTTTTATGACTAATCTGTGCTTTTGAGTGGATTATTATAAGAAAAAAAGTTAATCATCAATTAGAACAAAAGGGAGAAAAATATGGGTTAATTCATTAAGGTTTCAAGCTGGAGGATGGGACAGAACCTTTAGAGGATGGGTCTTCAAGTTGAAATTTTCCATCCTCGTTGTTATAACGTTTTTAATTCATCAAAAGAGGTCAAACCAGCATGAATAAACAATTATATAAAGCATTTGATCAAAAGAAATCACAAGGCTAGATGTACAAGGTCCGAGGATAGCTTATAGCTTGAGTTTTCAAGAAGTCACATGTTTGCAAACCACCATCCCATGTGCAAAGGCTAAGGGCAGCCCTATATTTCATTCTTGGATGATTAGAAAAATAAAGCAAAGTCAATATATAGAAAGGCAACTGCAAACAAACTCAAAATAGAAGTCACAAGTCTTGAAGAATGAGAAAAGAAAAAGGCTACACAAGACCAAGGCTCAATGCTAGGCTGAGGATGGACTACATAGGTCCAAGCACATCTGATGGCATTTTCGTAAATATGATGAAAGACCATGGATTGATTTGAATTGATCCCAAACGGTCACAAAAGCTTGTCTCGTGGAAAGAACATCTCAAGAACTCTATAAAAGGCAGCAAGCTATCCATCATTCAAATACACAACAAATATTGCAGAAAAAGATCAAGAATCTTAAAGTTTATCATAAGCAATATTCATCCTCTCATCATACTTTCTACATCCATACACTAGATCTTTGAAATATCTTTTTAGAAAGTGTTTAAGTTGAGAGAAAAGAAATCATACTCATATCACTCTGTAATTTTCAAGTAAGTTGTACTTGAAAATATTTGAAACTTGATTCTAAGCTTGGTGAAGCTTGATAATACACAAAGTGTAATCATCCTCTGCAAGAGGCTGATCTGTTGATCTTTAGTGAAATCTCACAAGGTTGTGAGAACTGGACGTAGCCATCATTGGGTGAACCAGGAACTGATCTGTTTTCATTTGAAAAGTTTAAAAATCCATTTGCCAGTTCGCATCCTCACTGAGAGGACAGAAACTCATAAACTCTTAAAACTATTTTTAAACGTCAAAATCCATATTCAACCCCCCTTCTCGTGATATTTAGCTCCATCATGATCCACCAACAATGTTGATATCAATTATCATAGCAATGAATTTCTCTTGTGTCAAGTTAGCCTATTGAGCATAGCTTGGCTTGTTCCTACACTTGCGTGCCATATGACCTTCTTTCCCACATCTAAAGTAGAGAAATAGGGGATTATGATCATTTCTAGGAGGTGGTTGCTGCCTTATAATTGGAATCCTGAGAAGGTTCTCATTCTTGTTGTTGTTCTTTATAGTGCAATTATGTTTCTTAAGTTGTTCACCGTTTGGCTTCAGAACGCTCCGATGAATTTCTTTTTCTTGTTATTTGAAAAAGAAAAACTTCATCTTTCTTGTCTTGCTTACGGGATTCTTCCTCAATTTTGAGGCGAGTTATCATACTTTCTAGAGAGAATTCTTTTGTTTATCGCTTGAGAGAATTTTTAAAATATTTCCAAGCAGGGGGCAGTTTGTCAATAATAAGAACAATTTGAAACTATTCATTTAAGGACATACCTTTATAGATGATTTCATTAGCTATTTTCTGGATTTCATGGAACTGAGCTTCCACTAATCTGTCATCTGATATTTGAGGTAGCAGCTAACAACATACTTTTCAGCTCCAGCTTCCTCGATATCATATTTCTTCTTTAGAGTATCCCAAACCTATCTAGCAGTATTGCTGGAACTGTAGTAATCATACAAATCATCAACAAGTCAATTAAGAATATAATTCTTACATAAGTAATCATTATGTTCTCATTGAGTTAATTCAGCAGCTTTCTTATCCTTTTCAGTTTTGTCACCTATTTCTAGAACAATAGGAATGTCATCCTTTAGAACGTTGGCAAACTTTTTCATGGTTAAGAAAAATAACATCTTTTGTTTCGATCGTTTGAAGTGACATCCTTCAAATTGAAACGGTTTGTTGAAATCAGAAGCAGAAGAACCTGTCCCAATAATTTCATCGGTAAACATGGTAGAACGAAACATTTTAAAATTGTTGTTTTTGAGTTTCGAAAAACTGTTTCAAAATAAGTTTATTCCACCGAAGATATTACTGGGTTGAGTCATGAACTAGGTCGCTCTCTTTAAGGCATTTCGGAACACTGTTCAAATTGTGTGAGGCAGACTATCAACTATTAAGTCCCTAAGATAAAACTAAAAAATAATACACTACTTAGCTCAGACCCGACCCAACTAAACCGAGCAGGCGGCGCGGGCACGCGCGTGTGTGGTGATCTATTTTCGTGCGTTCTCACGACTTCGAATAATTGAGTTTCCCTTGGGGTACACCTCAATTGTCCTACCTCCATCTTATAAATACTATTAGTGTGTGTCATCTCACCTATGTGAAACTTCTTTATTTTTTCAATTCACACCAACTAGCACTTATTATTATCATCATAATTTCCAACATTTCCTTAATAGAGATCCAATAATAATCGGATTAATATACATTCCTATAATAAGATTCAAATTTTTAAAAAAAAGTTATGATATTTGTTTGATTGTCTATTTCAATATTTCCTTTATACAATACATTCTTCTTATTATTATTTTGTTGGCCGAAAATTAATAATTTACTGATTTATTATTTTAATTTTTTGCATATCATTAAATGAAATATTGTGAGGAGGTATGTGGTGCAACGATCAATTAGAAAATATTTCTTTAAGATTTATTCTTGATGCAATAAATTTGAAATGTTTATAGTAAGATAAATTATATATTATATATTCTAGATATGAACATTTTAAAATGGGATAATTTATACCCAATTTTTAAATTTGTATTATTGTGGACAACTTTAATATTTAATGAAAAATATAGAAGTATTATATAAACAGACTTATTCCGTTAAAAATTATATATTTCATGATATATGATTTTATGATTTATATGATTTTTGATTTATTGTCTCATTTTGATATATGATTTTGTGCACGAGTATTAAATGACATTCTTTGAGAAGAGTTGTGGTGCAAAAAAGTATTTATGACAGATTATGGAATAAGTCTAAAATGTTTATAGTATAAATGAGTGTAATTGGATTAAATCTCTTTTGGATAAACTTCTATTTTTGAATTTTCTACTTGTCACCCCCACCTATACCTCTCACTCCCAACTATACCTCTCACCCCCAATACACTTAAAGAAACTATTTTATCCTTTTTATTATATATAAAAATATAACTTTTTTTCTTTTCACTCACATATTCGAAACTTAAATTATTAGAAAATTTTCAAATTTTCGAAACTTTGGTTGATTATAAAATTTGTGAAATACAAAAAGATTTTACTTTCTAAATTCTGAATTAATTTGTAATTTTTGAAATACAATTTATTTTATTTATAAAATATTTTCAAAGCTTTCGCCTTTAACAAAAGTTTCGGAACTTTCAAATTAATCAAAAAATTTCAAAAGTTTGAATTAATTTGAAATTTTCGAAGCTTTTAACAAAAGTTTCAGAACTTTCAAAAATTCAGAACATGATATTTTTGAAAGTTTCAAAAACCAAAATTTTGAAACTTTTGAAGTAAATGAAAGTTTTGAACGTTTCAAAAATTTAGAATCTTACTCAAATTTTCGAAATGTAAATTTTATTTTATAGTAATGACATTATTTTTTTGAAATTTTTTATTCTGAAAATTTTCTTTTCTATTTCGAAAATATCTAAATTTTTTAAATTTGCTTTTTCAAAAATTTCACCTTCTTGACATAGTTTCCGTCTCTTGAATACCAACTTTCTGCATTTTTATAAATAGTAAAAGGATAAAATAGTCTTTTTAGGTGTATTGAGGGGGTGAGAGGTATATGCAATGCATGTCATTTGTATTGTTGACATAGACATTTTGAATACATATTTTGATAATTTTGATACTCCTTTCGTCTATAAATAGTTGTTACATTTGTAAAAAATTATTTGTCACTTTTGATTTCTAATGCAACTTTAATTACTTTATTTTAACTATACCCTCTAATTAATGTTGTTTGCATCACTTTCAAGTTATTATTCTCTACTTTGCATTTATGACTGAAAATAAACGAATAGTTGATGTGAATTGTTTGGCAAAATTACTTTTCTCTTTCATTCCTTTATCATATTTTTTTAATTTGCGAAAAATAGTCAACTGCAACAATTATTTTAAGATAGAGGAATAATTATTTACTTGGTCAAATATATGGAAGAAAATGGTCAAATACTATTGGAAGAGTGTAATTAATTACTTAAGAGTAATTAGCTACTTGAGAAATTGGTCAAATTTTAATCGGTCATATCTTTTTCTTTTCATAATAAATTAGTCCTATCTGGCTGAAACACCATTATTGTGGAAAAACATTTGTTGGAGGAGTGTATAGACTGAAACACCATTTGGCCGGTACACAGCACAACGCTGTTGCATGTGATGCTGTACCTGATGATGTGAAGAAACACATGTTTGAACTTGTAAAATCCTTGAAAGATAAATCATTGCAGAAAACATAAGAGAATGGTACAGATAATGTAAAAGGAAAAAGGTTATTAGAAGAGGATGATAATGCTACCCCTGCAAAACTTTTCAAGAGATATGTAGTAAGTACCCAAGCCACCATCAACAACATTTTTAAGAAGAATTTGAAAGAAGAAGCGTGTCTAGAAATAGCTTCATTCTTCTACAATAATGCCATACCCTTTAATGTGGCAAAGAGTGATGAATTTAAAAGAATGTTGGAGATGGTTTCAAGACATGGCCTTGGTTTTAAGCCACCTTCCTATCATCAAATCAGAACAAAGTACTTGAAGCAAAAGGTGGAGGAGACAACTAAGGTCATTGAAGAACACAAACTTACTTGGAAGAAGACAGGTTGTACTATTATGAGTGATGGGTGGATGGACAAAAGACGGAGGACACTTTTGAATTTCTTAGTTAACAGCCCTAAAGGTACTGTTTTTTTAAAGTCAATAGATGCTTCTCATATAATAAAAACTGCCGATAAAATATATCAGATGATTGATCAAGTAGTAGAAGAAGTTGGAGAAGAAAATGTCGTGCAAATTGTGACCGACAATGCAGCAAATTACAAAGCTGCTGGTGCGATGTTAATGTTAAAAAGGAAGAGGCTCTACTGGACACCGTGTGCAGCACACTGTATTGATCTCATGTTAGAGGATTTTGAGAAAAAGATAACCGTTCATCATGAAACAATTTCAAAGGGTAAGAAAATTACCCAATATATATATTCAAAGGCTTCTCTAATTTCTTTATTACAACATTTCACAAAAGGAAAAGATTTGGTGAGACCAGCCGCAACTCGATTTGCAACATCTTATCTAACATTGGGTTGTCTCATGGAGAACAAAGGATCATTGATAAGAATGTTCACATCTAATGAATGGACATCAAGCAAGTTTGCAAAAACTAGTGAAGGGCAGTATGTTGAAGAAGTGATTATGGATAAAGAGTTTTGGAAAAAGATTGTAATTTGCTTAAAAGGTGCTTATGGATAAAGAGTTTAGTGGATTCAGATGATAAACCAGCAATGGGGTTTATTTATGAGGCAATGGACCAAGCTAAGGAAAGAATCCAAGCTGCCTTCAATGGTGTTCAAAGAAGGTACTATACTATTTCTACAAATTATATTTATGCAAATTATGCATTTTGCCTTCAAATTCTGCATAATGTTTCTGTTTTGCAATGCACAATGTTTTTGTAAATTTTGCATTCTATTTCATGCCTAAAAGTAATTTAGTTGTTTTTCCATTATTTAGTTTCAAGCCTCTATGGGATATCATTGATGAGAGGTGGGATAAACAACTTCATCGACCTTTGCATGCGGCAGGCTACTACCTTAATCCTCAACTACATTACAACCCTGGATTTAAAGCTGATTATGAAGTCAAACGTGGGTTATATGATTGCTTACAAAAGATGGTGGGAGATGTTGAAGAAATTTGCAAGATTGATGCTCAATTGGAAGATTTCAAGACACAAGCAAAGTTTTTTGGTAGTCCGATTGCAAAGGCTGCACTTAAAACCAAAACTCCATCACAATGGTGGGAATCATATGGGGATGAGCATCCAGAACTTCAAACTTTTGCAATTCGTGTGTTAAGCTTAACTTGCAGTTCATCTGGATGTGAACGAAATTGGAGCGCTTTTGAGATGGTAAAAATTATTTTAAAATTTCACTTTGAAAATTATCCGCAACTTGCTATATACTAATGGAGTTTGTATCTATTAGGTCCACACAAAGAGGAGAAACCGTTTGAAACAAAAAACAATGAATGATGTTGTGTTTGTGATGGCAAATTCAAAATTAGCTAAGAAGAAGCAAACTAGAAATGTGGTAGAACATAACCTTGATGATCTTGAATCTGATGATGAATGGATTGTAGATAATAATGAAGGTTCAACTGAGAATGAGAATGACATTTTAGATTTCACAATAGAAAATGAGGATTTAGAATTTGGCAATCAAAATGAAGAAGGGAATGGAGTTGAAGATGCTGCCCCTCAAGATGATTTGGAGATTCACAACCTTGATGATGAATTTGATGGAGAAGGAGATGAAGATTGTATGGAAGATATTGGTTTTGATCACAATGCCTTGGATGAATTGTTAAAATAAAGTTTTAGATGTTGTTAGATGATGGTGATAGGTTTTTTATTTTATTTGAGACAATGGTAATAGCCTTTTGTGTTTCAATTTGTGACTTTTTATTGAACCAATGAAAATTTTTATGTTAAGGTTATTTTTTTTATTTATTTTATGGTATAATTTTGTCAATTTTGTGAGATCTTAAGATCCGCTTTACGATCCTACGCTTTACGCTTTTTCTATATCCCAAAGATCTTAGGTAGGATCTAGAGTTTGACAACCTTGGCACCATCTAAGTGGATCAGGTGAATTCACCTTTTGAGCTCCTCCTATACACCTTAGAAACCTTGGGCCTATGATATGACATCACGTTATTCGCGAACCTCTCTAGCCAATCAAATTTCTAGAATATTTGAAATTATGGCATCATATACAAAAATTTGATCACATTTGTGGAGATGATAATCATGTTATGATAGGAATTTCAATGATTTATTTGAAATTAGGATTTGTGCTCGTATTTTTCATCTCTTTCATTTGTTTTCTTTGAAATATAAGAAAACTAGAGTATAAATTAATTTCATTGTTACAATACAATGGCGGTGAAATTTATTATGTCCTGTCTGGACCAAAAATTTGAGTACTCTAATCTATTCGAGGCATTATTAGTGGAATACTTGCGTTACCGATGTTGTAGCTGCGCGGCACTTTCCTTATAACATCACTTGGACTTTTAATATCATAGCATGTGTTTTGAGGTGGTATTTGGCTGTCTTCCATTCTTTCTTTGCTTCTTGAGATAAACCTTCTGACTTGTCATGCCCATTTTGCAGTGTGCTAAAGAAATGATGATGATACACGAAGACTATGAATGTATTCCCAGGGTTTGCTTGTATTCGATAATAATATTGTTTCTGATTTAATTTTTTAATTTTTATCACTGAAAATTTCCATCCCCTTGAGAGATATATTGGGCTATCGTCCTTTACGAGCAGCCCTGTGCATGCTGTTATGTAACCCACCATTTGTATGTTAAATAGTTGCGACTTGTTTTATGTACTTGTTCGTCGTCATCTTGGTGAGTTGATGCAAGATAGATATCCTCATGTTTTATTTTATGTAACATCATACTTGTTTTATAGTATCCTCATGGTTTGCGTCTTCCATGTTTTATAGATACTAACTTAACTGGCGAGGAATTAAAGTTTAAGTTTTTTTTTCTCTTTTTTCTTTCTAAGAATTCAAATTAGCTAGCTACAAACACAAAGGAAAAAGAAGTATGAAAGAAATAAATAAACTTGTGCCCCAGGGATGATATATCTATAATCTAGATGCTAATGGTTTTGCAAGTTCACTTTTGTTCAATAAATGGAGAAAAATTGTTTGAAAGTGGATGTGAATAATAATAGAAAGCAGTGAGGTTTTTGTGTGGCATAAATCTTGTAGAATGTTGCATAATTGTACCATATTCTGGTTAGCCTACTTGGAGTATGAATATACAAAAGGATATATTTATATTAACTAATAAATTTATAATAAAATAAAAGTTTTATGTTGCCTAATTGGTCTAATTGTGTTGAAGTGGACTTAAGTTATGAAAAGTGTTGGAAGTTTAGCATTGACACAATTAGAGGATTGTTTTCATGTTGAGCTTTAGTAATCTAAGTTAAAAGGTTCATTAGACCTTTTGTATCATGAACCTCCTAGTGTAGACTACTAAAGACTAACATGTAAAGCACTATTCATTTGGGCAATGAATGCTAAAATTTCAACACGATACCAATTAAGTTTTTATTTTAGATGTGATTAGTGTATACAAAATCAACTTTTAAGATGAATGATGTATCTTTTCAATGGGGTCTATGTAATATTTCATCATGTATCATAATAAAAAAAGAGGTAATATTTCAATATACAAAACACTGCTCCAATTTACCCTATTGTGACTTAGATAGTAATCTCTGTTTAGTTTAGTATCAAGAATTGGTTTAAATTTTAGTTCTTTTATAGTTTTTGTTTGTTAGTGGATCTGACTGATACCAATTGACATTTGAACAAGTACAATTGAAGTGTGACGACTAACGATATAGTGGACTTACTTGTTGGCGTTTTTAAGTACAAAACTCTTTTATATTGATAAACACTTTATATTGCCTTGTTTCCATTGATGTGAACTTAGTTTCCAACAAAAAGAAAGATGCACTTTTTATTTTCTCATTTTTTTTTCTCTCTAGTATTTTTTACTAAACACCATCCGAAGAGCGTTTCTTTCATTGATTCCCTATCATCACTCTTGATCTGAGTTCCAAATGGAACACTTTTCATGATGGTGTTTGGTCAAAATCCATGATGAAGGTTAGAGTTAGGTTATGCCTACCTTACTAAAAGTTAATGAGGCTAATATATCCGATTAAAAGAGTGGTATTGGCCTTGGGTCTCACTTTTTTAAACTACAAATTTATTAAAAAGAAAAATAAAAACAAACTGGGGACATAGACTTTACCCTGTTAAAGGAAGAAAAAAAAATTGTTAAAATAGTTCCTCAAATCATACAAGTTTTTTTAGCCATTAGACGAAAATTATAAAATATAGAATGCTTTTGTATATTCTTTTTTCTTTAAAAAAATTTGTCAAAATCTCTAAATCATAGACAATGTTGGGATGTAAATTTTCAGTCACTAACGATAGCATTTAGACATGTCATGGACAAGGTTGATAGTCTCTTGACAGGTTTAATCTTTTGAGCAAGTCACAAAACAGAAAACTTAAGATATACTTTACTAATTACCATATGAATACCAACCGACAAATTGATCACATCATAAAATAAATAATCGAACACTTGTTTTGAAAAGAAAGATGGACATTGGTAAAAATGTTGCTTGTATTTGGCGTTATTCCTACCTTACCATTACCAACACCATATATTTCTATTGCACAAAACTCCAAGAAACCGAACATAGAATGAATGCAAGCTAAAGAGACATACATAACAAGACCAACTTGATTCTATTATTTGATTTCTTCTTCTTGGAACTAATAAACTCCAATAATCAATTTTCTTTATTCCCTTAATGGACAGCCCTTTTTTGACATTATTGCCTTATATATGCTTTTCTCTCTATTTCAATCAGTCAGTGAACCATTAGTCCACGAAGAAGCCCCACTTCCCACAATTCTTGGCAAATGTTTCTTTTTTCCTACTCAAAATTTCATAGCAACAAGGTTAAGACCTAAACTCTCCTGAATGCATGTAATAGAAATAATATAAAGTTGGATAAAAATACGGTATAATAAAATAATTACATGATAAATATTATTTTATTTTGTGTTTGATGTACATGTAATAGCAAACAAACAACGTAACATTATTTTATTTGGCTATGTATATTAATTTGTTACACGAGTGCGCGACATATATATATATATATATATATATATATTACTTTTGTAAATTAAAATTTGTTTTCAATTTTTTGTTATAAAATTAAGATCTAATACTTTTAATATTATAAACTAACACAAAATACTAAACAAAACTAAATAAGTAATGAAATAATTATATTTAAAACAATCCATTACTAAATAAATAATTTTTATATTTTAAGAAAAAAGAGTAACCAAATGATTCTATCCATCTATTGTCATTTTTGGGTAAATGATCTTACTATCATTTTAATGATGGAGATAACATAACCACTATAATTTTAATCCAATATATAATAACAACCACCAAATCTTATACATTAAATATGGTCAATTACATTAATCTAACGACATAATAATGTTTTGTCTTATAATATATATCAATCAGACTTATTAATGTTTAGATTTTTCTTATAGTTTTCCGATGTCTTTCGGTGTCTCAAACGATGTGACTATCTTCTATCTGATATACTCTTCTTATTACAAAGTCTATATATCTCCTCTCTATATGCTTAAACAACAAGTATAATTTCTACCATATTTTCTACTATAGGTGTTATCTTATCTCTCTCTAAAATATTGTCTTTCATAATCCTATCTTGTTTAATCTTTCTACACATATAAAACAATATTCACATATAAGTTGTTAAACTTATTTTATCATCGCGCCAAATTTTTACTATACAACACTTTGTTCTATATAATATCGTCAGTCTTATTGTATAATAAAATTTCATCTTCGCCGTGAGTCGTACTTTTTTATCACATAAAAGCACTCCTCCATTTCAACCACTCAATCTATCGTTTACATGTTCTATTTTTAGTCGTTTTGAACTATGGATCCAAAATATTTAGATGCATGACTTATGATATGGCATGTTCCTCAACTTTCACCTCCAACCGAAAAATATTTATTCTTTTGCTAGAATTGCTATATATTTTATCTTGCTTCTAGTAGGGCAAAAGCAAAATTTGTATGTTTTAAGGCTTGTCTCTAAGTCTCCAGCCATCTATTTTAATCTAATATTCATATTTTAAAATTTTCTAGAACCATCTATATTATCTATTAACAATCTATCAATTTAATTTTACAATATATATATATATATATATAATTTTAAAAAACAATGGTGGGTCGCTATGCTTGCGGAGAAGATGGGGAATCCGTTGCAAACCAAATTATATTTCTTGTTAATTCATAAAAATAATAAATATTACTCCATATACAGAACTTAAAGAAATTAAAGGAAATAATTTGTTTTGTCATATATATTTTGTCACCATATTTACTTTTTTTGTTAAGAGTCATGCATGATATTACTTTGACAGTGTCAAATTATTCAATATTTAATACTTATTAAATTATAAATTTGCACGCGGGCCTTTGAATTAATTGTTGATTTGAGTTACTGAGTAAGTGATTGGATTAATAATTTCTTCTCCCACACACATATTTTAAAACATCTCTTAATAATATGTTTGAATTGACTAATTTAAACATATATTTTGATTAAAAATAATATTTAAATTGAAATATTGAGAGGTGACAGATCAAAATGAAAATAAATAAATTAAGATTGAAATTTCTTAAATATATATATTTATGTGTGTATATATATATCCAACAGCACTTGATTAATTACCACATTGTGTATACATTAAGTTTTCTTTTATTTAATATTTTTTTTCATTTTATTTTTTTGAAATTAAAATAAATGTAAGGATCAAAATTAGATGCAATATTAATATAAGATACAATATGTCAAATCGGATTGGTCCCCCCACCTAGTATATATAGTTTATCCTCTAATCCTATGTAACTAATTATTATTTCTTGATTTGACTGCTAGTTTTCACCTACTTCTGTTCCTTACCAATTCCACTAGCTAGCTAAGTCCCCAAAGCTAACCAACAAACTTAATATTACAATGTGAAAGTGTTAATTAATTTCTCTATTAACAGTAGATTCGATTGCCACCAGCTACAAATTAATATATTATATTAAGATTGATATTAAAATTAAGTAATAGCTTTCAACTGTGTGGAAGGAAAAGATTGAAGTGCACCATTTTTCCCCCCTATCATAATAATTAATTACCACAACTAAATAACTCAAACCAAATGAGGTAATAGCTTAGAAATCTAAGTAATTAAGGATGGCTGTTGAATAATCAATATATATGAAGGCCATTAAATTGGGATTATGCTAAAATAAGCACTATACTAGAACTTGCTATAGCTATATATGATATATGATCTTATTTTTCCTTCAAGCATTTGGATTCATAATGGAGTAAATAACTTAGGATGTACCTTCTATATTTTATTATTGCATGATTGAAACACGTAGGTTCATACTTAAAATAGGGACGTTAAAGGCTCACCCTCTCTCCATCTAATTAAAACATTGCACTCAAAGTCAACTAGCTAGTCTATGCTTTTATATATATATATATATATATATATATATATATATATATATATGGACCAAGTTGATGGATGCGTGTATAGTCTCTAAACAACCAATTATAGAAGAAAAGTTAACACTCTTTATATAATACTCCCTCCTTCTCGCAGTAAATTTTACTTTAAAATAAATTTGTTTTAAAATAAATATTATTTTAATTTTTTTTAATATAGTATTAATTTTTTTTTCAATTATACAATATAATTAATATTATAGATGTATATTATTTCAAAGTCTTATATTCTATTATATATTTATAACAAATATAATTCTGTATATCTCATATATAATATATGTGTTGATAGACTTATT
>JBBPBP010000001.1:18378963-18391746 GCA_037974735.1 Cicer chorassanicum
ATATTTTTAATAATTAAAAATTAGTTGGAATTTAGGTTGAAAACTTTATTTTATTTTATAATTATAGTAGTTATTTTTGTAATTTTTTTATAAATTATTCCATCTAATTTTTCTATAATACACATCTAAATTTTAATTTAGTCTAAAAAAAATTGGGTCTTATTCTAATCTTAAAAATTGGGCCTAATAAAAAAAAGTGCAATTTTAATAATTAAAAAAATTGATAAAATAATGTTTAGTCCATATACACATATCAAATCCAATGAGAATCTACACATACCAATCTTCATGTCATTTGGTTAGATTAATTCATGTAACAAGAAAAAATGCACATGCATATAGTATGTTATCTTCACATATTAGATTGAAACATACATCTAGAAAACATAACTCAACCACCGTGAGTATATCTATTAACTCTAATCAAAATTCATCATCGATTATTATGATATATCGAACCACCTAAACCGCAATTATCGTATATACTTATATAATAGTTATTCCTTTTTGAATATAAATTTTAACTACTTTTATATATTCAATCAAATTTTTATATAAAAAAGTTTTCGTTTTCCAATTAGATGTAAATGCATATGTACTTATAAAATGCTGTATAATAAAGCTGATTTAATCTATATTAATTTTTATTTAACAAATTATAGTATTATAAATAAAATAAAATAAAAAGTATTTTTTATAAATATTAATGAAAATTTTGGGTGTTCGTTACCACCCACAAATAAAGATAATATATAAATATAAAAAAATACATAGTCATCTCTTCTCCTAATATAAAAAAAATGAATAAAACAAAATTCACAGCAACAAAAACAAAATCAAAACAGAAACCATCCAACCCAGCTAAAAATCAATAACAAAAATTCAGATACCCTCTCTTACCATTTTTTTTTTAAGAAACCCAACAAGTTTTTTCATTCTTGTCAGTAACAATCAATATTTCTGTTGCTATATTAAAAATTTGTCACAAGTTTTTTTTATAACAGCAATGCTATTAAAGTAAGAGGAACTTCAATTTGATTTAATAAAAGCAAAAATTAGTTTCATATTACCCCGTGAACTGCGTTGGCTTTGCTGCAGCGTCGCTTGCAGCGTCGCTTTGCTGCAGCGTCGCTTGCAGCGTCGCTTTGCTGCATTTTTTTGGCTATAGAAACAAAACGAGAAAGAGAGTTGTAATGTAGTGAGCCAAAACTAAAGAGTAGCACAGTGATTGAGGGTTTTATTTATTGTTGTTTTTGTTTAATTTCTACCGTTTAGAATAAGAAATCAGAAATAGCAATGTGGTGTGTGGGAGAGAGAAATGCGTGTTATCTGTGAGTGTGAATATGAAATTTAAGTTTTTGTTTAGAAAAAGGCAAAATAAATGGGGTATTGTGAAACTTACTGAGAGAGAGGAAATGAAATAAAAAAAAATATAAGAATTCTTAATTATACTGAAAAATATAATTTTGTCTTTCGTAAATTTAACATTTGCAAAAGTTTTAATGTTACAATTGTAAATTACTCTAGCTTTTACATAATCCAATTTTGGCTAATTAATTATGTCACTATTTTTTCATTAAAAAAGATTTATAAAGAACTTTTTTTAAAACTTGTTAGAATTTGCAAGGGTATAAATGAAACAAAAAAAGACTTGGACTAAAATCAAAATGAAACATATTTACAAGGACCAAAAATATATTTAAACCTTGTATTTAAAACAAAAAACTACAATTTTTTCTTGCAAATGCGACAATTATTATGGAACTGATGGAGTACTTTTTTCAAATATATCCCTTATTAATATTACTAATTCACATTAGAATATGAAAAATCAAATTTAAAATATTCAAATATTAACCCATAAAATGAATACATTAACTACTCTACTAGTTTTTCTTAAAAAAAGAATTAGTATTTATAATAAGGGGAGGAGATAGTATATAGATGTTATTAAAAACATCAATGTATTTAATTTAGTTTTCCATTGTTTTAAAGATAATATAATAGTATTAATGTAGTTGCAACCGCACCACAAGACAAAATATATGTATCTTCTTCTCCATTTATTATATAGGGATCATTTAGGACTGTATGTTTGTTTTTGTTTTGTTTTTTTTTTTTTTTTTGTCTTAAATCACTCATCTAAATTATTTTATTTGCTCATTTTAGGTTTCTAGTAAGTTTAGGTTTTTCTTTCATAGATGAGAGATGCAATGCCTATACAAACATTGATCTCAATTAAGCACTCTCATTCCTCACTCTAATAGGGTTAACTACTAATTTGTGGTGTCTATTAGTCAAAGAGACTTCAATTGGAGATGTTCTAAGTACACTTATTAAGAAACAAAAATAGAATTAAAATATAGTTTTTGTGTTGTAAAAAATAATATTTAAGTTTTCAAGGTGTTGAATACACGATTTCCAAAATAATATTTCATTTTTTAGTTTTTTTTAACAAGTTTCTTTAAGGAACTTGTTAGCATTCTCTCTAATAAATTAATGATGATTTTGTGAATAAAAAAGTTATTTGCAAATTTTTGTACTTTAAAAATAATAATTTTATTAAAAAAATTGTATTATTTCATTGTTGATAAATATTACAATAATTTTTTATATATTATCTTAAAAGATATTCAATATTCACTTTTATTAGAAGAATAAAGATAGGATATACAATAGTATATAACAATTTAACATTTCCATCTATTCATAACAATAGTATATAGAGAATATTATCACCTAATAAACAAATAATTATGTTTACTAATAGAGCATATCATAATATAGCAATAAGAAGTATTGCAATATGCATATGATAATCTATGGTTCAAGTCAAAGCGTTAAATGACAAAAAAATATACAAATCAAGGTCTGACCCTCTAACGACAAAAGAAATGAACGCTACAATGATATATGTATGTGACAAAAGATCCATATTGATCCTCTGACTCTAAGACCTAAAATAAGCTCTAAATGGAGCCTCTGATAAAATCAATGTTCTAGTACAAATTAAATCCCCTAATGAACAAAGAACGAGAAAATGCTACACAAGTTCACGATGACTATGAAAAAAATTTCAAAGCAGTGTATGACTCTGATAAATACACTCTCAATGTGTCTCTGATGAATCAATTAATTAATCCTCACTCTAATGACTTTGCATCCGAGATTTCTGGTAAACAAGTTGATAGCTAGTCAACATTTCAAGTCAACACTCTAATAAAGTCAATCATATGATAAAGTCAACGCTCCAACATCAGTTGCTCATCATAATGAATTTATCATCTGACTGAAGAAGTGCATGACATCCTCTTATATTTGTCTTCTTAATTGAAGATACATTGAATCAATTATGAAGATATATATGGATATATCTTAAATGATGATTTGCCTTAAATATTGATTTAAGATCTCCAACGGTGACATTCTCAACAGATACATTTTTCAATATTTAAGTAGAAACTCATCAATCAATCAATGTGTGAAGCCGAGAGAATGAAAAAGACAACGTGTTAAGAAGAAATTATGTAAATGCCTAGAACACATTAAAAGAAGAGAATGAATAAAAAATTCTCTTGATAGAGAGTTACTAAAAGTGTATTTGATTTTATTTGTACTTCAATTATTTTTAATTATTTTTAAAAGACTTTAAACACTTTTATTATTATTATTATTATTATTATTATTATTATTATTATTTGACTATTTGCTATTTAATATAGACTAACTCAATAGATTAAATAAGTAGATGAGTTAGTTTTGTTTAAAAAAATAATAATAAACTTACTCTCCTTTTCACACGATTATTCTTCTCTCTTATAGGAATTCTTCCCCTTTTTCTTACAACTCTCACACTAGTAAACAATGAAGAAAAAAAAAACCCTAGCCTACTTGGTATTGCTCACATTCTCATTAACATCGTCATTATCCTTTCATCTTGTTCGAACCTTTTGCTAAGAATAAAATCGATTAGGTTCTTTTGCCTACAAGTTAAAGTTAACCGTTGTTTATATACGCTTTAAAATTTGTGTGGTGTTATGTTTTAATTGAAAACCTGCTTTACTATGAAATATAATATAGGATGTTGTATTGTTAACAAAAAAAATTATTTATGTGAATGAGTATAGGATGATTGTCTTAAAATTCAAATTGTGGTATAAAAAGAAAGAGTAAAACTAGTTTTATAAGAAAAAGATTCAATGGATTATTAAGGGGGAGAAGAAATCATTTTTTTTTTGTTTATAAAGAATAAGTTGCTATATTTTCTTGTGAAAAAGGATTAATCTTTATAAATCATTTTTTTTTGTTTATAAAGAATAAGTTGCTATATTTTCTTGAATTGAGTTTGATTGTTGTGTTTGATGTGCGGAAGATGAATAACGGGGACTCTTGCTAATTTAGTTTGTTCTGTTATCTTTTAAAAAAAATTAGTATTATGCTACACCTGCTTTAGCTTTTTATTTTGAATATGGAGTCTCAACATGAAATAATTTGGATGATACAATTTAATTATTTTCATTACATTATTATTTCATAATTATTATTAAGTTCCTAAGGTTAAGATTGATTAGATTAAAATATATTAGAATTTAATTATAACTTTTTATTTAATTAATTTAGAGGCAAGATCATTAAACACTTACTAGAATTTTTACAACATTGTTAGCAACAATCCTTTTCAAAAAAAAAAAAATTGGCTTGAATTTTAAAATCTAATAAGTTAGCGCCTAGAGAATATGGGGCTTACAAAACCTATCAATCAATCAATGTGTGTGAAGCCGAGAGAATGAGAAAGACAATGTGTTAAGAAGAAATTCTATAAAAGCCTAGAACACATCAAAAGAAAAGAATGAATGTAAAATCCTCTCAATAGAGAGTTACTCGAGTTGATATAAATCAGTCAAAATATTTTATACACTTGATTTGATTTAAGATTTGAAATGTAATATCTTCTCAATGAGAGTTGGAATCCAAAAAACAGACTTTGTGTCAATTTAGACACTAACTACAACTGAAGTAAATCAGTCTGATAGTGACAACAACTCATTCACCCATAAGAGGTACCTGAAGAGGTATAAAATACTTATGAACCTCAACAGCTTGACTGTAATAAGTTACAAGGTTGAGACTACTTGAACACAATTAGAGCTGCCCCAACATGTTGTGAGGCCTAAAGCAAAATTATCAAAAGGGACTTTTTCAAAAATTAATAAATATTAATATTTTATTTAATATCTATAGAAAAATTATTTGGCAGAAATCATATCATTTTCAAATCCATTTTCTTTATATTTTTTTAAAATGAAATAAGACCTTTCAACTGTTCTACACAAACGTCAAAAACTGATATAGAATTTTCTATCTTTTAGTTGAAGAAGAAAATAGTGTATATATACATTGTACTACTCTAAGAACTCATGTTAGCAATGATTTCTCATGTTAACAATGTGTTCACTACTTATCTCATGATCTCTCACTTTATAACTAATATTTCTCCAATCTCTACCATCTTCATTAGCCAATCTACTTGTACTAGAAAGAACATTAAATAATTTGAAAATGTTTTATGCAAGTATTGAGAATAAACTCCATTAGTAACTTTTGAATGTATAGCGAGTAAGAAAAGTGTCTTGAAGATTCATTTTTAGAAAAATCTATATCAATAAGTTTAACAAGTATCTTTTTCTACCGATACATATCTCAAACTTGTATCGATGAGTAATCAACAATATTTTCAATTTTACTTGTTTTGATAAGTTTATCTACAATCTTTTTGTGATTCAATAAAACTTCAGCTCTTTTATTTCTTTATTTTTATTTTGAATAGCCTGATTCATATTTTGAAGTTGACATTTATATCTTAGATTTATTTATTAAATTAATATAATTAATATTGTATAATATTTATTTTACATTTGATAATAAAGTCAATTGATTTAATTTCTAGTGAGACAAAGTGAAATTTATATAAGATTTTATCATTTTTAGTTTTTAGAATATCAAATACAATGTTTTTCTTGTTAAATAAATAATTTATTTTTTTAGGGAGACCTTTTAAGCTGTAATGACACAGTTAAAATTCAAAACTAAAAATAAAATTAAAGTAAGGAAGTATAGTCAAAGTGAAAAAACAATTGTTTTGTCGTGTTGATAGCAAAGTTTTAGACGAAAATTTCAATATGATATTTTAAGAGACATTTTTTAATATCATAAGATGTTTTTTTAGTGAAAAGTAATGTCTTTAATATCAAAAGATTTGGAGGTTTTTTTTTGTTTCTGTCTGTATAGTTGTTGGACGTTTTAAAGAGTTTTAATATTATATTATTGAGCCTATGTATCGTATAAAAATT
Source organism: Cicer chorassanicum (assembly GCA_037974735.1). Taxonomy (NCBI): domain Eukaryota; kingdom Viridiplantae; phylum Streptophyta; class Magnoliopsida; order Fabales; family Fabaceae; genus Cicer; species Cicer chorassanicum. Next base: position 18,385,314 of record JBBPBP010000001.1, read on the forward strand.
AAAATAAAAAATTATTTTTTGCCTAGCCTGCCTCTCCCTTAGGTCGGCTCTGAACATAGTCAAGTTGACTAGAAGGTGTTCAATGAACTTGTGATTCGAATGGTGAGAGTTTGGAGAGGCTAAAGAAGAATACTCAGAGTTTGGATAGGTGGAATAAATAATACTTGTATGCTATTATTGAAATAGTAGATTGAGTTCTTGAGTGCATTGAGACAAAATCTCTTTATAAAGTGAGAACTAGATGTAGCTGTGACACCCTAAACCCAAATTGATATAAAAAGTAAAATGCATTAGTTTTGAAAGATACTGGCAGCGGTTCTAAAACAGAGTATGAAAATTTTCTTTTAAACTATAGGGTTCGGGACGTCACACTCACACTTACACAAAATGCTTCCATTAAAATTCTCACTTACAAAACCTTTAATATCGAATATAGCTAAGGTTTTTTTAAATAAATATTTCTTACATAAAAACATGTTCTAAACTTAGAGACAATTAATTTCTACTTCCGAATAAAAGATAAAAAAAATAACACGATTGATTGATTGAATTTACAAAAACCTAAATTAGTTCATAACTCAACAAAACACGACAAATTACTCCTACCCAGTATCACCTATCAGAGCATGGATCACCAACCGATAACCTGAAATAGCTGCGCTCTCGCAAGCGCCAAACACAAGCAACGAGGGGTGAGTTTCGAAATTATGTAACAATATAAAATACACGAGAAGAACACGCAATTAGTCAAAACAGCACAAATAAAGAGAACATTCAAGAACATAATATTAAAGGTTAATCTAACTCAATCACAATAAAGCAATTACAAGGATAAAATGCTATGCATGTCCTATACTCTATACTTCATCATTTGGTACCATTCTACTTTGAAGTACTTGGTTAGGAGGCCTGATACTATGCCACTACAAGAGTGGACGGACAATTCATGAATGGCCAAGTCCTCATAGATCCCCTCAACTCAACCCGAGACACATATACGCGACAGTCGGGGTACTCTTGTGTTGCACGGTAGTTCCCGGCCTTAGGGAATAACCCACTAATCCACTTAGGAATTCCCCACTAGATGTACCCCCAAGGTCTATCAGTCTTACCTTACAGTTCGACTGTAGCCCTCCACGATCAGACTCATTCAGTTGTACTTCCCCGAATTGCTAGGTTTGTCAGACCCTCCCTATATGATGACAAAATAATCCTAACTCCGAATCTCTACAACACATATCTCATACTTACTCGATCATCACAACTCAATAAATTTCAGTTTGACTTCATAATATTCATCATTATATGTATATCGGTCAATCACAATTCAATCCCAATATTTGGTTTACACTACTCACAATACCCAATCCAATCTTATCAATCGCAATAAAAAAAAATCAACAGGTAGCACATTCAAATAATTTCACGATTTCAATCAAATAGCAAGAACACTCCAATATATATTATTCATACAGTAACAATCAGCATCACATTCCATAAAATCATTCAACGTGCATTCTTGGTATAAATAAATTCACAACAATTCTATAGGTTGCTAAATTATATTTTAGTCCTCACTGTTACCATTCATATATTATTAATTAATTATTATTGCTCAATAGGGCTCGACCGTATGTAGTGAGCCCCGGATGAATATCTGGGAATTTCCGTATCCCCGTTCATCTCACGTTATTTTATACTCATAAATTCGAACCTCATCTCACCCCTTACCTTAGCTGAAGATTTTTCCCAACGAAGCCGATCCGCTGATTTAACGTGTCTTGTTTTCGCCAACCACCGTCTCTAATAGTCCGCGAGCGAGAATAAATCAACGCAACAACCAATTACAAATTAATTACTTGCTCCAATAGGTAAATAATTTATTTATTAATAATACATAGAAAATTTATTTGCTATTGTAATATAATTAAAAAAAATAAATCTAATACTATTAAACACACATATTACTATAATCAGATTTTTATTTAAAACTAGACAAGATAAAAAGAATTAAATATAACGTGCATATATATATATATATATATATATAGTTTTGATTTTTAAATAGGTAACTATATATGTCACATGAAACGCAGGCAAACAATATTTAGCTACTGCTCATTATTGACCACACTCAATTTTATATTAAAATAAATTAAATCTTAGAATCTATGCTTTATTTTGTTCTCAAAGTGATTGGCATAAATTTTATGTTATTAGAAATTGAAATACTAATATGTTTATTGTTATATTGATCAAAATAATAAAGTACTAATTTGGTTAATAGGTGTTTCACCAATATAAACAAAAAAGTGAAAACTGAGTTTACACGCAAAAGAATAAAACATAATAGAAAATAAAAGCCCCAAATACAGTATGAAAGGCGACAATCTCAAAACAACTTTTATGATCAAAATTCATTTTATAAATAGTTAGGATTGAAACATAATATAATATAAATTTAAAAGAATATTTTTTATTTTAATTTTCATTTTAATCTTGATTTTGAAAAATCAAATAAAACAGGCGAAGACGGTAAATTAGATAATCAGAAAACAAAACCCAAATAACAATGGCATAGGCGGTGGGTATTCGTAAATAATTTAAGAATGACATAAAACTAACCAGAGAAGAGGAAATGCCTTGTAAATAGATACTTTAATCTGATAACAATAGTATTGGTTCCTCCTTTTTTTTTCCTTAAGACTAAAGCTTATCTATTCTACGATAATTGGAATGGTGTATTTTATTGTAAGATTGCGGCTGTTCTATTTTGATGTGAGAATATATGAGTTTGTGAAACAGAGCATGCGGCAATCCTTTTTTTTTTTTTTCCTTTAAGTGAAATCTGAGATACCTATTAGTCATCAAGCGGTCAAAGCTTAAGTCCCTATTAGTCTAAGCCCGTGTAAAATTAGCTGAGGTTCTATTATTATTATTATTATTATTATTATAACAATTCTAAACCAATTCAGTTAGTGCTAAAGTTAGTAGCAACACTCATTTAATTCTTGTTTCATTTTTTTTTGTATATATATATATATACAAAATTTAAATAAATCAATATTATGAATATTAATAATTTAAATAAATCACTAAGGCAAACACATAAGACAACCACATAGAAGTTATTACACCACAACAAACACACTTATAATAATAATTTATCATATTATTATTAAAATATTTTAATAAGAAATCTAGGGAGTCATAATATTATTAAAATATTTTAATTGGAAATCTGGAGCGTTAGTGTGCAAGAGATGTATGTGGTTTTGCTAATTGGCGGCACTTCTAATTAGGTTACAGAATAGTATGTCACGAATTCAGAATTAATTTAGGTCCATTAATTCTATTTATGGCAAATTCAATTTATTACTTAGGCTATTAATAGATATTATTAGGCTATTATATGGAGAAGAACGGCATCATCATTATTATAATTAATATATAGTTATTATATATTTATACTTACATAAAAATAAATTTAAATAATAAAAGTCTAGATAACAACAATATTAAAATATGAGGACTAAGATAATAGCAATCCATATTGGTATTATTTATTTTATATATTATTATTTTTATTTTTTTAAAATAAAATAAATAGTTCTAATAACAATTATCAATGATTTTAATTTAAATACTACAAAGACAATCAAAGAAAGACATTCACATAAAAAAATGATCACACCACAGTAAACACATGTATAAGAAAATATCAGCAATTTATAATAAAAATAAATTAAGGTATAACAATAAGTTAGGGTGTTACAATTCTACCCCTCTTAAAAAAATTTCGTCCTCGAAATTTAGAAAAAAAACTATGAACAAACCATTATCTAACTTAACATCTCCATGTGTTTTTAGAATTTCTAAAATTTAAACTTAATTCCTATTGATTACAAGAAATATATATACCAAGACCTTTATAATTCTTATCAAGGTTAATATCTTAAACTAACTAGTATTTGAAAGACTAACTCACTACACACTTCAAAATGTAATGATACACTACTTATTGATAATGCTAAAATATAATATTCTAGGATTACTTTAAAATCTGAATATGAACATCACATTTATCGGTAGTGAACAAGAATTTACCCATCATATGCTCCCTCCAATTATAGCACATAAACTCATATTCTTCAACTACCTCATGATTAGAAAAAGTAAAAGTATTTTATCACATAAATTGTGACTAGTTTAACAATTCATATATTCATTTAAATATAATATGAAGAAAATATTGATTTACATGATAATTGACATGGTAGAGTGAAATAGAAGTGTGTGTCACATTTAATAGTTTCAATCATGGAGGAAATAACATAGCTACTCTTTATAATTCATAGATAATATAAGAGAGAACATATAAAAAAAAATTACAGAATATTAATTTACTACATGCAATCAAATAGAATAAAAAAAATATTCTTAAAGTGTCTATTCCAAAATAAATATCAACTCCCTTTTTTTTTCCACACAATTATAAAGATACGAACAATATTGAAATTTAACGTTATCTCAAAAACCTGAGTATTGCTAAGTTGCACTATTAGTGCATTAATTTAAATAAACCAAAAATATAGAATAAATTATTAAATAAATAAAATATACACTATGAATAACACAAGTATAAACTATAAAAAAAACAACATTGATCTGTTAAATAAATTTTGTCTTCGGAATTTATGGTCACTCCGAGCATCCTAATTATTTAATCTTCTTACTCAGCTCCTTTAACAATATGACATTCCAAAAATCCTAACTTAACCTTTGGTGTCTTATTCAATGTAATCATATACACATCCAAATAACTAAACCAACTATTTGGCATAACGGCATTTATTAAGCAAATCAAACACTAATTCTAAACTCGTAACATATTGTTACAGCAGTCAAACCATTACAATTTTATGATAATTCTTTTTTCTTTTTTGAGTTTATACTCATCACTTAAAATTTAAAACAAACTAATATAGACGTTTTTCAAGTAGCAGATAAAATGAATAGTTATTTACTTGGAGATACAACACATACCAAACACAATTGAATCAGCTAGTGCATAAGTCACTTTCAAGGTTACACAACATTATAAGAATTGATTTCTAGACTTAAATTATTATAAAAAGTGTCACTAATCATTTGACATCATAAAAGAAATAAATGCAAATTCATAATTTTTCCTTAAGTTACTTTTCCGTAAATCACATGTCTAAATAAGGACAAATAATATTAATCACTTTTCTAAATATAATAAAATAAAATAAATCAGGTGTATTTTAAAAATCTATGAAATTCTTAAAATTTCCCTCGTACTTTAATCACTAAAAATATATTTCTGAATAATCAATAACTCTAAAAATCATTATTTTCAACATATATTTTGAAAGAAAATCATACCCCATATAAATTCGTTTATTTATATCAAGACATCAAAGCTTCAAAAATAGTTCCAATTTATTCGCTTATTTCCTCAAAAGTATCACCACAACAAATCTATATAGATTTTATTAAAAACTAACGCATGGTAAAACCTTGAGATGATATTTTTTTATTTTTTTCTACACAACTCCAAAACAATCTTAACTCTTTAAAACAAATCAAGAACAATTCAAACACAAAATTTTGTTCTCTTTACAAAATAAATCGGCATTAACTCATTCACTATTTGTTTTCTAAGAAGTCTAACTATAAAATTCTACCAACTTTGAATATTCAAGAATTACTATTGTTAATGATATGAATTTCATAGTACTTCAAAATCATGACGAACATCATAAATTCATTTCAAAAGCAACATCAACTTTAATCATCTAGATACAACCATCAACACTTTCAAATTATTTGAAATTAAAATCCACACTTTAAAATCCACTACCACTAACATTTTCAAGTGATTTTCACTTTTGATAACTCAAGTCATGTACCATATAAAAACTGAATGTTAAGATTTTATTAATATTTTTCAAGACACGATTTAAAATTGATAATAGCATCTACAATATTGTCCTAAACCAATAATAATAGTAATTGCAACAATCAGAAGTTTTTTTTTCCACACAAGCCGACTTAAAATCAAAAATAAGAATTTTCTAGTCAAAATTAAAACTTTAAACATAATAGATATATTTTCTATCTAACTCAAAGTTTAGAAAGAAACATTTTTTTTTTTTAATTGGGTTGCTACAAAATACTAATAACTTCTATCCAGTAAAAGTCAATATTTGAAGGCTTATACATATAGTTCATACGAAAGTTAATATTTCAATCAATTACATATTAGATCAACCATTTTAAACAAATATATATCTAGACTAAATATTTCAAACATTGAATATACTAAATGGATTCAAAGGGAAATTAAAATCACTTATAAACATATTAATTGGTCAAGTTTAATGAAGGAATTCTTTTTTTTTTTTTT
>JBBPBP010000001.1:18401607-18413198 GCA_037974735.1 Cicer chorassanicum
AAATATGTTTTAGATACATCAAATTTAATGTTATGTGCCCATTTATTAAATGATACTAATCTTTGACATATTTTTTATGTCAAATAATTTAGTAACTTTTGTATTTTTACCTCAAAATAGTCTAGTGACTACACTAATATTGAGATAAATTGTTTGGCATAACGCATTTTTTAAGAGATAATATATAGTAAAATTGTAAATATTAGAGAGTTTTTTTTACCATTAACAACAGTATATTGACTAAATTAAATTAATAGAATTTCAACAAAATAAACAAATTAAAAAGAATATTCTATTTTGACTAAATTTGAACTATACATATAAGATTTGACTAAATTTAATTTAAATAATATAGTATTTAAAATAAATAAAATATATCAAAAGGGAATTGGAAAAAATATTAAGTAAACCCATGTGACTTATGTATAATATTGTCTCAATTTTAGTAAAAAAATATTTTGGCTCAATACCTCTCTAACGCATTGAATCAATGAATTTAAGGTTATTTGTGATCATTGATATTTGGTGAAGTTTTTATTTTAGCTGTTTGAATTTTTTTTTCCCCAGATTTTAATCCTATAATTTAAGATTTTTAGGATTTAATTTAATCTCTTCTCATCTAATTAAGTTACATCACATGCCACGTCATTTTTTGTGACACGTGGCATTGAGTTGTTATGTTAAGAGTGTCACTTCATCATTCCATTGATTGCTACCGTGTGATAGAGACACAAATCCGAGTTGCTTACAAGTTTGAAAGTCGAGTTCGAGCTAAAAAATATTTGTATAGAACTCAAGTCAAGTTTCAAGTTGTATAAATTCTTATTAACATTAACTTTGTCCTCTTTATGTTGTTCACATTCACGACACGAATATACTCCAAACACCACATCATTTCTATTAATATGAGTCGAATCTCTCACTAAGTGGACACTAATTATCTTTAGAGTGATGATTAAGTCTTTTACTTCTTCTATTTACTTTCTCAGCAACCTTTTAATTAGATTGGAAATAAAAATTGTTGCAAAAAGTTTTGCGTAAATAAACCTTCCTTACCCTGCAAATAGTCTTAAGTAGAGAAGTTCATCTTCTTGTTTTTAATATGCAAAGGAATTTTGTTAGTGACAAATTACAAAAATAATATATACCAATGAGTATTAAGATAAGATAATATTTTGTAGGTAGTATTATTAAATGCTGACATGACAATTTTATGCTATGTGTTTCCAAAATAATGTGGTATATCATATGAGGATGTCATGTCACCTAAGAAATTAAAACAGCGAGAATCTTAAATTGTAGAGATGAAATCTAAAATATAAATTGAAAGGACTAAAACTCAATCAAATGTGATATCAAAAACACGAATAACTCTTTATTTTATTTATAAAGAAAAAATTAGTCTAAATTTAAAATGTGTAGCTTGTGTATATACACCTTTGTAATTATATATAAGACTATATTGAGATTTGACTCTGTCCCTTTTTATTAGACAATTTTTAAATTTTCAATTGGATTACAAATTTCTTTAACAATATAACCCTAATTTTTAAATTTTCAATTGAATTTATCAACATATTAAATGATTGACAATGACGAGATTTATATGTTGAAGAATGATTTGATTTTAGCAAACAAATTAAGATTAGGTGGTGAGTTGAAAAATAAACTTAAGCTTGATGCTTCATTAAAGATGAATTTTCAGTGACTTTAAAAAGTTCATGAAGTGAGTGTGTATTAATGATGTCGAGTTAAATGTTTCATTAAATATGTTCCAAATGATGTGAATCGGAATTAACATTCTTGACCACTTTGGCTACAACCATCTTTTTATTGTAGTTAATTCATAAATGTTGTTTTAGTAGTTGGAATATAATTATAACTGTTTATAATTGTTTATGTTATGTAATGGTTCTATAAATAGGACTTGTACTAGCTCAATTATTCATTGAAAGAAATACTCATTTAGTCAAGTCTTTTTCTCTTAATTGTTTTATCTTTCTTTAAAAGCTACGAGTTTGTGAATTTGAGTGTGTGCTTGTGTATGTTCTTTGTGAGCTTGTATGAAAATAATGGTATTATTCATGAGGTGACATCTCCTTATACTCCTCAATACAATAGTCTTGCAGAGAGAAGGAATAGGGCACTTGTTAAGACGAATAGGACTAGGAGCATCATGAAACAAAAGAATTTTTCTCATGTATTCTAGGATGAAGCACTCAATGTAGCCACCTATATGCTCAATAAATGTCCAACCAAAAGATTAAAGTTGAGAGTTCTTGAAGAGGTTAGATGAAGAAGGAAACCATCAATGACACATCTCAGAATATTTGACTCTTTATGTTTTAAATATGTGTCAGATGGAAGAAGAAAGAAACTACAAACTAAGAGTAAGACCACAATGTTGATTAGGTATCATGAAACAGGTGCATATAGTTGTATGATCAAGTTGACAAAACAATTTGCATTAGCAGAGATGTTGTAATTAATGAGCATGAAGAGTGGAACTGGGATAATGTACATGTAACTCATTAAGGAATGTCAAATATTCCTATCACAATTGATGAAAAGGAATCTATAGAAATCGCTGATGGAGTTGAACCAGTTCAGAATGTTAGAGCATCATTAAGACAAAGACAACCACCGATAATATTGGATGACCATAAAACCAAAAACGATACTGATATTAACTCAGAAGGGGAAATGGTTAATTTTTCACTTCTGTTATTGCATAATCACTCAATTATCACGAAGCAATTCAAAAACCAGTATGGAAGGCAACAAAGATGGAATAATTATAAGCAATTGAAAAAAAAATGCTTTTTTGACCAACTTGCTATTGAAGAAAAAGGCTATTAATTCCAAATGGATGTTCGAGACTAAACTGAAGCCAAATGGAGATATTGCTAAGTACAAAGCAAGACTTGTATCAAGGGTTTTATGCAAGAGCTAGACTATTTTGAAGTTTTGGCTTTAGTTATAACTAGGAGTGATTTGGAAGAAGTAGAAGTCTTCAAAAATCAGATGAAAGGATAGTTTGACATGATTGACTTATGCAAACTATCTTATTTCTTAGGAATATAGTTCATAGCTTCCATTAAAGGAACAACTATGCACCAACACAATGAATGTTGGACTGTATTTCATCTTTTACCCCAACTAAAACTACTTTAAAACTGGACAAGTGTGAAGAAAAGGAAACAATATATGCTACAAGGTTCACGCAAATTGTGGCATTTCTTATGCAATAGGAGACCAAATATTTTCAAATGTTGATTAAAGTGGTGATAAGATAGAAAGAATAACTACTAAGGTTTATGTGTTCAAATTTTTAGGTGCACCAATTTCTTGGTGCTCTAAAAATGAGTCAATGGTGGCACTATAGATCATCATGTGAGTCAAAATATGTGGTTGGTAGTTATTCAGCATGTCAAGTAGTTTGGATAGATTATGTGTTACAAGAAATGAAGTTTGAAGTTAGGAAGCCTATAGTGTTGCAGACAGATAATAAGTCAGCTATAAATCTTGCTAGGAATCTTGTGTCTCATGGTAGATCAAAGCAAATTGAGATTACATTTAATTTTCTTAGAGAACAAGTCAATGATGGGATGCTAAAGGTTATGCACTGCTCAACTGAGGACCAAGTTGTTGACATACTAACCAAGCCAATTAAGAATGATAGGTTTATACTATTAAGAGAACAATTATATGTTGTATCTGTTGGGTGGGATCACTCCTCAAGTGGAACCCACCAAGTTTATTAATATTATTATTATTATTATTAAAATAAAAGAAAAAGAAAAAAAAAGGAATATATGGTTTATTGGGCTTGACCCATGTAAAGGAAAATAAAAGGAAGGAACGGGATCTCAAATCCCTAAGGGCAAAGGCTAACGCAAAGGCAAACAACAGTAACCGCACGCACGCACGACAACCAGAGAAAAGGAAAGGAATTCAGTTCCGGTGGTGGTAATAGTTTTACTTTCTCTGAGAGTTATTTTGGTATACCCACTTTAGTGGAAGGTTATTATAAGGCTATTGTTGTTGATTGATATTCCCTATTGTTATTAGGAAGGTTGATTGATATTCCCTATTGTTATTAGGAAGACTCTGGTGTACCCATTAATTATTATAGTGGAAGTTTTTACTGGACTAGGTCCCGTGGTTTTTATTCTCTCAATTTGAGGGAAGTTTTCCACGTTAAAAATTGTGTTTGTCTCATTTAATTTTCTGCCAATTATTACTTTCTGTTTGGCCATTTATCTGCACAGGTGGGGGAAAAATATTCCGCATTATTGAGATAGTTATTTTTAATTATCTCTGGTTTTTCCCAACAAAGTGGTATCTAGAGCTTGGTTGATTTGATTTGTGCATTTAAATGGAAGAGGAAAATAAAGGTCCGAATATGATTAAGCTCAATTCTTCTAATTATACACTTTGGAAGACTCTCATGGAAGACATGCTATACAGTAAAGATCTGTATGATCCTATTGAGGGTGACACTGCTAAACCCACAGATAAATCTGATGCTGATTGGAAGAAGATGAATAGAAAGGCAGTGGCGTTGATTAGACAATGGTTAGATCTGAGTGTATATCCACATGTTGAAACTGAAATAGATGCTAACAAGATGTGGGAAAAATTAAAAGAGTTGTATGAGCGAAAGAATGTGCAAAATAAAGCATTCTTGATTCGGAAGCTGGTGAATATGAAATACAAAGACGGGGATTCAATGGCAAAATATATGAGTATTTTTCAGAATACGGTGAATCAGTTGACAACCGCTGAAATTAAATTAGATGATGAGTTGCAAGCATTGTTATTGTTGAGTTCCTTGCCTGATAATTGTAGCAAGTTAAGAAGTAAGTCGAGAACTAGAAAATAAGGGACATGTTACCATTGTGGCAAAGCAGGTCACATAAAAAAAAATGGCTTCCTTAAGAGAGATCAATCAAGGGAAAGAGATGAAGACAAAGAGAAGAAAAATGATAAAGATACAACAGCAGTTGCATCTGTTAGTAATGTCTAAATTGTTTGTGATGATAATTCCATAAACCTTGCATGTCAGGATTCAACTTGGATTATTGATTCGGGTGCCTCATATCATGTTACTCCTAGGCGTGATTTCTTCTCATCTTACAGTGTTGGTGATTTTGGCATGGTAAAAATGGGAGATGAAGGAGTATGTAAAATTATTGGTATGGGAGATGTTTGGGTTGAAACTGGGATTGGTTGCAAGCTTCAGTTGAAGAATGTTAGACATGTTCCTGATATTCGTCTCAGTTTGATTTCAGTGAAAGCCTTGGATATTGAGGGTTATCGCACTTACTTTGGTGGTGGTGGTATAAGTAAAATCACCAAAGGGTCCCTAGTGGTTGCAAAGGATCAAAGTTCCACTTCTCTTTATAGGATGCCTACGAAGCTATGCAATGAAGAAGTGAATGCAATTGAAGACGCCTCTTCTGATTTATGGCATATGCGCCTTGGTCACTTGAGTGAGAAAGGACTCAATATACTTGCGAAGAAAAATTTTCTTCCTGTGAAAGGTACGTCTCTAAAAACTTGCACTCATTGTTTTGCTGGAAAACAACATAGAGTTTCCTTTCATAATACTGGTCCTCATAGGAGGCAAAATATTATTGATTTAGTTCATACTGATGTTTTTATGATGGATAGTAAATCTCTTGGTGGTGCATCGTATTTTGTTACTTTTATTGACGACCACTCTAGAAAAGTGTGGGCATTTCCTTTGAAATCTAAAGACTACGTACTTGGAGTCTTCAAGCATTTTCATGCAAGTGTTGAAAGAGAAAAGGGAAGAAAATTGAAATGTGTTCGGTCAGATAACGGTGGTGAATACAGAGGTCCGTTTGAAGAGTATTGTAGAGAACATGGAATCAAGTTTGAGAAAACAGTTCCAAAGACACCTCAGCATAATGGTGTTGCAGAGAGAATGAATCGTACTATTAATGACAGAATCAGATGTATCCTCTCTCATGCAAAATTATCGAAATCCTTTTAGGGTGAAGCAATGAAAACTGCAGTGGATTTGATCAATCTTTCTCCTTCTATTCCACTTGATGGTGATGTTCCAAATAGAGTTTGGACGGGGAAAAATGTCTTTTACCGTCATTTGAAAGTGTTTAGCTGCAGATGTTTTGTTCACGTTCCAAGAGATGAGAGGTCCAAACTTGATAGTAAATCCAAACAGTGTATATTCGTCGGTTATGGTGATAAAGAATTTGGTTATAGATTGTGGGATCCGGTTGACAAGAAAATTATTAGAAGTCGAGATGTGATATTTCTTGAAGGCCAAACTATTGAAGATTTTGATAAAGCTGAGAAATAGAAACCAAATTCCAGAAGTTACATTGATGTTATGCCTATGCCCCTGCAGAAACTTTTGTTGATGGGGGAGATATACAGGTAGATGATGAGAATGTAACTGATGATCATGTGCCTCACCAAGATGAGCAGGTACCAGCTGAGCCACTAGACGAGTTTGAGTTGAGAAGATCTACTAGAGAACGTCAACCTTCTCAAAGATATCCTCCACACGAGTATGTGATGATCACTGATAGTGGAGAGCCAGAGTACTATCAAGAAGCTATTACAAATGTTGATAAAGAAAAGTGGTTGAAGGCCATGCAGGAAGAGATGAATTCCTTGCATGAGAATCACACATTTGATTTGGTTAAGTTGCCTAATGGCAGAAAAGCACTCAAGAACAAATGGGTATACAAGACAAAGGCAGAAGAGAATAGTTCTCAACCAAGATACAAAGCAAGATTGGTTGTGAAAGGTTTTAATCAAAGAAAAGGTATTGACTTTGATGAAATTTTTTCACCTGTGGTGAAGATGTCCTCTATCCGAGTTGTGCTTGGGTTAGCAGCTAGCTTAAACCTAGAAGTTGAACAACTTGATGTGAAAACTGCATTCCTTCATGGTGATTTGAAGGAAGAGATCTATATGGAGCAACCAGAGGGTTTCGAAGTCAAAGGTAAAGAGAAACTTGTGTGTAAATTGAAGAAAAGCTTGTATGGACTCAAGCAAGCACCCCGACAATGGTACAAGAAATTTGATTCTTTCATGGAGAAACATGGGTACGATAAAACTACTTCTGACCATTGTGTGTTTGTCAAGAAATTCTCTGATGGTGATTATATTATTCTCTTATTATATGTGGATGACATGTTGATTTTTGGTCATGACACTAAAAAGATTCAATCTTTAAAGAAAGATTTGAACAAGTCTTTTGCAATGAAAGACTTGGGTCCTGCAAAGCAAATTTTGGGCATGAGAATTACTCGTGATAGGAAGAATAATAAACAATTACATAACATGAGCAAGGTGTTAGAGAGGTTTAACATGAGCAATTGTAAACCTGTCAGTACTCCACTTGCTACTCATTTTAAATTGAATTATGATCAATGTCCTACAAGTGAGAAAGACAAAGAAGAGATGAAGAAGGTTCCTTATGCATCCGCAGTTGGTAGTTTGATGTATGCTATGGTATGCACAAGGCCAGATATTGCTCATGCAGTTGGAGTTGTTAGTCGGTTTCTCTCTAATCTTGGTAAAGATCATTGGCAAGCAGTGAAGTGGATTCTTAGATACCTTAGAGGCACTTCCAAAGTGTGTTTATGTTATGGAGGTGGTGAACCTGTGTTGGATGGCTACACAGATGCAGATATGGCAGGTGATATTGATTCTAGAAAATCTACTTCTGGTTATATGATGACGTTTGCAGGGGGAGCTGTGTCTTGGCAATCAAGATTACAAAAGTGCGTTGCTTTATCTACTACTGAAGCTGAGTACATTGCAGCAACTGAAGCTTCCAAAGAACTCTTGTGGATGAAGAAATTCCTGCATGAGTTAGGCCTCAAGCAAGATAAGTTTGTGTTATTCTGCGATAGTCAGAGTGCAATCCATCTTAGCAAGAATCCGACTTTTCATGCAAAGTCGAAGCATATTGAGGTGCGGTATCATTGGATACGAGACGCACTGGAAATGAAATCATTTCTAATTGAGAAGATTCATACTGATGAGAATGGTTCAGATATGATGACGAAGACCTTGCCTGTGTCAAAGATGATATACTGTAGAAAGAATGCAAGCATGGTTGAGCAGTACCTTCCCACTTGAGTCGTGAGGGGGAAATTTGTTGGGTGGGATCACTCCCCAAGTGGAACCCACCAAGTTTATTAATATTATTATTATTATTAAAATAAAAGAAAAAGAAAAAAAAGGAATATATGGTTTATTGGGCTTGACCCATGTAAAGGAAAATAAAAGGAAGGAACGGGATCTCAAATCCCTAAGGGCAAAGGCTAACGCAAAGGCAAACAACAGTAACCGCACGCACGCACGACAACCAGAGAAAAGGAAAGGAATTCAGTTCCGGTGGTGGTAATAGTTTTACTTTCTCTGAGAGTTATTTTGGTATACCCACTTTAGTGGAAGGTTATTATAAGGCTATTGTTGTTGATTGATATTCCCTATTGTTATTAGGAAGGTTGATTGATATTCCCTATTGTTATTAGGAAGACTCTGGTGTACCCATTAATTATTATAGTGGAAGTTTTTACTGGACTAGGTCCCGTGGTTTTTATTCTCTCAATTTGAGGGAAGTTTTCCACGTTAAAAATTGTGTTTGTCTCATTTAATTTTCTGCCAATTATTACTTTCTGTTTGGCCATTTATCTGCACAGGTGGGGGAAAAATATTCTGCATTATTGAGATAGTTATTTCTAATTATCTCTGGTTTTTCCCAACAGTATCTTGTAAGAATTTGAATTAATGGGGCGTATTGTAATTAATTCATAAATTCTATTTTAGAAGTTGGAATATAATTATAACCGTTTAAAACTGTTTATGTTTTATAATGGTGCTATAAATAGAACTTGTACTAGCTCAATAATTCATTAAATAAAATACTTAATTCAGTAAACATTTCCCACGTCATCCAAAAATCGTTACCAAACGTCTTGCGTTCCTATTTGCAATTTCTCTTTATTGTTTTAAGATTGTATTGTTGTTCTAACAATTAGTATCAAATATGCTATTAACATGGCGTGTTATCTTATCAACAAGTCACCACATGCTTCATTGGAAGGGAAAGTTGTAGAGGAGGTATTGATAAATTACTCCATTGATCGTAACAATTTAAAGATTTTTGGTTGTCCAACTTATGTGCATATACCTAGTGAAAGATAAATCTAAACTTGACCCAGAGTCGAAGAAGTGTGTCTTTGCCGGTTACGCAAAAGGTGTGAAGGGTTTCAAGACATGGAGTCATGTGTGTGTATTAATTTTTGCATGATTTTCAATCTCGTGTTCAACAATTTAATGCAAATGTCTTTGTATTAATGACATAGAGCCATGTGTGTGCATTAATAATATAGAGTCTTAAGTTTTGGCTGACTTATATAAAGTGGAGATTATAGTTTCGCTAATTAGGACTTGTATCACTACATTCTCTACTATTGACTCTTCATCTTCAACATCAATTTGTAATAGAGAGAAAAAATTTAAAATGAACATTTGTTGATTAGTTTATACAATAAAGAAAAAGAATTCATGATAATTTTTTTTACGTGATTATTAGAAAAATCTACAATCTAAATGTTAATAACATTATTTTCTTGTGCCTCTCCAACTTATCCCTCAACTTCATATCCAATGCATTTAAAATCAATTGAGAATACTTTTGATCCATCTTCATATTCAAAAACCAGTTGAGTATCTTGAATGTTCTAGGATTGATAACCATTATCATCAGAATGTCCAACTCAATAACACTAAGTTTGTAACACCCCGATTTTTAACAGCGTGGGTGTATTTTTTTTTTAAAAAAATTAATAAAGTACCATGTCGTAACACAAACGACAAAAGTCATAAATAATTGCATCATAAATACAAATAACTAAAATAATTTTTGGGACGGTAATCCAAATTATACAAATAGAAAGAAAATACACTGGGGCTATGAGACCTGTCAGACATCGCTCATACCCCTGGGGTATTCTCGGCATACACCTGCACAAACGTACTGCTCCAAGAATGTTATTCCCTCCATGGTCACGTCAAAAAAATGGAACATGGACCCACCAAAACAAAAGTCAACTGACAATATATGTTATAGATACAGTCATCCCAAAATGAAATAAGTACAACCACCCAAAAGAAAAACACAAAGTCCATATACAGAAAAACTAATTTGATCATCCACTAGCAACTTTCGGAAGTTTCAAATTTTCGAAATAAAGATTACATTTCGAAAATTTGGAAAGTTTCAAAAGTTTTCAAATCTGCAAATTTTCGAAATAAGGATTACATTTCGAAACTTTCAAATATGGAAAGTTCAGAAATTTTCCTATTTCAAAAGTTTTGAATTATTTGAAAGTTTCGAAAATTCTGAAATTTTCTATTTCAGAAGTTTCGAATTGTTCGAAAGTTTCGAAAATTCTGGAAATTGTCATTTCGAAACTTTGAAAACTTTCGAATATTTTGAAAAGAGGGGTGACAAAATGAGAAGTTAAAAAAGTTGAAGATTTTATAAAGGGTACAATTGTATTTTCACGTTGATTGAAGGAGTGACAAATTTAGATGTGGGTGTTCATGGTATAATCATCTCCCTTGTATTATCAAATGAGCTCTTATTACTACGCCAAAAATGGTCAACACATAAAAAATCTACGGTGGCCCATGTAGCATTGTTTGAAACTTTATAATTATTTTTGTTAGGATCTTTATGGTTAATCTTTTCCATAAAAGCTTTACCTAACTCATGGGCTATAGCTAGACTGCTGGAGTCACCAACCAATTGGTTAAAAGTGTTGTTAATAAGTTGTTGGTAGTTCTATAAAGGCATTATGGTCACTTCTTTGTGGTCCAATATTGTTTCTAACAATCTCTAAGTGAGAATGTTCTTTCAAATGTGTTTCTTGTGACTTGAGTATTTTTTATTTTTTTTAAAATTACTTCATGTACATTTCTTGTGCAAAGATTTTTTAGACTATAAATCTAACATAATCATATCATTCAAATCATTTGACTTATGATCATAATTAATAGTTCTCTATTATATATATTAAAATAGACTTCTACAATTCAAAATATTGTGCCACCTCATTCAAATATTGCCACATCAAAAAAATTTGATGTGGCACATCTAACAAACACTCTTTCTCTTTCTTGTTGCAATTTGTTTTTATTACAATACAATAAATATCAATTATTTGACTCTCATTACTCCTCCATTATTATTGATAATGGTTCTTCTTCCATAAATATCTTCAAATTGAATATTACATACTATCATTACTGAAAAATAAAAATCTTTTAATGAAATCTATAATATCTACAAAATCTATCACATGTCACTTATTAGATAACTAAAATTAATATTTAAATCAAATAGAGATATAATTTAGAATTAGGACAATAATTGTTTTTTCTTCTATTTTTTCTTATTATACCATTATTGATATTGACTTAGAAAAATTTATATATTTTCTGAAATATTGATAATTGTATGGTTATATACTAAAATATATTTTTAACTTTTTTCAAGTAGTAAATTATTTTTT
>JBBPBP010000001.1:18422552-18471138 GCA_037974735.1 Cicer chorassanicum
AAAAAAAAAAAAAAAAAAAAAAAAAAAAAAAGAAAAGAAAAAAAAACAAGAGAAGAGAAAAAAAAAAGGGAAAGAGGCGAAATTTCATATTCAAGTCTTTTTGTCTGATGACAAAAGGAGGAGAATGATATTTGATAAAGTGGAGAAAAAATGATACTAAGACTTAGGGGGAGCCCTAAGTTATGGGGAGTCAAAGAAATATAAAGAAAAGTTGTTATAAAAAATACAAGTTTTGTCATCATCAAAAATGGGGAGATTGTTGGAACCAAGTTGGTTTTATATATAGAGTTTTGATGTTAACAAAAGTATTTTATGAGAACAATATATTTGACTTCAAAGAGTATGAAAGAAGATTCATGTTTTTGAAGAAAATCTAAAATAAGATTTGATTCAAATTTATAATTGAAGGAAATCTTAAAATAAGATTTGATTCAAATTTATAATTGATGAAAATCTAAAATAAGATTTGATTCATATTTATATTTGAAAAAAAATCTTTGACCAAGTTGAAAAGAAGATATGGTCAAGATTTGAAGAATATTTGAAGAAGATTTGATTAAGATTTGAAGAACATTTGAAGAAGATTTAGTGAAGATTTGAAGAAGATTTGATTAACATTTAATGAAGATTTAGTGCATAATCGGAGGTGACCAGTATAGAGCATGATATCATCAAAGGGAATGACACCCCTATGATTCTCCATATAACATTGCATGTGTCAATGCGTCAATGCGTCAATGATACGTCTGTACTCGTGGACCTTATGCTTGCCTTGTTTGTAGCACCATCTATTCATTCAGGCAATGCATTTCACGTCAGCACCCTGGTCACCTCTATTACAAATATTTGGAAAATATTCGTAAATCCAACACTGTTGCAAAATATATATATATATATATATTGATGATAATCAAAAAATTAATAATTAACAACAAATAATATAAATAAATAAATGATATACATGAAAATTAATAAATAACATAATATTTAATAATTGATACCTGAAGCAGCGTCATATATCCACATAGCTTATGGTGTCATAACATCAGGCATCAGAGAGGTAGTCATAAAGGACTACGAGTGCAGCAGTACCCCATGAGTATTTATCTGTACCGTCTAAATGTCTGAATAAAGGAAGGTACTTCGCATCAACTAGAGTATGACTATTATCAGCGAAAATAGTACTACCTACTAAAGTCAACAGATACGCCCTAGCAACACAGTCAAATCTCTGTGCTCCACAATGCCTAGTGAAGACCTCTTTGAACCAATCCAGTCTATAGTGCACACCTCTAGTCTTTTTGGTCTCCTCCCAGATCTCTTCTGCGGTCACTCCTAATAAAGTAATGGCAAGATTACATGCCGTTACTCTATCTACATCGGGTGGACTGTAGAGCTCGCCCCTAATAGGCAATCCTAGAAGATTGGCAACATAATCTAGAGTAATCATCATTTCACCAAATGACATGTGAAATGACGATGTCTCGGAATGCCATCTTTCCACAAACGCAGAAATCAGGATGTTGTCGATCATCTTTAAACTACCCTGCTGTAATGTGTAACATCCTCTAAAATTATTAATTAAAATAATTTGAATCTATAAATATATATTTTCCAGTATTAAATTTGGTGTGGTAATTATTCGCCTTGTTCGACTTATTGTGGTAAAGTTGTTAGTAAGGATTATTTAGTAGATGTATTTTTTATCTCTAAGGCAAGAAGAATTTGGGCTAAGGGTTGTGGTTTGGTGTCACACAATCCATCTGTATGAGTAGAAAGTTGGGTTGGGAGTTTATGCCTTGTTTTGATGAAGTTAACTAATAATAATAATAATAATAATAATAATAATAATAATAATAATAATAATAATAATAATAATAATAATAATAATAATAATAATAATAATAATAATAATAATAATAATAACAATAATAATAATAACAATAATAATAATATTTTCTCTCTTCTATTCCTTATTCAGGCCCAACACTATCTACCCAATAATATTCACTTTAAGTAGAAAGGAATATTGAAACCCTAGCCACAATCACAAACCCTATTTCACAAACCCTTTACAAACAAGATTCTGTAAAGAATACCAAAATTCTAGCCACCATCACCTCTTCTTCTTCGTGCATAAAAGCTTGAAATTTATTTTCCTTGTGAACAACTTCGTGGGGCTTAGAGATTTGTACTAAGAAGAAAAGCGGCCAAGGTAAGGGCTTTTCCCCACACAAATTTTAGTTAGACCGTTGGTTGAATGGCATGGAATTAATAATTGTGATTTCTTGCTTTTTGAAAGGAATAATATGTAGACTAATGAATTAAAATAATGAAATCTCAATCCTTTGTGTTAAGTTTATTATATAATATTGATTTTTGGAAGTAAAGTATGAATTTTGATGTTATATGTGATGAAGTTTTGATTTTTATGGCGAATAAGAAGTAAAGTATGAATTTTATGTTATATGTAATAAAGTTTTAATTTTTATAATGAATATGAAAGAAGAGTTGAATTTGTATGTCATATGTGACAAAATTTTATGATGATGTATGAGTTGGAGTTGAATCTTGTTGTTATATATGTTAACGTGTTAATCTTTATGGTGTGTATGATACCAAGTCTTGCTTTTTGTGTGTATGTGGTGAAAGTTATGATTTTCATGATTATTTGTTATGGATATGTGATCTTAGTGATATGTGAATAAGATGATGATTTTGAAAAGTGATTTGAATGCTTGTGACATGATTCTTAGTGGGCTGTGTGGAAATATATCTCTTTGGTAATATATCATCATATTATGTCATGGCATATGCATCTTCGTGGAAGTTGCCTTAGTGGCAGGTTTTTCCCCATTGGTATGGGTGATTTGTGTGGAAGTTGCCTTAGTGGCAGGTATATCCGGATCATATAGTTTTAGGAGCATGCATCATGTATATATATTTTTGTTATGCAATTTATTGGTTTGTGTATTTTTTCTTTTTAAATTGGAAGTTTGTACTCTTATATATTTTGTGTTATTCTTCTATATGTTTAACTTTGGTTTGATGTGGATGATGGATAAAATTGACCCTTACAACAACATTTTAGGTACTAATGAGTTCGAGGAGATTCAAGAGTAGTTGATGAGTATTAATGTGCGCAAACGGGGGATAAAAAAATGGGTTTTCAATACAATTTTGTAATGGTAGAATTGCCGCGATACTTCTAAGTTTATTTTTAATCTTTTGTCACCAACTTTTAACATGCACTAGAATTCTAAAAATACGGAATTGGGTTCCCTTTTGTTAGGAATTATTGTTTTTCTTGTTATAGTCTTGAATAAACATTTTCTTAATAAAATTAAATAAATGTGGTTGTTACTAATTATTTGCATGAATAAATGTAAGGTAGTTAGAAAAAAAAATTGTTGTAAATCTTTCTAAACAATATGTTTCAAGTAACGCTTTGAATCAAAAAAATCCGGGGCGTTACAATTGGTATCAGAGCAATAATCCTCAGAAATTTTGGGGTGGGACGATTTTGTATGACGCATCCCTTGATTTGTGCCTTGATTTATGCCTTGATTTATGTGGGATGCTTGACTTTGTTATTTATGCCTTGATTTATGTGTGATGCTTGACTTTGTTATTTATGCCTTGATTTATGTGGGATGCTTGACTTTGTTATTTATCCCTTGATTTATGCATTGATTTATGTGTGATGCTTGACTTATTGTATTTTTATTTTAGGATTCATTATTAATTTTGTTATATATATACTTACATACGGAAAATTAACATTATGGATTGATTACTTGACTTTGTTATATCTTTATTTTAATGATATTATTAATTATGGTAATTGGATTTATAATGAATATAAATATTCCGTAATTACTTAAATTTTAATTTATGATCTAAATTTTTGTAATAAAGACAATGTTTTAAACCTCTAACCTATTTTAAATTTTGGAATCCCCATAATATAAGGGAAGGGTAATACCGTAAAAGTTGTATTGGTGGGATTCTGGCTAAGGAAAGACTTGGTTATTAATAGGTCCGTTGACCCACCTCTCTTTCCTAGAAACCCCACTAATACGCGGCTTACGGTGTGGCCTGAACTTATCTTATAGTTGTGCATAAAATATTTCCTTACAACCCTACAATTACAATTAGATCTGGGAGTAATTCTAGGAATGGATTGGTTGTCTAACAACTACGTCCTATTAGATTGTGCCCGACGGAATGTGATATTTCCGGATCCCGATATTTCGAAGTTCCTCTCAACCAACAGACTGAAGTTTTCTCTAAAGGGAGGAGTCCAAAAATATGTGTTTCTCAACTCAATCAGTATGAATATAGAGGTTGTTGTTGATAATATCCCAGTGTTGAAGGATTTCTATGAAGTCTTTCCACCAGACGTACCAGGACTACCCCCAGTTCGCGACGTCGAATTTTCTATTGACGTTATTCCGGGTACGGGACCCATTTCTATGGCTCCTTAAAGAATGGCCCCCTTAAAGCTATCAGAACTAAAGAACCAACTGGAAGACCTTTTGTCTAAACAATTCAGTCGGCCTAGTGTGTCACCATGGGGAGCCCCCGTATTATTGGTCAAGAAAAAGGATGGAAAGTCGAGACTGTGTGTTGATTACCGACAGCTCAATAAAGTCACAATAAAAAATAGATACCCATTACCCCGCATTGATGACTTAATGGACCAACTCAGAGGGGCAGAGGTGTTTTCTAAGATTGATCTAAAGTCGGGATATCATCATATTCGGGTGAAAGAAGATGATATACCCAAGACAGCCTTTAGAACGCGATATGGGCACTATGAGTACTTGGTGATGCCCTTCGGAGTGACCAATGCACCGGCTATCTTCATGGATTATATGAACACTATCTTCCGTCCGTTCTTAGACAAGTTTGTGGTGATTTTTATTGATGACATCTTGATCTATTCCAAGAGTCGAGAGGAACATGAGGAACATCTGCGTCAAGTTCTACAAATACTAAAGGATCAACAACTATATGCTAATCTAGGAAAATGTGAATTTTGGTTGGAAGAAGTGAAGTTTTTGGGACATGTAATTTCTAAGGAAGGGATTACTATCGACCCATCCAAGGCGGAGGCCGTGATGGCATGGAAACAATTGCAAACAGCCACAGAGATTAGGAGTTTTCTGGGTTTGGCCGGGTACTATAGGAGATTTATTGAGGGATTTGCCAAGATTGCTGCTCCATTGACACACCTTACGAGAAAGAACCAGATTTATGCTTGGACTGAGGTGTGTGAGAAAAGTTTCCAACTGATTAAAGAGAAGCTAACTACGTCCCTAGTGTTAGTGTTGCCACAACCAGAAGAGCCTTACGAGGTTTATTGTGATGCTTCCTACCAGGGTTTGGGTTGTGTTCTGATGCAGAACAAACAAGCAGTGGCCTATGCCTCAAGACAATTGAAGGTGCATGAAAAGAATTATCCCACTCATGACTTAGAGTTAGCTGCAATTGTTTTCGCATTGAAAATTTGGAGACACTATCTATATGGGTGTAGTTTTGATGTATTCAGTGACCATAAGAGTTTGAAATACTTATTTGATCAAAAGGAACTTAACATTAGACAGAGGAGATGGATGGAGTTCGTTAAAGATTATGAGTTCACGTTGCATTATCATCCAGGGAAGGCAAACGTGGTGGCTGATGCCCTAAGCAGGAAACGAGTTCATCTCTCGTTTGTATCAATGAAGGGGTTGGAGTTATTAGAGAAGTTTCGTGACTTGGATCTTTATTTGGATTCTGCATTGGAGAAACTACACTGTGGAATGATTGTTATAGATAGTGAATTGATGAATGAGATTAAAGTTCTCTAAGTTACAGATGTGTCGACTCAAGAGAAAAGGAAGTTGATCGAGGTCGGCAAGGCACCTGAATTCAAGGTGGGCCAGATGATATTTTGAGATGTAATGGACGTGTTTGTATACCCGACAATGCAGAGTTGAGGAGGACAATCTTGGATGAGGCCCACAAAAGCAAGTTGAGTATTCACCCTGGTACCACCAAAATGTATAAAGACCTTAAGTTGAAGTTTTGGTGGCCGGGAATGAAGAAACAAGTAGCAGAATATGTGGCTTCGTGTTTGACTTGCCAGAAAGCTAAGGTAGAGCATCAGAAGCCAGAGGGACTACTAATGCCATTAGATATACCAGTATGGAAATGGGATAGTATATCCATGGATTTCGTGGTAGCATTGCCTAAGACTCAACGGAAGTTTGACTCCATTTGGGTAATTGTCGACAGGATGACCAAATCTGCCTATTTCATACCCGTGAGGACTACTTATGATGTGACTAAACTTGCAGAGATCTACATTGCCGAGATTGTCAGACTACATGGGGTGACGTCCGGCATTGTGTCAGATAGAGATCCGAAGTTCATTTCTCGTTTGTGGAGAGCATTACATGAGGCGTTGGGTACTAAGTTGAGATTGAGTTCGGCCTATCACCCTCAAATCGATGGACAAACAGAAAGAACTATTCAGACTTTGGAGGATTTACTAAGAGCGTGTGTGTTAAATGAGCGAGGAAGTTGGGATAACATGTTGCCTCTCGTGGAGTTCACTTATAACAACAGTTACCATGCAAGCATTGGGATGGCACCGTACGAAGCTCTGTATGGGCATAAGTGCCAAACCCCCTTGTGTTGGTATCAGGATGGTGAGAACCTAATTGTAGGGCCAGAATTGGTACAACAAACCACAAATAAGGTCTGTCTGATCCAAGAAAGGATGAAGATAACGCAAAGAAGACAAAAGAGTTATGCCGACCAACGAAGGAAACCGTTGGAGTTTCAAGAGGGTGAACATGTATTTTTAAGAGTGACGCCTACTACTGGAGTTGGTAGGGCACTAAAGTCTAAGAAGCTAACTCCTAAATTCATTGGCCCATACCAGATCCTCCGACGTGTGGGTCTCGTAGCTTATCAGATTGCTTTGCCTCCAAATCTAGCCAAACTGCACGACGTGTTCCATGTGTCACAACTGAGGAATTACATCGCTGATCCTTCCCATATTATCGTGCCAGATGATATACAGTTGCAGGAGAACTTTTCGTTTGCAGTTCCGCCGCTGAGCATTGCGGATAGGACTACTAAGCACTTACGAGTCAAAGAGATCGCCTTGGTCAAGGTGATTTGGGACCAAACTACTGGAGATGCAACTTGGGAATTAGAGGAAAAGATAAGAGAGCTCCACCCTAACCTTTTCATGTCTGACTAGTTTCGAGGACGAAACTAAATTTAAGGGGGTGAGTATTGTAACATCATCTAAAATTATTAATTAAAATAATTTGGATCTATAAATATATATTTTCCAATATTAAATTTGGTGTGGTAATTATTCGCCTTGTTCGACTTATTGTGGTACAGTTGTTAGTAAGGATTATTTAGTAGATGTATTTTTTATCTCTAAGGCAAGAAGAATTTGGGCTAAGGGTTGTGGCTTGGTGTCACACAATCCATCTGTATGAGTAGAAAGTTGGGCTGGGAGTTTATGCCTTGTTTTGATGAAGTTAACTAATAATAATAATAATAATAATAATAATAATAATAATAATAATAATAATAATAATAATAATAATAATAATAATAATAATAATAATAATAATAATAATAATAATAATAATAATAATAATAATAATAATATTTTCTCTCTTCTATTCCTTATTCAGGCCCAACACTATCTACCCAATAATATTCACTTTAAGTAGAAAGAAATATTGAAACCCTAGGCACAATCACAAACCCTTTACAAACAAGATTCTGTAAAGAATACCAAAATTCTAGCCACCATCACCTCTTCTTCTTCGTGCATAAAAGCTTGAAATTTCTTTTCCTTGTGAACAACTTCGTGGGGCTTAGAGATTTGTACTAGGAAGAAAAGCGGCCAAGGTAAGGGCTTTTCCCCACACAAATTATAGTTAGATCGGTTGGATGGCATGGAATTAATAATTGTGATTTCTTGCTTTTTGAAAGGAATAATATGTAGACTAATGAATTAAAATAATGAAATCTCAATTGTGTTAAGTTTATTATATAATATTGATTTTTGGAAGTAAAGTATGAATTTTGATGTTATATGTGATGAAGTTTTGAGTTTTATGGCGAATAAGAAGTAAAGTATGAATTTTATGTTATATGTAATAAAGGTTTAATTTTTATAATGAATATGAAAGAAGAGTTGAATTTGTATGTCATATGTGACAAAGTTTTATGATGATGTATGAGTTGGAGTTGAATCTTGTTGTTATATATGTTAACGTGTTAATCTTTATGGTGTGTATGATACCAAGTCTTGTTTTTTGTGTGTATGTGGTGAAAGTTATGATTTTCATGATTATTTGTTATGGATATGTGATCTTAGTGATATGTGAATAAGATGGTGATTTTGAAAAGTGATTTGAATGCTTATGACATGATTCTTTGGTAATATATCATCATATCATGTCATGGCATATGCATCTTCGTGGAAGTTGCCTTAGTGGCAGGTTTTTCCCCATTTGTATGGGTGATCTGTGTGGAAGTTGCCTTAGTGGCAGGTATATCTGGATCATATAGTTTTAGGAGCATGCATCATGTATATATATTTTTGTTATGCAATTTATTGGTTTGTGTATTTTTTCTTTTTAAATTGGAAGTTTTTACTCTTATATATTTTGTGTTATTCTTCTATATGTTTAACTTTGGTTTGATGTGGATGATGGATAAAATTGACCCTTACAACAACATTTTAGGTACTAATGAGTTCGAGGAGATTCAAGAGTAGTTGATGAGTATTAATGTGCGGCAAACGGGGGATAAAAAAATGGGTTTTCAATACAATTTTGTAATGGTAGAATTGCCGCGATACTTCTAAGTTTATTTTTAATCTTTTGTCACCAACTTTTAACATGCACTAGGATTCTAAAAATACGGAAGTGGGTTCCCTTCCGTTAGGAATTATTGTTTTTCTTGTTATAGTCTTGAATAAACATTTTCTTAATAAAATTAAATAAATGTGGTTGTTAGTAATTATTTGCATGAATATATGTAAGGTAGTTAGAAAAAAAATTGTCGTAAATCTTTCTAAACAATATGTTTCAAGTAACGATTTGAATCAAAAAAATCCGGGGGGTTACATAATGAGTTCAATCCTGACAAATTCACCCAGTTCTCTATAGGTCGCGAAAGTACCGGCGGAGTAAATTGTTGCATTTTCTTTCCATGCGCAACAATTTTCAGCAATGGTCGCTCCTGTATACAAAGAAAATAAATGACATTAAAATTAAATATAGACCAAAAATAATAATTAATTTAAATATTTTTAATGAACTATAAATAATAATTATTTTAACATACCTCACTAAACCACTGTCTAGCTGAAACATGATGACGGTACTGTGTAAGGACGGATAAATCATAAGGTCCTCCCGGATACCGTGTGAGCTCACCAGGTCCCTGAGCTCCATCATGCCCCTCCTCCATATGCTCTCCCTCATGAGCAGGTGCTACCACCTCCTGCTCATGTACATCCATCTGCTCATGTACTATAGGAGGCTCTTCATGCTGATATATAGTCACATCTGGAATAAATCGATGATCATGATTTCCCTCATCATCGTCTTCAATTTTCATTCGTCTTCTTCTCCTTGAAGCTGTCGGTCGAAGCCTCTCTGGAGGATTCATCGGGGATGATGTAGAAGTATCAGTGTCACGCGTAATTTGTATGATTTTGTCGTCTCTTCCTCGTGCGCCCACTGAAAAATTAAAAATTAAAAAGAAATTAATCCCAATTAGTTATAAAATTAGAATTAATTAAAATTAAAAAAAAATAATTAAAAAAAAAAATAATCTAACTTTCAGGGAACTTGAGGTTCAAGTTCTCCGGTAACTACCGGAAATGTTACACATCAAGATTTCCGGAAGACGCTACTGTACCGGAGAAGTGAAAAAAAGATTTTCGAAACAACCTTCTGTATCGGAGAAGTTAAAAAATGATTTCCTGTAAAAGGTTGTGTACCGGAGAAGTTAAAAAATGATTTCCAGTAAAAAGTTGTGTACCGGAGAAGTTAAAAAATGATTTCCGGAGTAGTAAGCCAGTGTACCGGAAACCATGTTTTCAAGTTTTCCGGAAGTTTAGAAAAAAAACTCACTCTTGAGTTCCGGAAATGTTAAACGCAAAAATTGTAATTTTTTTGGACTTTTATTATATAAATGAGGGCAAAAACGTCATTTCATTGCTTATTTGGAGTATAGGTATAATTAGGGGTATGGGGTAAAATTTTCATATTATATTTGCTAATTAAATCCAATTATTATATTTTGCTGCTCAGATCCCTGGAGCGTGTGCACAACTCTACATTATGGTTTTTTTATCAAAATTTTTATAGTGGCTAAATTAAGCACATATTGTCAGGATTTTGTTCAATAACACGTTGATGTCAGAATTAAAAATAATTTACCACATCAAGGAGCTCACCAATCCACCAAAACTATGGTACGATTTACCTCAAAGTCATAATATAATATTCAAATTGTCTCAAAATATACTATATTTTAAGTTTTAGATTATATAAATATAGGTTAAATATATTAATTTTTATTGATCAAATTATAATTCATTTGTCTCTTATAAAAAATATTAATAATATCAAATTGAAATGAATACAACACATTTTTATTTATTAAAGAAGAACACATCAACACTTCACCCACTTGTGAACTAAGTAAACGATTCTTTAATTATCTTTCAACTTATATCTAGTCCAGTCAAGTAGAAAAGTTGGTCAGAGTATCCAAAGATGCTTAAACTGTGTGTCTAAACATGGAATGCGAAGAAAAGTGTATCCGAAATAGAAATACAAAAATTATATGTTTTTCTTTGAAACAAATATCACTAGAAGGAAAGAAAACCTACACTCCAAATCTGTTTAACAACAAAAGTATTGAGTGACAGTTATAAATTGATTTCATAGTTTGAGACTTCTAATAAAACTAACATTTAATATGGATTATTTAAAAGAAATAAATTTAAATTATTATGTAGAATCAAATATACATAATTTTGTTTTATAAAAAAGTCGATTATCTTTTAATATAATTCTTCATTAAATACATAATTTTTTTTAGAAGGAATGACTTGTTATCTCAAAGTCTCAACATATAAGTCGGTTTGATGCATGACACACGAATTAAAAGTATATTTAATTTTATATCAAAATGAGAAGTTATGAACAATATGTGAAAGATAAATTACCAGAGTCGAAAAAAGAAAAGTAAATAACGTGATTATAAGTAATAAAAATACAAAAAATTATTCAAAAATTGAAAAAGAAGGTATCATAAAAATAAAAATAAAAAACAACCATGTGAATTACTTTATGATCAAGTTTTTGTCGTTCGTTCAGATTTGCACCTTGTTAGCACTAAACAACGTGCTACAGAGTCTCCTTCAGCTTATTCCTTTCTCTTCAATTCACAAACCCTTTCAGATTCTATTATTCTTTCTCTGATTGAATTTTCAAGTTCCTTAAAAAATCTCAACTTTGAAACAGACTCAGTACTGTGTATTTGTTTTTCCTCAAAGAGTTGCTCTATTTTTTACATACTATTTGTTTGACTTATCTTATTTTAATGCGATACTTATATTTTTCTTCTTCTAATTGTTGGGTATATATTTTTAGCAAAACGTAAGTGTCTCATGGCCAGATCCAATTTTTCTATTGTTAAGAATAGGAAATCACATATTGTAGTAGTCAATAATTTGATCCATTAAATATGTAAGATTAAAGTCAAGTCTTAAATATAAATGTTAACAATATTAACAATTGAGACCTCTAAAAAAAGGCCCAAAGGTGGACCATTCTTTACACTCACTGATAACAAATTAATTTTACAATAAAAATAATTGAAAAGAGATTTAATATTTTACAAAAATTTATTAAAAATAACGAGTCCACTTTAAAACTAGGAGCATAATAGACGGTTTTTTTAACAATTGTGTAATTAATCAGGGGAATGCATGAAATACAACAGGTCACTGAACTATATAACGAGCATGGAAACACAACCATTTCGTGGGTTAGAAACCTCTTCCATGATTGCGTAGTCAAGGTAGGTATATAATACTAGCAGTTGTTTAAAAACTAGTGACAAAAAAAGAATTTTTTCTTTAATTTTCACTTCACTAAATTTAGTGATAGATTTAAAGAGAAATTTTATGTTTTTTTCCCTCTAAATTTATACTAATTTAAGTTTTTTTAATAGTATAAAAAGCAATTAATAATAATATATATGTGGGTTTTTATGCAAGCATGCAATGCATCCCTACTTTTAACGACGGTGCACGGTGTAGTATCGAAGCAGACATCCGAAAGTAGTTTTGGATGAGAAACTTCAAGTATGTTAACACCATCAAAGCGGCTGTTGAGAAAGAATACCTTTTGACGGTGTCATGCGTTGATATTGTTGCTCTTTCTGCTAGAGACGGCATTGCCATGGTATGTCTATATGTCATCATATCCATGTGTTAAAGAGTCTCACATTGAAATAATTAGTTAAACTTATAAGTTAAAATTGTTCTATCTGAATTGATTTATTTTGTATTTATTTACCGGTAGAATTACTTGCCAAATTGTTTATAAGAGCTTTTAGAAATAATGTATGAAATATCTATAACCTATTTCAACTTACTAATTTCTTTAAGTTTATTAAAATAGTTTACGGTAACTTATTTGAAAACAATTTGACTCTGTATCTTTTGTTATATAAATAGTTTAAACATTAAAAGTAACACTTATATGGTAAATGTTTGAGTTGAATTAATTTTGGGTGTGTCTATATACATATTCACATCCTTAATTTTTTTTCTTCTAATTAACCATGCACCAAAAGAAAAGGAAAATAAAATACAAAGAGAATGTATATTTGTTTAGAGAATTAATTTAGAACTAGTATGACTAATTATTAATATTGGGTGTGTTGATGTTGGTACTATTTAGTTGGGAGGTCCAAACATTGAAAGTGGACGAAGAGATAACAAAGAAAGCTACGTAAAGGTGGTGGAAGAGTTCATTCCCAACCATAATGACTCCATATCCTTAGTGCTTTCTCATTTTCAAGCCATTGGCGTTGACGTTGAAGCCACTGTTGCTCTTTTAGGTACCACATTGACCTCTTTGGCTAATTGGCTTCTGTTAAACATCAACTCAAAGTCCTTTCCTATTTCATTAACATTAATTTGTTTTCAAAAGTCAAACATTGCATAAAAGAAATTATCATTCCCTTTTAAGCATCAGATTAATGTTAGCTAGGACGCCTACTTAAGGCAGAAACTAAACAAGACATAAGTTTGTGCAGCACTCGTTATCACATCAGGTAAATCTAAGAGACGTTATTTTGGTCTCTATTTCAGAAGAAAAAAAAAAATCAAATTAGTCTTCAAATCATCAAAATGACAACAATCTATATTTAAGTTGTATATTTCAAGAATTATTTAGATGATTCGATAACTAATATGAGTTTTTTTGTTGAACTATTTTCTTGGCCTTCACATCAAGCAACTCAAGCATGGCATATTTATAAATCAAGCAAAGTATTGCAAAGAATTACTCAAAAGATTTGAAATGGAAAATTGCAAGGAAAGTGCGACTCCTATGGGCTCCGGAACCTATGTTGATAAAGATGAATCCAGTATTTCAATAGACATATCAAAGTATCGAGGTATGATTGGATCTCTATTATATCTAACGGCCAGCCGACCAGATATTATGTTTAGTGTCTATTTGTGTGCAAGATTTCAGGTAGATTCGAAAGAATCGCATCTTGTAGCAGTAAAAAGGATTATGAAATACTTGAAAGGAACAACCAATGTAGGCCTATTGTATCCAAAGGGTAGCATATGTAGTCTCGTTGGCTATTTTGATTCAGATTATGCAGGATGCAAAACAGGTCGTAAAAGCACAAGCGACACTTGCCATGTCTTGGGAAATGCACTAGTATCATGGTCATGTAAAAAGCAAGTGTGTGTTGCACTTAGTACTGCTGAAGCTGAATACATAGCAGCAAGAAGTTGTTGTGCACAAATTATGTGGCTCAAGAAACAACTATATGACTATGGGCTTGACCTCAGATGCATTCCACTACGATATGACAACACCAGTGCAATCAATATTTCAAAGAATCCAATCATACACTCTCGAACCAAACACATTGATATCCGTCATCATATTCTGCGAGATCATGTGCTTAAAGGAAATGTTGAAGTAACTTTTGTGGATAATCAATTGGCGAACATCTTCACTAAACCTCTTCCTAAAGTCATTAATATTTAAGGTACAAGGTACTTTTCCATCATTCTTCAAAGATTTAAAAATTTCCTCTTGCTAAGTTGTTAGAATTAAGTCATTATTATTTAATATGTTTACTTGTTCTTAAATTTGTGAATATATGCATTATTTGGTATATTCCTTGTGATAAATTCGTTCCTTTTTGCAAAAATTCGAAACTGTAGCCGACTACAACGTGTATGTAATTGAATACACATTTGCAGATTTTCTTGTATTCGAATACAGTCTAAGTGTAATCGAATACACATTCCCAGAAACACTTGTATTCGAATACAACACAAGTGTAGTCGAATACAAGTTCGGGTTTTCGTCCATATATAAAGCTTTTTCAGTTTTAGGTCTTTTTTTTACAGTTCCTGTAATCGAATACAACTGGTTCTTCATCCTACATTTCCAAATTTCTCAACTTCTCCCCTAACAAACGAATTACCAAAACAATATTTCTTGCAACCTAGATCAATCTTAAGTCATTCCCACCATTCCAACTTCAATTTCTCAAAACCTAAAATCCATTTTTCCCCAAATCCGTAACCCACTTCACAAAACAATGGACGCACGCAAACGAGGACCACGAACCAAGCATGCCTCAGAAGGCCCCTCAAAGAAAAGGACAAAGAATGCCAATATCACGGATTTATCTCGCCTCCTACACACACCGGAAAAAATCAACCGGTTTCGCACAATCTACTCAGACAAGAGGCTCATCATTCCCAAATTTGGTACTTTAGACTCTTTCTCTGCTTTTAAATTCCCTGATTTACTTAAAGCCCAACATGTTGAAGAGTTTATAGGTTACAAAGGTCCTGTCTATCCCGATTTAGTTAGGGTCTTTTACTGCAATTTGACCAAAGATGGAAAGCTGCTTAAGTCTCGAGTTAAGGGTAAAACTATTAGTTAGACACCAAAACCATTGGGAAAATTTTGAACATTCCCTTCGAATGACAGAAAACTAGTCCCAACAACTTGTGTGAATGGGTATGATGCATATGTTACTTTATGTCGGTATGACAAAAACACTATGAAGAAAAAGTGGATTCAAGCGGGCTCTAAATTTGCGCAGCAAAGGTATGGAGTTGGGAATGTTATTGTTCTATCGCCTGCTACATTATTTTTTAAGTTACATTTTGTTTCCGAAGGCTGGCAATTACTCCCAAATTTTAGAATTTGAACTACAGATCATGTACTTCATGTTCGAGGGCCTTCCACTAAACTGGGCATATTTTGTTAAGTCTGTGATGTTCGTGTCAAAAGAAGTTATTGGGTTGACGTATGCCAAGGAGGTCACTAGAATTCTGGAACATTTTGGAAAGGATTTCTCTAAAGAAGTACAATATACACCCACTAAAGACAATTTGCTAGGCTTAAGTGTGCTTCCAAGCATGAAAACCGTATGGCATGAACCGCTTCAGAAATACGTGCATAAGAGTGATCTTGGTCAATCATCTGCTGCAGCTCAAGAGGATACTGCTACCCCCGCAACTGCTGTTGCACAAGCGGACGATGATGAAGAGGATACTGCTTCTGATGATGACCATGTGTCGAATCGCATGCTGATGGCCAAACTTGACTTCTTACAGAACTATCTCACTGGTTTGAACACTTCTATAGCCACTCGCTTCCATACTGTTGAAACCACCATCGCAACCAACCATACAACCATGCTCACCGAACTTGCTGCTTTATCCGACAAGATTGACCACCTCCATCTACCTCTTAGATGCCACTAATTCGTATTTTGATTACTAGGAATAGTTTGAATTTCGATTACTAGGACTAATTTGTTTCCTTTAGCTTATTTGCATTTGCGTTACTTATAATGTTTTCATTGACTTTCCGTTACCTTCGGTTTTATTTGTAATATTTGACATTCTCTCTAGGTTTGTATGCATTTTGCTCTTTTTATCATTCTCTTATGTGATACTTTCCTTTCTTTATAGTTAAATGTTTGGATTTTACTTTCTATATTGTTAGTATTTTCCTTCTTTTTGATCATGTCAAAAGGGGGAGAAAAGTTTGGTATTTTGCTGTTTTTAAAGATGTTTGTAGGCCTTCCATCTTTTTCAAAATGATCACAAACATTCAAGTCAACGGGGAATATGCATAAATTACGGGGGAGTAATTTTCCAATGATACAGTCTCTCCAAACAACACAAGTTTTGTCATAATCAAAAAGGGGGAGAATGTAAAATACATGTTTTTGATGAAGACAAAAGACCAACGATGATGATCAAGGCAACAAGCTGAAAAAGAAGTCCAAATATCTTATTGATAAACTTTAAAATTCAAAAACATATTAGATGTTTAATGTAAAGGTAAATGATACAACCCATAGCTCAAATACATGAGAACCATGCATCTTTACATATGCATAAAAAGTATTTTCAAAAGTCAAACTTACATTTACAAAGTGCTAAAATAAATATTTTTGACAAAATACAAAGGTGTATTCGAATACAACATAAGTGTATTCGAATACAGATGCTAAGTCAGTAGCAAAAAATTCGCATCTGTATTCAACTACAACCTGCTGTAGTCGAATACAACCAGCAAGTCAGTGGCAAAATTGACAAATCTGTATTCGACTACATGCTTGTGTATTTGAATACACAGTGTAAATTTTGAATAAATTTGAACGTTACAAAGAGGTGTATTCGAATACATACATCCTGTATTCGAATACAACTGGAAGCAATGCAATTTTTCAGATCTGAAATGGTTCTAGATCATTGCATTTATTCATCAAACCTCTTGGATAAATGGCCACGAATCTGAAGAGATGTTTATGGACTATAAATACACCATAACTTCAGATTAAACAAGACACAATCCTACTACACAACTTAAAAGACTTTGAACAACTTTTCTATTTTTAAAGTCATTTTTCGTAATTCAAGTACTTGCATTTCATTTTCATATCCATAACAAAGGTTCTCAAAGTACTTGAAGCAATATTGTCTTGATATCATTCTACCTCTCTTTTATTCTTATATTCTTATCAAATCACATTATTTGTAAAAAAAAAAAGTAGAACTTTCTTTAAGTAGTCTTGTCTAAGATAATGGTGTGTTATCTTAGAAGTTTTGATAGAAGTTTGTAGCAGAGATCCTAGGGTGGGACTTGTACATTTTCTAACAATAGTGGAGAAATCTCTTGTGGTGTGTGATCCGCTGTCGCACACAGATCAAATACGATTTAAAATAAGTGCAGAAAAGGGTAATAACCCAAGTCGTTTCGCAAGGACTCTTGATATAACGATATTAACCGAGTTGAAATTCGAAATTGGGGGTTTTGATAATGATTTATCGAAATTAAAAAATAGTTTGGACAGATGAGCAAAACGATTAATCCATTCATTCGAGCTTCGGACCTATCACAGATTCTATAATTTCTAATTCATGATTCTATTATTATTTGACTATAGAATTTATCAAACAAGCGTACAATCAACCCTATGTGAAT
The DNA here is from genome assembly GCA_037974735.1 of Cicer chorassanicum. Taxonomy (NCBI): domain Eukaryota; kingdom Viridiplantae; phylum Streptophyta; class Magnoliopsida; order Fabales; family Fabaceae; genus Cicer; species Cicer chorassanicum. Next base: position 18,440,375 of record JBBPBP010000001.1, read on the forward strand.
TCAGTTTCATTGACTGTATTAAGCATCACAATCGTCAAAATATTACAATTAACGAACAAGCGTCGCAGAATTATAATTTAATTAGAGATTGAAACCAAATTATGTCAAATAAATATAATCGATCCTATTGAGATTCAATTTAAGCAATTGAGCTATCAATACAATCAAATAACGAAATTAGAATCATAAATCAGAATCAATGATGTAACCTGAATCTCCAGGTGTGATGAAACTTGAATTCGTGGATTAACCTTGTAAAATTAGCCTTCCATGGAAATTGAAAATAAAAATATGTTTATATTATATTATGATTCTGTCCGAAAATAATCTGATGCCAGAAAAGAAAGAAATCCCAAAATATATAGTGCTCGGGTTTTTGGGCTTTAAAACAAGTAGCCGTTATTTAAATTATTACAAAGAAGGTCCAGATTACGAAATCTGTAATTTAGGCTCAGTAAAATTCGCAATTCAGATTTTTTTTTGCAACACAAAAGTTGTAGCTCTGATTTTTAGCTTTCCAACGACTGCTCGCATGCCTCAATCGGATATCCAGAGCTCAAGTTATGGCCTACAACGCGAGCAGGGGTTAAAATGCAAATAATAAAATTGTAATTCAATTTCAACCCAAAGTTTAGAAACAAGCTAAAAAATTATTCTAAGCTATAAAGTGATTTTAAAAATACTAAAACAAAAGGATAGAAACATGTGCCCAAGTGTTATGATCAAATTCCCTCACACTTAAGCTTTTGGACTCCGTGCAAAGCAATGCATGCGATTCCAAATATTCTCAGGAATGCAAAGTGGTGAGCAAAAGAAAAAAATTCAAACTTCAAGGAATATGACATTCATGAATAATTTTCACACCAAGGAAAACAAGAGGATAAATTAACCAAAGAATGCATCATAAGTGATAGAGTCCTCACAAGATATAAAATTCTCTCAATCACTCAAGTGTTTGGGCTACTGTTTACCCTCAAAGCACATCATGAAAGCTAGCACTACCATAGGCTTGACAAGCCTCTATCATCTATAATTGAAACACATGCACATAATGATCAAAAGGTCTTTATTCAGGTTGTAACGTGGCCAAGGTAAGGGTGAGATAATCCTAAGGAGACTAGGGCTAAAAATCAAAGAGGATAAAGGAGTAATGATCAAGAGAGAAAAATAACATTGAGAAGTAACTCAACAAAGTATCATTGACTTTTATTATCAACTCTCTTTACTCACAACATAACCATTTTCCTCATTTTATTTCTCATTTCAAATGTAAAAATACATGTTTTTGATTATACACAAAAACCAAAGGTGACACAGCAACAAAAAGAAGAATTCCTCCACATTCAACTACAAGAGAACCTTAATTACTTCCTTGATGAAATTACAAATAAATAGATTATATAAAGGTAAAATAATTCAAGCCATAATTCAAATACAAGAGAACCTTAATTACTTTGCATATGCATAAACAATATTTTCAAAAGTCCAAAATAATATTTTCAAAATGTTAGAATCTTTATTTTTGACTAAAAATACTATTGTAATCGAATACAACCCAGGTGTATTCGAATACAGATGCAATTTGCTAAGTCAGAAGCAAAAACATATCATCTGTATTCGACTACAACCAAGGTGTATTCGAATACAGATAAAACATGGCTAAGTCAGAGAGTTGGCCATCTCATCTGTATTCGACTACACAGTGAAAAATTTGAATAATTTTTAACGTTGCAGCAAGTTGTATTCGAATACAGTTATCTTGTAGTCGAATACAAGATAAAACATGGCTAAGTCAGAGAGTTGGTCATCTCATCTGTATTCGACTACACAGTGAAATATTTGAATAATTTTTAACGTTGCAACAAGTTGTATTCGAATACAGATCTCTTGTAGTCGAATACAACTGGAAGCAATGCAATTTTTCAGCTTTGAATTCAATTTAAAACATTGCAATTCTTTATCAAACCTCTTGAATCAAAGGCCACGAATCTAAAGAGATATTTGAGGACTATAAATAGGTCATAACTTCATATTCAAATTACATTTTTCGAATTACACAATTTCAAAGACTTTGAACTAAATTTTCTAAATTTTTCTAAGTCACTTTCAGAAACTCAAGTACTTGCATATCATTTTCATATCCTTAAGGTTCTCAAAGTACTTGAATAAATCTTGAATTATACTACCTTCATTCTATTCCTATATCCTTATCAAAACAACAAGTGTTTGTAAAAGAAAGTTGTACTTTCTTTAAGTGCTGTATCTAAGATAGTAGTGTTCTATCTTTGAAAGTTTGTTAGAAGATTGTAGCCAAGGTCCCAGGGTGAGGACTTGTACATATTCTGACAGATAGTGAAGAAAATCTCTTGTGGTGAGCAAGAGGACTGGACGTACCCTTGGTTATTAGGGGAACCAGGATAAATTTGCAGTGTTCATTTACTTACTGTTATTTATTTCTTCATCTATCAACATTGAACGGAAAAATCAATCACTATAATTCTAAAAACTATCAAAATAACCAAACACCTAATTCACCCCCCCCCCTCTTAGGTGCACATCTGATCTTACAAATTTTCTTTTTTATTATTTTTTTCTTTTTTCTTCTTCTTTTTTTTTCTTTTTTTTTCTGAAAACCTCAAATTTAAACAAACAAGTTGAGTTGAGCACCCCCACACTTATTTAAGGAAAGACTCATTTATCCCCCCAGATTGGGTCAATTCATTGTTTTTCACTTTTAGGCTTGTAATGAGCTATATAACAAAGAATGGGATAATTAGGCTCAAAGGGGCTTAAACAAATGGTTAATTGGAGGGTAGGCTTATTTGGCTAGTAGCTTAACAAGAAACAAATGCCTAGATCATTTCAATATATGCATGCGGACAAGAGTCAAGTCAAGTTCTAGCGTAACTAGCAATCATGAGTGAGGTATCACACAAAAAAAAAAGATGGAAAAATGTATTCCATTCATAATAGGCTCAAAATCTCACAAGGGTTAATGACCTATCACAAATGATACGCAATTTAGCATTTTAATCCAACTTATTTTACCAAGAATGCAAAGATAATATCCAATCATGCCAGTCCAAACAAACTCACAACATTTACTCACAACATTTACAACCACAAAATTTGATGAAAAAGCATGCAATGCAATGCACATTTTTATTTATTTATTTATTTTATTTTATTTTTTTATTTTTATTTTTTATTTTTTATTTTTAAAATAAAATCCTATAACAAATACAATCCTCAATACTATCCCCACCACACTTTAATTACACATTGTCCTTAATGAAAGTAACAAGTATGAATTAAGAGTAAGGAAAGGGAGCTCCCTGTTCAATCTTCAGTGTAGGTGGGCTTTTCCAAGGAGAGTTCTTCTATGGTAGTATCTTCAAGCACAGAGCTCTCATGGAATAGCTTGAGGCGTTGTCCATTTACTTTGAACACTTTGTCAGTGTTTTCACTTTTTATTTCCACTGCACCATGAGGAAAAGTGTTAGTAACAACAAAAGGGCCAATCCACTTGGATCGAAGTTTACCTGCCATAATTTTCAGACGGGAGTTAAAGAGTAAAACTTTTTGGCCAATGGAAAATTCCTTCCTAGAAATCATCTTATCATGATAGCACTTAGTTTTCTCTTTATAGATCCGGGAGTTCTCATAAGCTTCTAGTCTAAGCTCTTCAAGTTGTTGCAATTGAAGCTTTCTCTCCAAACTTGCTTTCTCCATCTCAAGGTTGCAGCTCTTAACAGCCCAATAAGCATGGTGCTCTATTTCCACTGGGAGGTGGCATGCCTTACCAAACACAAGTCGATAAGGGGACATTCCTATTGGTGTTTTGTAGGCTGTTCTGTGAGCCCAAAGAGCATCTTCCAGCCGACGGCTCCAGTCCTTCCTGTTTGGCTGCACCATCTTTTCTAAGATCTGTTTGATTTCCCTGTTTGAGATTTCAGCTTGCCCATTAGTCTGGGGATGATAAGGTGTAGAGACTCTGTGCACAACCCCATACTTCCGAAGCAAATCGTCCATGGTGCGGTTGCAAAAATGAGTGCCTTGATCACTTATGATGGCCCGGGGTATTCCAAACCTGCAAAAAATATTTGATCTGATAAAACCTGCAACAACTTTAGAATCATTAGTCCTAGTGGGTATTGCTTCCACCCACTTCGAAACATAATCAACAATAAGTAAAATGTAGACAAAACCAAAAGATACAGGAAAAGGGCTCATAAATTCAATGCCCCACACATCAAATACTTCACAGAAAAGCATAGGTTGTTGAGGAATCTCACTCCGACGAGTGATTGTTGTTCCTGCTATTTGACATTGTTCACAAGTTTTGTAAGTCTCAAAAGCATCTTTAAATAGAGTGGGCCAAAAGAAACCCGAGTCTAAGACTTTTCTGGATGTCCGTTGAGGACCAAAATGTCCCCCAGCTTGAGAGGCATGACAGAATTTAAGAATGGATTGAGCCTCATGGTGGGGAACACATCGCCTAATCACCTGGTCACTACAGAATTTCCACAGATATGGATCATCCCACACATAATATTTAGCATCACTTTTAAGTTTATGAATTTTTGTTCTGGATGCATCTGCGGGAAAGACTCCAGCAACTAGATAATTAACTAAATGAGCAAACCAAGGAATTACCTCACGCAACTGTAGCAGTTGCTCATCAGGGAAATCATCTTGAATAGGGATGGGATCCTCATCCAGTTCTATTCTGCTCAAATGGTCTGCCACCAGATTTTCAGCTCCACTCTTATCTTTAATCTCTAAATCAAATTCTTGGAGTAACAACATCCACCGGATCAATCTCGGTTTTGCTTCTGGTTTCTTCAGCAAGAACTTCAAAGCTGCATGGTCAGTAAAAACAACTACCTTTGAACCTAGCAAATATGATCTAAACTTATCAAGAGCAAAAACAATAGCTAAGAGTTCCTTTTCATTGGTAGTGTAATTAGCCTCTGCAGAATCTAAAGTTCTAGAAGCATAATAAATAACATGGGCAGCCCTACCGACCCTTTGTGCAAGAACCGCTCCCACTGCATAGTTAGACGCATCACACATAATTTCAAAAGGGAGGGTCCAATTGGGTGGCTGAATGATGGGAGTAGAGGTCAGTGCTGCCTTTAAGCAATCAAACGCCTTCTTGCATTTGTCATCAAATGTGAAACTGACACCTTTTTGCACCAAATTCGACAGCGGAAGAGCTATCTTGCTGAAATCCTTGTTAAAGCGCCTGTAAAAACCTGCATGACCAAGAAAAGAACGAATCTCGCGGATGCAAGATGGGTAAGGTAAATTAGAAATCACATCAATCTTGGCAGGATCCACTTCCATCCCATTCTTAGAGATCACATGTCCCAAAACTATGCCCTGTTCAACCATAAAATGACATTTTTCATAATTCAGTACAAGGTTAGTTTCAATGCATCTATGCAAAACTCTATCTAAATTGTTCAAGCATACATCAAATGAGGAACCATACACAGTAAAATCATCCATGAAAACTTCTATACAACTTTCTATCAAATCAGCAAAAATACTAATCATGCAGCGTTGGAAAGTTCTAGGAGCACTGCATAGGCCAAAGGGCATCCTCCTGTAGGCAAATGTGCCGAAAGGGCATGTGAATGTGGTCTTTTCTTGGTCCTCTGGTGCAATATGGATCTGAAAATAACCAGAAAAACCATCAAGAAAACAATAATGTGACTTACCAGCCAACCGTTCAAGCATCTGATCAATGAATGGTAAAGGAAAATGATCCTTTCTAGTTGCCTGGTTTAGTCTCCTGTAATCGATGCATACCCTCCAGCTGTTCTGCACTCGTGTGGGGATAAGTTCATTATTTTCATTTTTAACCACTGTGAGTCCAGTTTTCTTAGGAACTACCTGCACCGGACTCACCCATTGACTATCAGAGATGAGGTATATAATGCCTGCTTACAAGAGCTTGGTCACTTCCTTTTTCACAACATCCAGAATTAATGGGTTGAGTCGCCTTTGGGGCTACCTTACTGATTTTGCTCCATCCTCTAATAGTATCCTATGCATGCACATGGATGGGCTAATACCAGGAATATCAGCCAAGGTCCATCCTATTGCCTTCTTGTGTTTTCTCAAAATCTGCAACAGCTTCTCTTCCTGTTCATCTTCAAGTTTAGCTGAAATAATCACAGGTAAATTGTCACTTCCATCTAAATATGCATATTTCAAATTTTCAGGAAGTGGTTTAAGGTCTATAGTCGGTGGCTGCTCAATGGAGGGTATGATACCAGTCGCTGAAGCTAAGTCTGCAAAATCAATTATGTTAGTAGAAGTATCAACATCAGCATAATGATCAACCTGCAAAGCAGCTTCAATCTCAGCACACAGAGAGCACAACTGATTATCTAAGCAAAATTCACAAATAAAAGTATCATCAAAATCAGACAGTGAAGGAAAATCAGCAGTAAACATATCAGGTTAAGTGTCATCAACCAAATCAGCAAGTAATTCAATTTGAAAAATAGAATGCTCTTCCATAAGGTGTTTCATAGCATCAAAGATGTTAAATTTTACAATGTTATCACCAAATTCCATGGATAGAGTTCCAGTATGTACATCAATTTTAGTTCGAGCAGTTTTCAAAAATGGTTTGCCTAAAATAATAGGCGCCCTGTTGGAGTTATTCTCTCCGTCCATGTCCAGAATGTAAAAATCTGCAGGAAATATTAATTCATTTACTCGAACAAGTACATCCTCCACAAGTCCAGCGGGGCGAGCATTGCTTCTGTTCGCCAGTTGAATGGTAACACCTGTACTCTATAAAGGTCCAAGAGCAAGAGAGTTAAAAAAAGATGTGGGCATAACATTAATAGAAGCTCATAAATCTAACATGGCATTTTCAAATTGACTACTGCCTATGGTACATGGAATGGAAAAAGTTCCTGGATCTTTGCATTTTTGGGGCATTGGCTGAATGAGGGCTGAAACATTATGCCCCATGTTTACTCTTTCATTACCTTTTAACCACCTCTTGTGTGTGCACAACTCTTTTAAAAATTTGGCATATCTCGGAATCTGTTTAATTGCTTCAAGGAGGGGAATGTTCACTTCCACCTTCCTAAATGTATCCAAGATCTCCCTGTCCCTATCTGCCTTGTCCATTTTCTTAGTCTTCACCGCCCTTTGAGGAAAAGGAAGTGGTATATTTTGGTCATCACCAACAATTTCAGGTATCAAAATTTCTTCAGCAACCTTGTTATTTTTCACAACAGTTTCAGATACCTTTGGTGTTTCAACAACTTTCCCAGACCTCAATGTAATTGCACTCACATTAGGGGCATTTGAATTTACTACCGACTGGGCAGGTAGTTGGTTTGATCCCTGAGTTTGCATCTGATTAATTGAAGTGGCCAGTTGACCAATCTTTGTCTCCAAATTCTGAATTGTGGAATCTGTTCTTTGTTGGAATTGAAGATTTTGGACAGCCATTTGCTTGACAGGGTCCTCTAATGAAGGTGTACTGTTTTGCTGCTGAGGAATGTTTTGTTGTTGATGCGGAATGTTTTGCTGCCTATGCTGCTGTTGTTGTTGTTGTTGTGCAGATGAATTCCCCCATCTGAAGTTGGGATGGTTTCTCCAACCGGGATTGTACCTGTTAGACGACAAATCATAGTTGGCTTGAGGGGTGAATATGTTTGCTGCATATGCTTGAGGAGCATCAGCAACTGGATCGTCTTGCAAGGTAGGACATGAATCTGTAGGATGTTCTAGAGAAGTGCAAATACCACATACCACTGCTTGGGCTTTACCTACTGCCAATTTCTTCACTAAAGATGTAAGCTCATCAAGTCTGCTTTCTAGATTCTTGTGGGAAGAAGTTTGAATCTCATTCACTCCCTTTGTCAAAACAGCTGAATTGCTTCTAGTTGTAAACTGTTGGGAATTAATGGACATGTTCTCAATCAAAGCTTTTGCCTCTTCTGGTGTCTTATCGACAAGTGCTCCCCCACTAGCAGCATCCAAAATACTTCTATCCATATGCAGCAAACCTTCATAAAAATACTGGATGAGCAATTGATCAGAAATCTGATGGTAAGGACAGCTAGACACCAATTTCTTGAATCTCTCCCAATACTCATGTAGTGATTCCCTGTCAATCTGTCTAATGCCACATATTTCTTTTCTGATTGAAGCAGCTCTTGAGGCAGGGAAGAATTTTTCTAGAAACAATTTCTTCAATTCATTCCAACTTGTGACAGAACTTGGCTGAAGGTAGTATAACCAATCCTTGGCAGCATCTTGAAGTGAGAATGGAAAGGCTCTCAACTTGATATGATCTTCTGTGACTCCTTGAGGTTTCATGGTAGAACACACCACATGAAACTCCTTCAAGTGTTTGTGGGGATCCTCACCTGCAAGACCATTAAACTTTGGAAGCAAGTGTATTAAACCAGATTTAAGTTCAAATGGTACAGTAACTTCATGATATTCAATACACAATGCATTATAGGTAACATCAGGTGCAGCAAGTTGTCTTAAAGTTCTATTATTCATATCAGCCATATTGTGCAGCAAAATGTCATTTTTTTCACTATCACTATCTAACTCTCTATCTGACACGTTAGCACTAACAGCAGCTCTATTAAGTCTACGCCGTAAATGGAAGGTCCTATCTATTTCAGGGTCAAGGGGGTGCAAATTTATAGAACTAGCCCTAGTCATGCATCATCATAACAATACAATGCAAAATCACAATTCTAAATATTCCAACAATGTCCCTATTGCTAAAATTGAAATGAAAAATCGAAAACACTATCAAATAAAATCAAAAAAAATATAAAAATACCACCAAAAATCTCTAAAAATCAAATAAAGGTAACACAAATTTTTTTGGATTTTTTTGAAAATATCGAAAAATTCAAAAAATTCAAAAAGTGGTCCAGATGAAAATTAAATTTCTTTGATTTTTTTTCTGATTTTCTGACGATAATTCGGAGCAATCCACCACAGTCGCCTGAAAACCGGATTTTTCGGACTAGCACCGTGCCTACGAGCTAGCACAACCCTATCTGACCTGTAGAACAACAAAGCACAAAGAAACAATTGTTAGAATGGTTAGTAATACTCTAAAACTGGTTAATATTATTATCAAAGAGTCCCCAGCAACGGCGCCAATTTGATCCGCTGGCGCACACGGATCAAATACGATTTAAAATAAGTGCAGAAAAGGGTAATAACCCGAGTCGTTTCGCAAGGACTCTTGATATAACGATATTAACCGAGTTAAAATTCAAAATTGGGGGTTTTGATAATGATTTATCGAAAATTAAAAAATAGTTTGGACAGATGAGCAAAACGATTAATCCACTCATTCGAGCTTCGGACCTATCACAGATTCTATAATTTCTAATTCATGATTCTATTATTATTTGACTATAGAATAGATCAAACAAGCGTACAATCAACCCTATGTGAATTCGGTTTCATTGACTGGATTAAGCATCACAATCGTCAAAATATTACAATTAACGAACAAGTGTCGCAGAATTATAATTTAATTAGAGATTTAAACCAAATTCTGTCAAATAAATATAATCGATCCTATTGAAATTCAATTTAAGCAATCGAAATATCAATACAATCAAATAAAGAAATTAGAATCATAAATCAGAATCAATGATGTAACCTGAATCTCCAGGTGTGATGAAACTCGAATTCATGGATTAACCTTGTAAAATTAGCCTTCCATGGAAATTGAAAATAAAAATATATTTATATTATATTATGATTCTGTCCGAAAATAATCTGATGGCAGAAAAGAAAGAAATCCCAAAATATATAGTGCTCGGGTTTTTGGGCTTTAAAACAAGTAGCCCGTTATTTAAATTATTACAAAGAAGGTCCAGATTACGAAATCTGTAATTTAGGCTCAGTAAAATTTGGAATTCAGATTTTTTTTTCCAACACAAAAGTTGTAGCTCTGATTTTTAGCTTTCCAACGACTGCTCGCATGCCTCAATCGGATATCCAGAGCTCAAGTTATGGCCTACAAAGCGAGCAAGGGTTAAAATGCAAATAATAAAATTGTAATTCAATTTCAACCCAAAGTTTAGAAACAAGCTAAAAAATTATTCTAAGCTATAAAGTGATTTTAAAAATACTAAAACAAAAGGATAGAAACATGTGCCCAAGTGCTATGATCAGTGTGCAAGAGGACTGGATGTACCATTGGTCATAAGGGGAACCAGGATAATATTGATGTGTTCATTTACTTGCTGCAATTTACTCTTATCACTTGCTATCCTAAAACGCAAAAATTTCCTAAACACCTAATTCACCCCCTCTTTGGTGCACATCTGTACTTACAATTGGTATCAGAGCAGGTTCAGGTAACTTACTCCTCGATCATTTACTCATGGCTTCCGCACACCCTGTTTTCAGAGATGGTAGTCGTAGTAACAAACCACCATGTTTCGTTGGAGAGCACTATGACTTTTGGAAGATACGAATGCAAGCGTATCTTGAAACACAAGGAGATGACATACGGGATGCAGTTGAAAATGGTCCTTACATTCCAAAAACAGTCATCAACAACAAAGAAGAAATAAAGATAAAGAATTCATGGACTGGAGATGATAAAAGAAAAGTGTTGTTTGATAAGAAGGCTAAGAATATGCTACAATCAACACTAGGAATGGATGAATTTTTCTGTGTATCTCACTGTAAAACATCCAAAGAAATATGGGATATGTTGGAAGTAACTCATGATGGCACCATTGAGGTAAAGAGATCTAGACTCAATACACTTACTCAAGAATACGAATTATTTAGAATGCAGCCTGGAGAATCTATCTTAGATCTACAGAAAAGGTTCTCCCACTTAACCAATCATTTGTCGGCTCTTGGAAAGATCTTCACCAACGATGAACTAAATCTAAAAGTAGTAACATCATTAACGAGGGCTTGGCAACCAAAGGTGACAACAATCTCCAAAAAGAAGAGTCTATCCAAAATGTCTCTTCCTGCATTATTTGGAAAACTTCAAGAACACGAAATCGAACTTGGAAGGTTAGATCAAAATGAAAGTCAAGAAAAGAAGACCAAAAACATTGCTCTAAAGACTCAATCAAAAGAACAAATCAAAGACGAAAATTCAGATGAAGATGAAAACATTACTTTCCTCGTTAAGAAATTCGGTAAGTTTCTTAAAAATGACAGAACCTTCAAAAAGAAAAGTTTCAGAAAGAAAGATAGCTCTACTTCAAACAAAAACTTCACTTGTTTTCAATGCGGGAAGTAAGGACACATCAAGGCATATTGTCCAAACCTTATCAATAAAAATGCCATAAAAAAGAAAGACTTCAAAATGGCATACATAGCTTGGGAAGACAACGAAGTGAGTTCATCTTCAGAAACAGAAAGTGAAGAATGTGTTAATGTTGCATTGATGGCATCGCATCAATCAGATGACGAAGAAGAGGTTAGTAACATCGACTCCCTTCATCATAATAAAACTAATAGTGAATTAATTATCGAATATAATGATGCTCAAAACGCCATTAAGGAACTTCTTATTGAATGTAAAAATCTGTTCAAACTAGTGTCAACACAAAAGAGACAAATCTCAAGTCTTCAAGAAAAAGTTGACATTATGGAAAAAGATTCTGAAAAACTAAAATTAGAATTTTACATGCAATAAATGTGATTCCCTCTCTTTCAAGATCGTTCAATTAAATGAAGTAATTAAACAATACGAAAAGGGACAAATGGGATTGAAAAATGTTTTGAATATGCAAAGGTACTCAAATGACAAAAGTAGTCTTGTATACTCAAAATTTGATAAACCAAGTCTGAATAAGACCATTTTTGTTAAAGTGAGTAATCAAGTGAGTATCAACTTCAAGACCACTTCAATTAATACATATGGACTCGTTTGGTCCATCAAGAACCAAAAGTCTTGGTGGGAACTCATATGGACTAGTGATAGTTGATGATTACTCAAGGTTCACTTAGACCTTATTCTTGGCAACTAAGAATGAATCATTTAAAGCATTTAAAAACTATGCCAAGCTAGTCCAAAATGAACAATCATCCAAAATTGTATCAATTAGAAGTGATCATGGAGGTGAATTTCAAAATACCTCCTTTGAAGAATTTTGTGAGGAAAATGGAATTTTCCACAATTTTTCTGCACCTAGAACACCTGAACAAAATGGGGTTGTTGAGAGAAAGAACATATCTTTGGTAGAACTCATAAGGACTATGCTAAGCGATTCAAGCCTACCAAAATATTTTTGGGCAGATGTCGTAAACACATCATGTTACGTGTCCAACCGAGTAATCATTTGGCTGATTCTTAAGAAAACTCCTTATGAACTCTACAAAGGAAGAAAGCCCAATATCTATCACTTCCACATCTTTGGATGCAGGTGTTTTGTGCTAAACAACAGTAAGGACAACCTTGGAAAATTCGATGAAAAAGCCGATGAAGAGGACAAAATTATTTCTTATGATGATGAGGATTTTGAAATTAATGATACAAGCAAAGACCACCAAATTGATCAACCAAGTCAAGATAGTGAAGTCAACATTGAAAAGCAAGATGATAATCTTCCTAAGGAATCGAGAACCCATAGAGATCACCCAATTGATAACATTATTGGTTTAGGGTTTAGGCTACAAGATGCTTGCTTGAACATGGCATTCATTTCTCAAATCGAACCCTCCAAGATTGGTAAAGCACTAAAAGATGATCAATGGATACTTGCCATGCAAGAAGAACTCAACCAATTCGAAAGAAGCAAAGTATGGGAATGTGTTCCTAATTCGGGAAATAAACACATCATTGGTACAAAATGGGTGTAAAAAAATAAACTTGACAAAAACGGTATAGTTGTTCGCAACAAGGCAAGATTGGTCGCCCAAGGATACAATCAAGAAGAGGGAATTCATTTTGACGAAACATTTGCTCCAGTAGCAAGGTTAGAAGCAATACGATCACTACTTGCTTATGCTTGTTCTATGAACTTTGAACTGTTTCAGATGGATGTGAAGAGTGTTTTTCTCAATGGATACATCAATGAAGAAGTATATGTCAAACAACCACCCGGCTTTGAGGACTTCAAGAATCCTTCACATTTTTTCAAATTAAGAAAGGCTCTTTATGGTCTAAAACAAGCTCCAAGAGCTTGGTATGATAGATTAAGTACCTTCCTATGTGAACAAGGATTTGAAAAAGGCAAAGTCGATAATTCATTATTTATTAAAAGAAATAATGATCACACCTTATTGGTCCAAATCTATGTTGATGATATTATATTCGGATCAACAAACAATGACATATGTGAAGAATTCTCTTTGATGATGCAAGGAGAGTTTGAAATGTCCATGATGGGAAAATTAAATTATTTTCTTGAAGGACAGTTTGAAAAGTCGATAATTCACCCCCCCCCCCTCTTAGGTGCACATTTGTACTTACAATTTAATTAAGAATTATTACTTTAGACACATTGAAGGAAAAAGAAATAGAAAGAATAATGTGATATATCGCAGGCCGATTATATACTTGTCCTTCCAGCCCATTACCGCACATGATTTCTAATTAGTGAGAGACCCAACTTTATTTTATTTTATAATATAGATTAACTTTAAAAAATTACATTGAAATCTTAACTTTTTGCATTTTGACTACTCTGAATTTTATATTGTAGCTTAGTATGCACTATGATATATATTAGATTTAAGTTGTATTGAGATGTTATTTACAATTTCAATTATGTAATTTGAGATTTTTGGCGTTTTATTTAGTAAAAATATAATATTTGAAATAATTTTTAATTATTAAAATTGTATTTTTTTTTTATTATGACCTGATTTTAAAAGTTAAAATAAAACCTACAAAATATTTAAAATGTCCATGTATATTGATGATGTGATGAAAATAGAGATAAAGAAGAAATGATGTGTTCAAAATAAAAATAATAAATGTAAAAATAGTATAGTTTTTAGTAAAATATTACGAAAAAATCGATTAATTTTCATTTTTCTTTTTTGACTTCTACCCACCTCATCATGTATGATCTTATTAGATGTAGATGTTCTAAGAATGGACCAATTTTTATTGTAGTTCCTAGGGTTGGACAAATGTGATGGATCCGCCCTGTACCGCCCAGCCCGCAATGGATGAGGTGAATTGGGCGGGTTGGATTGAGCCCAACGGGTCATACGGGTAGCACTAGAGGGTCCAATAGGGTAGACGCGGGCGGGTTTGGGTCATAGGTTTTGGACCGGAGGTGACCGATCCGCCCGAATACAGTTTATAATATTTATTATTATTATTTTAAGTGTTGGACTGGACAACCAAGCCCAATTTGATCCGGCCCATTAAAATAATTCAACCCTAATTTCAATCAGATTCACAATCTCACACAACCCTACCCACAACCCTAATTTCATTCTCTCATCATCAGTCGTCCTCTCAAAACCTCGAACCAAAACTCAAGTCACACCAACGAACCCTAATTCGTTCGAGTCTCAACGGAGGCCAACGTCCACTCCAGGTTATTACTTACTATCTCTTATTTCTCAACTCTCTAACTTCTCATTCTAAACTTTCAATCTCGTTTTTAAAAACTGCGTTTTTTCGTCTTTATTGTTTTAAATTTGTTAGTTTCGTCTTTGTTAGTTTCATTTATGTTAGTTTCATCTTAGTTTCGTTTCTGTTAGTTTTGTCTTAGTTTTGTTTCTGATTGTTAGTTTCGTCTTTGTTGTTCTAAACTTTTTTGTCTTTGTTAGTTTCGTTTCTAATTCTGAGTTTTCTAAAGTTTGATTTTTTTGCATGTTGTTTTCTGTATTAGGATTTAATTTAACTTTTTTTTTTTGTGCATGATTAGGGTTGTGTTTTCATCTTGTTTTTTTTCATCTTTGTTATAAATATTTTGATTCAGTTTGATGATTTAGGATTGTTGTTAAAAAATGTATACTTAATTGTTTTTTTATTTGCTGATTCAGTTTGATGATTAGGATTGTTCTAAACTTTTCAATCTCGTGTTTAAAAATAACATTTTTTGTCTCAGTCGAAAAAATATACCAATCAACTTTTACCCCTTATTATAGTATGTGCGTCTGGAGGTGCGCGTATGCAAGAAGGAAGTTTGAGCTTAATGCAAATGGCTAAAATTTCTTCTGCTTTATATAATTATCAAATCAATAAAAAGTTTCGTCCAGTCATTAATAACTTAATTATTTTTAGATAATAGTAGATAGAAACAACGCTTGTAAGAAGTCCTATTGAAACCAAGAAATATAGGCCTGCTTGCCACCCACACCAGAATAAATAAAGTTTTCCGAAAAAACCAGCTAGTGGAGGAAGACCTCCTAAGGATAAGAGACATAGGGCTAAAGAGAGAGCCAAAAAAGGATCTTTTGAACATGTTAATATTTTTCTAATCTATTCTGCATTGTATTAGAGTTTGTATTTGTTTTTATCATGATTAGGGTTTTGATTTAGCTATTGTTTCTACTTTTGGATTTTCTAGAGTTTGATTTTTTTTAAGATGTGTTTAATTAATATGTGTTTAATTAATATGTGTTGATTTAGCTATTGTTTATTTCTTTAAGATGTGTTTAATTAATATGTGTTTAAAGTTTTTGGTTCTTTTTATGTGTTTAAAGTTTCTGGTTCTTTTTATGTGTTTAATTAACATATTAAAAATATGCTTCTTTTTTTTTTATAAATGTAACTAGTATTGAGACAAAATCTCAATTTAATGTTTTGATGAAAATAAACAAAAAGTTAATTAAGAATGTTAATTATGATTCTAAATGTTACGTTAATTTAACTTGTGCTTTTAAGTGTATTAATTTAAAGATATGATTTAAACAAAGAAAAGAAATCAGCATAAAACGGCAAGAAACTGAACAGACAAGAAAGGAGAACATTTTTAACAAAATCTGGTAAACAGAGAATGTTCTCCCGTTTCAAGAATGATCATCACAGCTCCAAGATCAATCAATCTTCACTAGTTAACAGAAGTTTTAGCCTCTGGATTTTACATCAATATCATCAACACTTGGCAAGGAACAAACTGAGACAATCATATTCAAAGAAACTACTCAAATCACAAAGAGAGAAGATCACAAATTAGCAAGACCAGACAGATCTGAACATTCTTAGAAAAATGAGTAAAACGAAGAACGTTCTTGACAGATTTCTAGAAAACCAAGAAGTGTTATTCATTCCATATCTTCATCAAGAATATACAAGGATCAATCTAAGCAAGAATCATTCCAGAATTCGAGGACTCAACACCTTGTTTCATAAAAAACATAAAGCAAGAACAGTATCCAAGTTAAGCAAATGCAAGTACAATAAACAGGCTGTAAAGTACACTGTTGTTGTACCTTCATACAGACCTGCACATGTGACTTAAAGCTAGTAATCATTTCAGACAACTAACAGGATCACAAATACAAGTCAACTCATCTCAAACCAATTCGAAGAACGTTCTTGGATCTCAAGAACATTCATGATTTCAGCATGAACAATCCTACTTTTTGGCTGATCTTATTCATTCACTTACTCATGATAGCTGGCCTACTTTCAACAGTTAAATGAGCTGTCATAAGCTCTCTTGAAACCTATAAATAAAGTGTCACAATGAAGAACAAATTAGAGCTTCAAGTACTAAGAAAATTCATTACTCGTTTCAATCATACTTGAATTTCTCTCACTCACACACATTGAATCAATTCTGATTTTTCCCATTCGATTCCTAGAATTATTCTCGTGTATTTCTCTGTCAAAGAATCAGATCTCAAACAAGAGTTGAGACATCTCAGATTCTAACAAAACAATCTCATCATTATTGTAAAACTCAAACTATAAGAGTTGAGTATAGTTTGGGTAGATTGTAAGAAATCCTATCAAGGTTGATAGGTGACCTGATTGAACTCCTTTCTAGGTGGAAAGGTTTTAACATTGTAACAGATCAAGGTTGATCTGAGCTAGGTGCTGTAAAACCTAGAAGGTTCTTTGTTTTGAAACACTTATTGGAAAATCTCACGGTTGTGAGGACTTAACGTAACCCGGGTTGGGTGAACCAGGATATATCCTTGTATGGTATCTCTTCCCTTATCTATTTACTTTCAGTCTGTTTGATTATCAAGTTAAATAGGTAAGTTAAATTGTTGATTTTAACTAACCAAGAACGTTCTCCGTTTTCTGTTTTTACAACCAAGATGAATCTTGAGTTACTTTCTTAAGTTTTTAACAAGAATTTTAAAAAGGTGAAATCACAATTCAAACCCCCATTTCTTGATTGATATTTGCTACTTCAACTCGTGCTTCTTTTTTACTAAATGTAACTAGTGCTTCAGTTTTTTTTAATGCATGCTTTTATTTAATTGTAATGTTTCAGTTTTTCTAATGTATGCGTAATTTTTTTTCTTATACGACCTTTTAAATTTATTTGGTTTCTTTATTTATAACTTGAAATGTATGTTAATTTTTTTTTTCTTATACATACTTTTACATGTATTATATGTATGCTTAAGTTTTTGTTGATGCATGTTTATGCAATATATGTTTTTGTTTATTATATGCCTTTTCTTTTTCTTAATGGTTCTTTTTTTCAATATTATTCTAATATTGTTTAATGAGTATAGCGTACTAGTTACAAACTAGACATTGTATTATAGTTACCTTTAATGGGTTGGATAAGTCTAGTGTGTGTGAAACACACTAGACAGTTGAATTATAGCCACTTACATTAGAATTCAACTCCCTTATAGGTTAAATTAAATCCCTAAAATATTTATAACTCCTCTTAAATGTTCAATTACAGCCACTTAAATAATAGAGTACTACAATATTTGAATGTTAAATTGAATCCACTTAAAATTTTACTACATCCCCTTAATATTTTATTACAACCCTTTAAAAAGTTAATAAACTTAAAATAAATAATTCAATGTGGTTGTTATTTGGTTATTAAGGCTCCTTCATGATTTCAGTGATGAATCAACCTAGTCTAAATTTACCAACTCTAAATATCAACACTAATGAAGCTGGTGCAACAGCAACAACTGAAGCTGCTGGACCTGAATTGGCTAACATTCAAGCTAAAAAGAAGAGAAGAGCTAATGCAAGTGGTCTTACGTAGTCTGCTAAATGTTGGGAACACTTTAACAAAACTCCTTCTAATGAAGTTGAGGCACAATCTACCACATATAAATATTGTCACAAAATATACTTGTGCGACTCTAGAACTCACGACACCTCTAACCTCAACTACCACCTTACCAAATGTACCAAAAAACCTGTTTTTGTATCTCATGACCCCACCCAAACTATTCTTTCATTTCCTATTGTAGAAGGATCTGGTTTGGTTTCAACAAGTATTAAGTTTGACCTTCAAGCATTTCGTAGGGCATTGTCTATTTTTGTGGTTTTGGATGAACAACCATTCAAAGTTGTGGAAGGTGAAGGATTTAAATATATTTTGAGAACATTGCAACCACAATTTACAGTACCATCAAGGCGAACTATAGCTAGGGATAGTTTTCAATTGTTTATGGTGGAGAAATTAAGGTTGAAAGCTTTTTTTAAGTCTGATGCAATAGGGTAGCTCTTACAACAGATTGTTGGACTTCAGTCCAAAATCTTGACTACTTGACCCTTACTGCACACCTTGTTGATAATGATTGGAATTATCAAAAAAGGATAATTAGTTTCACAGTAATCCCAAATCATAGGGGGTGACACAGTTGGTAAGAAGATTGAAGAGGTTTTAAAGGATAGGGGGATTCGGAATGTGTCAACCATAACTGTTGATAATGCATCATCCAATGATGTAGTTGTTGCTTTTTTGATAAAAAAGATAAATAATATGGATGGTTTGATGGCGAATGGGGAACATTTCCACATGAGATGTGCTGCTCATATACTGAATTTAGTTGTAACTAACGACTTGAAAGAAAAAAAATTGGCAATCTCTAGCATTAGAAATGCTGTTAGATTCGTAAAAATCTTCACCTCATAGGGCTGCCAAGTTTAAGGAATGTGTTCAATTAGCAGGAATATCTTGTAAAAAATTGCTATCTCTTGATGTTTCAACTCGTTGGAATTCAACCTACTTGATGCTTGAGGCTGCAGCAGTAGTTTCAAGTAGCTTTTGGGAAGCTTGAGGTTGAGGAGTCAAGTTATAAGGATTTCTTTAGAAAAGCTGGTCCCCCAACTAGTTCTGATTGGGATACAGCTAAGGCGTTTGCAACTTTTTTGAAGTTATTTTATGAGGCAACTAGAGTGTTTTCCTCCTCACAACATAAGAGTATACATGCAGCTTTTCACTTATTGTCTGCAATCTATTGTGAGCTGGAAAATGCCTTTTTCAATTTGAACACCATTTTTGCAAGTATGGCTGTTGATATGTTAGCAAAGTATGATAAGTATTGGGGTAGTGTTACAAACATTAATAAGTTGTTGTATTTTGATCCACGGTATAAGTTGAAATATGTTGAGTGGTGCTTTCAAGATATGTATATAACTAAATCAGAGGTGGCAGTTGAATTGATCGTATTAATTAAAGAAGATTTAACTAAATTGTACAATTGGAATAAAAAAGTCCATGACAAAAAAATAATTCACCACAACCAACTCCCATGGTTGTTCACAATGCTTCCCATGATGAAACAATTGTTGTTGCTGCCTATAATCCACATATGGCTAGTGCACAAGCTTTTGAAGACCACTTGAAAGAGAAAGACTCCATTGACCAACAAAATGAGCTTGAGGGATATTATTCCAGTAAGTGTGTAAAGATGAGTGAAAAGTTTGATATTCTTGCTTGGTGGAAATGTAATGCAACTCAGTACCCAATCTTATCTCTTATAGCCAAAGATATTTTTGCCACACCGGTGACTACAGTTGCTTCTGAAAGTGCTTTTAGCACTGGTGGGAGAGTCATTGAGACCTTTAGAAGCTTTCTAAAGCCAGAAATGGCTGAATCATTAATTTGCACTCAAAATTGGTTAAAACTTCCATTCACTTGTTTCAAATACTTAAATCTTAGTGAAGATGTTGATCTTTCTGAAGAAATTATTAAAGGTAAAATTATTTATGTATCTTTTAACTATTTGAACTTCCTAATATATTTATATGTTCATAATATAGTCTAATGTTTATTATTTTGTTAATTATTTCAGAGTTTCAAGGAATGTCAGTGGGAAATGCAACTACTGCAGGTGGCTCATCATCACAGCCACCTAATTGTGGTTGAATAAAATTATTGTATGTCATATTCCTTTTTATTGTTACTAATTTGAAATGATTTTGTCAATCTTGTGTTAGTACTAACTAATTTTGCCAAACTTTTCAGATTTGGACTTTTTTGAATTTTTTGAAGTCACACAAACTTAAGTCAAATACTAACTTGGCTCTATGACAATATCAACACAAGTTTTTTGGGATTGGTATAAACTATTGTTCTTCCTGGTAAGTTATTATTGTTATATCTTATTATTCATTTATCTGGCCGTTTGATTTTATCAATTTAAGTTAGATTAGTTTAATTATGTATGGACCAAACTACATGTAATTAAAACTGTTAAATACCAACAACTGTTAGTAACCAAAATTGTAAGTAACCACAACTACACCTGTTACTCTATTAGCAATCTAAACTGCATGTTATAGATATTTGTTAGCATATACTAGCATTTCTGTTATAAGCAAGAACATAAGTTTAATTTGTTTTTCTTATATAATTACCCTTCTCTTTCCCAACAACTGGTGCATGATATTCCAAGACTGATTTTGCTGCAAGTCATAGAAGAACAAGTGTTTTATTTACCTTTTATCTTAAGTCAATTGTGAACTATTAGAATTTTATTTTTAATAAAATTAAAGTACTGAGTATGAATATTCATTATCTAGGTTGCTGGAATTCTTGTAGATTGCTTGGTGTTAAATCTTTATTTAACATTAGTTAAGTTAGTAGCAACAATTTATATTATTTTGAACAACATATATGGGAATTTCAACTTGATTTCTTAGTTTGACCTTATTGTTGATTCAAAATGAATGATCTAATCATGTTGATTTCATTATTCTTGATTCAAACTAGGACGTTAGACATGAAACGAAGCTACAGTAAATTTGTCATTATCAAGTCTAGAATTTTTTAATACTGATTGCAAACAAGGTATTGAATTATTTTTTCTATGGCACACATCAGCAACATATTTTTACAATGATTATTGAATACTAATTTTTCCTCTAATTTTTTAGGTTGGCAATGGGAACAAATTGAAAACATATATTGATATCGTATTGTCATAGAGTCAATTGAAACTATCAATATTTTCCAAGTGTGTATTAATATTAGACTTTATGTATAATTTAAATTTGAAAGTGTGTATTAATATCAGACTTTTTCTGTAACTTGAATTTGGCTGAGTTGTTGTTGAAAAACTAATTTGTTGTAATATGTTGGACTTGAAAAAACAAGGACTATGTAAAACTTTTAGTTGTAATCTGTTGGACTTGAAAAACAACGATTGTGTAAAACTTTTAGTTGTAAGCTGTTGTATTTGTATGTTACGTGAATGTAGTTGTAAGCTGAGTTGTTGTAGTTGTAAACTGTTGCATTATGGGAAAGTTATTGTATGTTACGTGAATGTTAGTAGCCAAATTTTAAAAGAATAAATAAATACAAATTTTGATTTTAAATGGCTCAAAAGTGGTCTTAGAATGGATAATAAACTACTATTTTCTTGAGAAATCACAACAACAAAAAATAATAAATAGTTAGTTATTTTGATAAACATGTTATTGGGTCAAAAAATTTGAATAGCCCAAACAATGATTGAACCCGACTGTAACCACTCGTTTAACCTGCGACCTGTTGTACCGCAACTCGCAAACCCAATTTCTGTATCGGACGAAATTGAGCATGCTCACTTTTTGTCTCATGATTTCTTAATATTTCTCTCATCTCTAGTTAACCAATTTATTTGTATTAAAAAGATTATTAAATAATTTGCCAAAAAAAACAAAATATTTTATTTAATTTATATAAGATTAAATTTTAATTTTAAGAATATTAATTGAAAAAAATATGAATCCTTTGTATTAATTTAAAAAAAAAAATAGGGAGGGCTAAAGCAACCTTCCCAATTTACCGGATAAAGTGCTATCTCAAACGCGTTTTGACTGCGTTCAATCTTTCCCAATCTTCTCCTAATAATTTTTGATAAGTCAACAATATGGTTTAGCAAGTAAAGAAAAAAAAACACACATACAGAGATTGAAATGTTTTATGATACATTAGTTTAAGTCTAACACTCACATTTGTCTATAGTTAAATGGACTGTTCTATAGGTCATATAAAAATAAATTTAAAAATTTACTTTTTGTGAAAATCCTAAAATAAATGCATTAAAAAATTTGATATTTAAAAAAAAACTAAAAATCTATTATTGTTAATAATTTTATATTGTATTACCCAAATAGATAATCTTATACCAAATTATAATAGAAAATCTATTAAAATCAATTATAATTGTCACATGTTTTATGAAAAATGAATTGGATTGAAAGGTTGGTGAATGATAATGAATTGTGATACATTAGTTTAAGTCTAACTCACATTTATCTATAGTTAAATGGATTATAATAACCTATAAGTTTAGAAGTTAATTAATGAATATGTTAATTTAAACCTCTAAACCTCACCATCATTCCAATCTCTAAACCTCTCATTTTCCTTAATTTTCCAAATCCTTTAAACTCATTTGTCCCTACACTCCTAGAAATCAGAATCAGGGCGACCCAAAATTGGAGACTTGAGCCAAAGTTGTAGTTCAAAAAAATTAATCAGAACTTCATCTTCCCGTTTAACACAAATAGTGAGTTCTTTTTATTAAAGTTTTTTTTTATGATTAGGAATGTCATTGAAAATTTCAATAATCTAGGACGTATGTTGTTTATTGTTGTGATGTTGTGAATGAATTATATGTTAGGAAAAATTTAATTAGATTTAAGGTGAGTATGCTTGTCAAACACAATTTCTGCTCGTTACTGTTGTTGCCTCTTATGTTGTTGTTGCCTCTTATGTGTATGAAATTGTGTTATGTTACATTAATTTCTTCTAGTATGAGAATTTTGAACGCTAAAATTCTTCGAATAATAATGTTTTGGGTTTTATGGTATAAGAGAATTAGTGTGTGATGAAATGGAATTTTTGCATATTTTAAAGCTGCATCCAAATGATTCTTCATGACTTTTATGTTGTTATTAATTTCATGACTTTGATATTTTTACTATTTTCATGACTTCAATGTCGTTTTTACTTTTCTGACAATGATTTCCGTTTTGAAGTAAGGACTTAGGATTTAATTATTATAGGTTTAGTATATCGCCTAAGTTATTTATAACTGTTGTGGATGAATAACGCATTTTATATAAAGACATTTTTTTACACAAAACATCTCAAGTTTTTGTACAATATCATTAATCAGATCATGCATGGCCTTATTCACTGTGGGACATTTAGGTTATTCCAATCATGGAATAACAGGTAAAGGAGAACAATCATGACGCTGATTGGGGTTTGGCCAGACCACCTTTACCGTTCAAGTCTCAATTATTTTGGTGACCCACGTCGAGATACTTGGGCGACCTTTCTTTGTTTACACAGAAATGATTTCAGAGGTCATGTATAGTTTTTCCAGAATCATTCTAAAAGAATGATTTCAGTTCAATTTTTAAAAATAAAAAGAAAAAAGAAAGTGTAGTTGAGAGATTCAGCTTGAGATATATCACGATTTCATGTTGTCTTTATTATTTATTTATTTATTTATTTATTTATTTATTTATTTAAAAGAATAATTTCAAACTTCCCTTCCCTTATTTTTAGAACTCAATGAGATTTATTCTCACCCCTTTTATTTTTAGAAAATTTAGCAGTTAGAGGCAGTTCAGGTGCAACTTAATACCAGAGGCGAAAACTCCAAATTTAATTGTTTAGTTATAATGTATTAGGACCTTTGTTGTAGTAAAAGCTTATGTAAATGTTTAATTTGAGAATTTAGTTGAACTATTGTACCTTATGAATCTCTTTGAACAATTGTATACTATAATTGATTAGTAGTTAAATTGTTTTAAATTGATTCGGACTATTCTTTATATTTACTTGCCTCTAATATATTAAGATGTATGGACTAAGATACTAAATTCTAGATAATTGGTGTTGAGTCTTACACTTTGGTATCAGAGCCATGTCGATTCAATAGGACTATGGGTTATGTGTTAGGAATTAGAATAATTTGTTTTAACTATACATTCTAATTATCGTTTCACCTAATATTAAGTCTGATCAACTTAGTATTTTGTGTATGGTATGTAGAATTATGGCTGAAGGATCTAGGAGGAATCTTGTCCCTGAAGATAGTATGACTCTACCACCCACTGTTGAAACATGGGAAAGAGTTATGGAAGCTATACAAATGCAAGCAAAGGCTACCCATAATTTGGTACAACAAATGGCAATGCAAAGAGATGGCACTACAAATGCATAGGGTGTTTTATGATTTTCTTAAGTTGCAGCCTCCAACATTTCAAGGCAGCCACAATCCCTCAGAGGCCCAAGCATGGCTGGATAAGATTAAGAAGGCATTTGAAGTAGTGCCTTGTACTCAAGAACAAAAAGTGGCATTTGTTGCCCATCTACTAAAGGGTGGGGCAGAGTGTTGGTGGAGGAGTGCAAGGACTTCTTCAGACTCAAGGAACCCCTATGAATTAGGAACACTTTGAGGTGGCCTTTTTGGACAAGTATTATCCAAAAAGTGCTAGAAGACAAAAAAAGTTGGAGTTTGTGCACTTGCAACAAGGAGAAATGTCTGTTGTAGAGTATGTTGCTAAGTTTGAAGAACTGGCTAGATTTTCCCCACATGCCCAGTATGCACCCAATGAAGAATGGAAGATAAACCAGTTTGAGTAGGGATTGAGGCCTGAAATCAGAGGGAACATAGGCCATATGGAGCTTATTAACTATTCTACTCTTGTACACAAGAGCTACATTGTTGAAGACAATTTAAAGAAGGTACAAGAGGAGAGGCAGGCTAAGTGGCAACAAAAGAGAGAATCTGGAAAACTTGGCCAACAGCTGAAGGTAAAGACTCCTCAAGGGAAGGGAAAAACAAGTACAGACCTCTAGTTTCCCAAGAGCAAAGAAGTGTCTTAAGTGTGGCAGAGATCATGGGGGAGAGTGCTTGGTTGAAAACAAGTTTGTTACTACTGCAAACAGCCTGGTCATATGGCTCCCTTTTGTCCAGTACGCCAAAAACAAGCAGAGTCCAACCCAAACAAGCCTAACACTGGGAGGGTCTTTGCTCTCAATGCAAAGAAAGGTATGAATCATAATCTAATAACTGGCACTGGATTCATAAATGAAATCCTTTTAATTCTCCTGTTTGACACTGGTGCATTTTCATCTCTTCTGATTTCGTTTTGCAACATAATTTCCCTGTACTTGAAATGTCTTCTCCCTTATTCGTAAGCACTGCAACTAAGAAAGAAACCTTATTAGTATGTCACCAGTGTCCAATCACCCTGTATGATAGATTTTTTCAAATAAACCTGGTTTGTTTACCCCACAAGGGCTTATACGTCATATTAGGAATAGATTGGATGTCCGACCATTCAGTAACTCTGATTTGTCATGGAGGAAAAGTCATAATTCCTCCAAGAATTTCCAAACTAGAGGAAACCAAATTACTCTTCCAATGTATGATCAGTGGGGTTTAAGGCGTACTATTATTACTATCCTCTCACTCAGGGTCCAATATTCCTGTAGTCAGTGAGTTTGAGGATGTCTTTCCAGAGGATGTGACATCCTTGCCTCCTAAAAGAGAAATAGAGTTCTCAATAGACTTGGTTCCTAGAACAGGGCCAATCTCCATTGCCCTTTATAGGATGTTCCCATTAGAATTAAGTGAGTTGAAAAACCAATTAGAGGACCTGGTAACCAAGCAATTTATCAGACCAAGTGTGTCTCCATGGGGAGCCCTTGTGCTCTTAGTAAAGAAGAAGGATGACAATATGAGGTAATGCATATATTATAGAAAATTGAATAAAGTGACCATCAAGAATAAGTACCCTCTGCCCAGAACTGATGACCTTTTAGACCAATTAGGAGGAGCTACTGTGTTCTCCAAAATTGACTTGAGATCAGGGTACCACAAAATTAGAATAAAATCATAGCATGTACCAAAAAACAACCTTTAGAACTAGGTATGGGCACTATGAATTTTTGGTTATGCCTTTTGGTGTAACCAATGCCCCAGTTGTGTTCATGGATTACATGAATAGAATTTTTAGGCCATACATAGATAAATTTGTGATAGTATTTATAGATGAGATACTAATATACTCTAAGACCCTAGAGGAACATGCAAGTCATCTTCATATAGTGTTGCAAGTACTTAGGGATAGAAAACTTTTTGCCAAACCAAGTAAATGTGAATTTTGGATGTCAGAAGTAAAGTTTCTAGGCCATGTGATCAGTAAGGAAGGAGTGGCAGTGGATCCCTCCAAAGTAGAGGCAATGCTAAAGTGGGAACATCCCAGGAATGTGATAAAGGTCAGGAGTTTCTTAGGATTGGCGAGGTACTATAGGAGATTCATTAAGAAATTCTCCCAAATTGCTCTACCTCTGACCAGACTGACTAGGAAGGACCAACCCTTTGTGTGGGATCAAAAAATGTGAAAAGAGTTTTCAAACTCTTAAGACCAATTTAACCACTGCCCATGTGTTGGCCATACTAGATCCAACCTTAAGATTTGAAGTGTATTGTGATGCATCCCTAAAAGGTTTAGGATGTGTATTGATGCAAAACAACCAAGTAGTGGCTTATGCTTCAAGGCAACTAAAGCCTCATGAAGGGAATTATCCCACTGATGACCTAGAATTGGCTGCCCTAGTGTTTGCCTTGAAGATCTGGAGGCATCATTTGTATAGTGCACAGTTTGATGTTTTCAGTGATCACAAAAGCCTAAAGTATCTCTTTGACCAGAGGGAACTTAGCATGAGGCAGAGAATGTGGGTAGAGTTCTTGAAAGATTATAAATTTGAACTGAAATACCACCCATGCAAGGCCAATGTAGTGGCCGATGCATTGAGCAGAAAATCCCTACATATGTCTCATCTGATGATCCAAGAACTTGCATTGCTAGAAAACCTTAGGGACTTGAACCTAAATATGACAATCCTCCAAGGGGGAATTCTTTTAAATAAACTAGAAATAACTAGTGGCCTTAGAGACCAAATTAAGCAATCTCAAGGGATGGATGAGGAGTTGCATCTTAGAAAAGACCAAGAAAGATTTACAAGAGCAAGAGATGGAACAATTTTATTTCAGGGAAGAATTTGTGTACCTAAGGATTCAGAATTAAAGACATTGATACTAGAGGAAGCTCACAAAAGTAACTTGACCGTCCATCCTGGATCTACCAAAATGTACCAAAACCTTAAGAAAAATTATTGGTAGCCAGGTATGAAGGTTGATGTGGCTACTTTTGTGGGGCAATGCCTGACTTTCCAAAAGGTGAAAATAGAACATCAGAGCCCAGCAGGATTGCTACAGCCTCTGGAAATACCTGAATGGAAATGGGACTCAATTTCCATGGATTTTGTTGTAGGTTTGCCACATACCCACATTGGGTATGATTCCATTTAGGCGATTGTAGACATATTAACTAAATCAGCTCATGTCTTACCAATAAAGTCAAACTACAACACCCTTAAACTAGCCAAGTTATTTATTAAGGAAATAGTGAGGTTGCATGGGGTGCCTCTTAGTATCATATCAAATAAAGACCCTAAGTTTACCTCCATGTTTTGGAAAGCCTTTCAAAAGTCTCTAGGAACTAGACTGGACCTTTGTACTGCCTACCATCCCCAGACTAATGGTCAAACTGAAAGAACTATTCAGACTCTAGAGGATATGCTAAGAACCTGCATTTTAGAGGAAGGAGGAAAATGGGATATGCACTTGCCTCTAGTAGAATTTGCCTACAACAACAGTTACCATGTCAGCATTGGCATGGCACCTTATGAGGCTTTGTATGGAATAAAATGTAGGACCATCAGGAATGAAAATAGGTCACAAAATTGATACTAGTTCATAACCTTTCGGTGAGTTTCATGACTAATGTCCTCAACTGTTTAAAAATGAAAATAGGTCACAAAATTGATGTAGGTTTAAGTTTCAAATATGAGAAATTAAGAATATTTTGTTGTGTGTTGTGGTCTTAGACACAAGAGCATAAATGCGTTACTGGTTGGTATTACAATTACAAATAGCTTTAGCGTCGGTAAAATATTGACGCTAGTCGCTAATTAGAAAAAAAATGGACATTGAGATATGGTTAGCAAATTAGTATTTGCGTCCAGGCAAACACTAAATAAAGTCAGACAGATGTTAATGTGGAACTACACGAATTCAAATTTGATCAATACTATTGAGCTTTAGCTTTTGCAGATGCTACAATTATGAATATGGTTTACTTTAACTTGGAATATAGAGTTTGCCACAAGTTAAAGTTATCTTAATATTTACTCTCTCTCCATCTTATAATGAATATCATTTAAGGTTTTTGCACATACTAAGAAATAAAATAATCAGAAGAAATGAAGTATAGAAAAAAAAATATATAATTAAAGTTATATTAAAATTTGTGAATAACATTTATTTTTTAGACAATTTTTTATTAATTAAAATGACATTCATTATAAGACCGATGAATTATTGAATTATTTACGAAAATCATATTACTATACACGTATAGTAGCTACCATAATTTCTCATAATCATAAAATGTCAACAAAAAATAATTAAAGCAAAGTAAGTGAATACTCAATTATAACAAATGAAAAAAACAATCTCACAAGTCCCAACCATGCATAAAATCATTCAAAACCAAAACCCAAGTGTATCTTTCACAAATCCAAAGTAAAGTGCACATTAAAAGAATTCTATGACTCACCACCAATCTAATCACCATTTTGACCACCAACAACCACTACTTATCACCGTCGACCGTCATTGAGCACCACTTTAAAAATCACTTATCGTCAATTCAATCCCCACTTTGTCATTGTAGACATGACCATTTTAATAATCACTTTCACCATTTGTGACCATCACTCCGACCACCGCCAACTAGAGATGTTCAATTCTTTAAAAACTTATATGTATGATTATCAAGATAATACAACATGATTCACCGGTTATATTTGTAAAACTTGAATCCTATACAGTTATTAGAAATGTAACTACGTTAGTTAAGTTTGACATTTGGTGTCTTGATGTACATGAAGATAGATCAAGTTGTAATCTTGATCTAAGTTACGCTATGTAGTACCTTATTATAAATATTTAATTTCATCAATTCTATCGCAAATTACAAGTTCATACTGAGTTGATCGACTTTACAAATTATCATAAAATTTTAAACTATTTGATATTTTATTAAATAACCTCAAATCAACTTATAATATTGTACGATTTTAAATTAATGATAAAAAACATGTGTAGATGATTTAGTAAAGGTGTAATATAACGTCAAATATCACATTATAGTAGACTAAAAGTTATTTTATATTGTACATAAAAATTTATTACCGGTGATAATTTTATATTGTACCACCCAAATACATAATCTTAGACCAAGTTATAGTAGACTAAAAGTTATTTTTATTATATATTTAAATCCTAACCAACCGGCAAAATGCATCTCAGTTTAAATCTGAGATTTTATATGTAAATTTTAAAGTAATTATATCATTTCTCTTGATAGAGAAAATATAAAGAGAAAATATTAAAGAAACTCACATACAATTGTTTAGATATTGAATTTTAATTGAGGACATCATATTCAACTTAATAATATCGGTATTTGTCGGTTTTAGACTAAAATAGAGTTTTGTTCCACCAATTTTAGTAAATATGTAAGAAATGTGTCACAACTGTTTATATATTGAATTTGAATTTGAGACATGTTATTCAGCATAATAATAACGATATTTGTCAGTTGAATCAGACTTTACGAAAAGGCTAAAATGGAGTTTTGTTCCGCCGATTTTAGTAAATATGTAATTTAATCTGTCTATTTTTTCTCAAAATTTTGGTTCCCTTATCTTTAAAATTGTTGATATTTGGTCTTTATCTTAATTTGAGTTTTAATGTTGATGATATGATAATAATTTAAGTGATATGTAAAAAGCTTACAGTGTGATGTAGAAAATGATGATAATGTATAATTCTAAAATACTTGATACCAATATAATAATTTTTTAAAATAAAAAATTTGTTTTCTTACTTTAAAAATTTTGAAAATAACAAATTAAATAATTTTTTTTAATTATTTTCAAAATTACTTTTCTTTGCTTTGAATATTTATGAAAACAGATTTCAAATTTTTGTTTATTACTCTGATTTTTCCTGTGAAGGTTTAAAAAAAGTAATTTTTTTTATAAAAGTAGTATTAATTAATTTAAATTAAATGATATAGTTAATTTTTAAAATGAAATAAAATAAATTTTCAATTTTTTTAATTTTTAGGCATTATTAAAGTGGTATTAAATAATTTAAAATTAAAATTTCATATTATTACATAATTTTTTTTAAAATGGAAGACCAAGTATATGTCAGAGAAAATTGGAGATCGAAATTGTATATTTACCAAAATAGAGAATTAAAACCACATT
>JBBPBP010000001.1:18479136-18515807 GCA_037974735.1 Cicer chorassanicum
AAGAGAAGTCTTACACACTTTTTTTTTTACAGTTAAAGCAATTTAAATTATTTATAGCAAAATTGCGATTAAAAAGACATACCAAAAAATGGTATTGCAATTATTAACTCATTTGTTAAGAAAAAAAATTGATATTTAATAATTTAAAAATAATTGATTAAATATTTTAAAAAAAATATTGTATCGAGTTTTTATATTGCAATGAAATTCACTTTATTTTGTACAAAATTCAAATTTTGTTTTTAAGAAGTGACAATTTTTGGTTTGAAAAAAATTATTTTAGATTATTTTTATATTTTAATTATTTTAATAATAGCTGTAACAAAGTAGCTTTATATATGGTTATTAGATTTTGGTGTATATATTTTAGTGTATAGTTTTTTAAAAAAATAGAGTAAATAATAAATAAATGGGTGCAAGTACGACAGTAGGAAGGTGACAAGTGAGAAGAGAAAGTGGTGGGACGGCGGCAGTGTGTGAAAGTCTAATATAATAAATAAACCCTACTACACATTGCATTAGTTTGCCACAATCAGTAGGGTTTAGATTGATGGGTGATCAAAATCTTCATCTCAGTGTTATACTTCAATGTACTCTCAGTCCCATTCCCGATGAACGCAAGGCTGCTGAGCTTAGATTAGATGAGATCCAGTACTCCCCTCACCATCTCCCTTCTCTCCTCCATATCATTCTCGACTCCTCTAATTCCGATATTGCCCTCAGACAAGTTGCCGCCATTCACTTCAAAAACTTCATTGCTAAGAATTGGTCTCCATCACCTCCCGTTGATTCCCAACAACCACAACCACACCTGATCTCCATCGCCGATAAAGACCTTGTCAGGAATCACATCCTCCTCTTTCTACATCAACTTCCTCCTCTCTTGAGGTCCTATTCAATTAATATTCTCTCCCTAACCTTTCTTCTTTTCTTTCCATTCTCTTTCTCATTTTAATCTTTCAATGCAGGGTTCAACTTGGTGAGTGCCTCAGAACTATTCTACATTCTGACTATCCAGACCAATGTCCCAATCTTATTGATTGGGTCAAGCAGAGTTTACAGGATCAACAACTCTACTCTGCCTTATTCGTTCTCCGCATTCTTTCTGTTAAATATGAGTTCAAAGCAGACGACGACAGGAATCCTGCCTATCACATTGTTAAGGAGACTTTTCCTCACCTTCTCAATATATTCAACACCCTTGTCCACATTCCTAATCCATCCCTTGAAGTTGCAGATCTCATCAAACTTATCTGTAAAATTTTCTGGTCCTCCATTTATGTACGTTTTTTCCTCCCCCATTGCATTTGTTATTTATAAACTGTCTTTTATTTTATCCTATCCGATTATAATACAATACAACAGAAATGCAATATTTTTAACTCGGAGTAATAATGGAACTATTGCACAACAATTTGAATTTTGAAAACTGCCTCGGACATGAGTCTTAATTGCCCCGCTGATTTTCATGCTATTCTCCACTTAGTTCTCAGAATTGACATGCAATGCAATGATATGTTTTATTTTTCCAATTTATGCAGCTGGAGATTCCAAAGATTTTGTTTGATCAAAATGTATTCAATGCTTGGATGGTTCTATTTTTAAATGTTTTGGAGAGGCCTGTTCCCTTGGAAGGTCAGCCTGTTGATCCCGATCTTCGGAAATCATGGGGTTGGTGGAAAGTCAAAAAATGGACAATTCACATTCTAAATAGGCTCTACACTCGGTGTGTTTCAATTGTCCATTCATTTTATCAAAATATATGATCTTTTTTGTTGAGTGACTGATTGATTCACAATTTTATTGGTGTTTAAACTATATCATGTTACAGTTTTGGTGACTTGAAGCTACGAAACCCCGAAAACAAAGCCTTTGCTCAAATGTTTCAAAAGCATTATGCAGGGAAGATTTTGGATTGCCACTTAAATCTGTTGAATGTCATTCGAGTAGGTGGTTATTTACCTGACAGAGTTATCAACCTTCTTCTTCAATATCTAAGCAATAGGTACTTCTATATTATTTTTGCAAATGGTAACAAGTTTCCTTAGTGCACCTGTTAACAATCTAAATATACAAATATCATATTAAAAGTGTAATGAAAGTTGTGTATTCAATTTTTGAATGTTCAATTTTTGTTCTTTTCAATACAAAATTTCCTTTTTTTGATTCCTTAACAAATGCCCTTAGGGCACTTGTTAGCAAGAACCCTATTATTTTATCCTCATTATTAGCGGTGTCATTCCATATCATTCAATCATGCCACACAAAAGCTTTCATTAACTACTAGTTCTCTTAATTTTCCGGTAGCTGCTTCACCAGACTGCCAATAGTTTTTAGGATTGAAATTCTAATTTGATTTTGATCACAGTGTGTGTGTCTGTTGGGTATTACTGTTCCATCCAGTCATCATCATTCTATATGCTGATATACAATTTGAAAGCCAATGGCAAGCATTACATGTTTTTAAATGAATCTTCAATTACTTATCTCACAGACCCATATGCATAGGTTACAAAGTATTTGTCCTATAAGGAAAGTCGGGCTTCCTTACTAATTATAGATCTCTTAAAACATCAATCAATCCTGGCCCAGTAATAGAAAAGGCCTGATTTTCCAAATGAAAACCCTTGCGCTGAAAATAGAAAATAAAAAAAGGTATCAACTCACTTGTGTTAGCAAACCTAAGTAAATTAGTAAAAATGATCTTGAAATGTTATGGAAATTTACAATTAACCCCAAAATCAAATGTCAAAACTATACCTAAATTTTGGGTTGGTTTGGTCTTTAAGTCTGTGATTTTCTTGAATCAAGTGCGCCCTGACTCAATCCCAATAATCGTGGCATTTTTTTGGGGAATGGGATTGTGAGAGGTGACTTTTGTCCATGGATATGCTTCTCTTCTTTCTTAGGTCTTCATTTGCATACTGAAGTTGCAGTGGC
Organism: Cicer chorassanicum; assembly: GCA_037974735.1. Taxonomy (NCBI): domain Eukaryota; kingdom Viridiplantae; phylum Streptophyta; class Magnoliopsida; order Fabales; family Fabaceae; genus Cicer; species Cicer chorassanicum. The sequence continues at coordinate 18,482,077 of JBBPBP010000001.1, forward strand.
TTCTTGACATGGTGGATGAAAAAATATAGTTATTTTGTCTAGATGCTATGCAACTATACTTGGGGAAAGTCTCATGCTAGATGTTATCTCAGGCTCATGGTTGTAGCTATTTCACTTCCAAATTTCTCACGAGGCCCTGAATAACTTTATGTTGTTTGAGGAGTAGGAGCATATTTAAGTTGACAATATTAGCATCTCCATGAAATTATTCTATTTTCTACCATTGTGTTTTCAGGATATGTTGATTCTGGAACTAATGTTTTCTCTCTGATTTTTTTTAACATGCAGTGTTTCAAAGAATAGCATGTATACTGTGCTGCAGCCTCGGCTTGATGTTCTTCTTTTTGAAATAGTTTTCCCTCTCATGTGCTTCAATGATAATGATCAAAAGCTTTGGGACGAAGATCCACATGAATATGTAAGGAAAGGCTATGGTAAGTCTTATTGGTGTGTAAACATGGAAACTGGATTTCAAATATTTTGGATCTGCATGTGCTGATAGCTTATAATTCTTTGTTACAGATATTATTGAAGACTTGTATAGCCCTAGGACTGCCTCCATGGATTTTGTGAGTGAGTTGGTACGAAAACGTGGGAAAGATAATTTTCACAAGTTTATTCAATTCATAGTTGAAATTTTTAAAAGGTAAATATGTTACTTTCTTTTAAATAGAATATTTGTGGATTGGATGTTGTATTTATGTTTTCCCATTATAGGTATGATGAAGCACCAGTAGAATACAAGTCTTATAGACAGAAAGACGGCGCCCTTCTTGCTATTGGGACACTTTGTGACAAATTGAAACAAACTGAGCCTTATAAATCTGAACTTGAGCGTATGTTAGTGCAGCACGTCTTTCCTGAGTTTGGCAGTCTTGTTGGCCATCTTAGGGCCAAGGTATGGTCTCCTATACGATTTATGTCAGCCAATTTTCTGAAGCATGCCAGATTCACTCTCTCTGTTTTGTCCTTCTTCTGTGTGTCTGAAGAATGTATTTTAAAAAGGCAAGCTAGGCTCACAAAAATATCCATACTAAAAAGAATGTGCTAATTTTGATGTCCATGTCTGATAAGTTTGTAATAGGCTGGAGTGAATTTCGGCAAAAGGCTCCGATTTTCTGTTGTTCTCCTATGTCTATGCACTTTTCTATGATATTTTTGTTAGAACTAGTAAGTTCCTCCATGAGCATAATATTGTTTTTTCATTGCACGGGTGCGGTAATGTAATGCACTCTCGTCTTGACTTTAATTCAAGAATTGAACAAAAGGGAACTAAAGTGATTTTCTTTTGTTGTTTTATTTTGTAAGAAAAAAGAGAAAGGAGTACACATTATTTAATTTTATAAAACTGAAACATTGGTATATGGTACACAGGTTGGGGTATTATAGCCAAGGGCGACCATCATTGAAGTAGAGCTTGTGCTCCTCTCATTGTTTCCTTAGTATTTTAAAATGCAATCAATCTACGGATGGTGCTATTTTTTAAAAAAAAATTGCCTTCACTATAACCAAACAAAGCATTAGTGTTAGTATTGTGATATGACTTGATGTAAATTAATTAAAATTTGAATAATACATTATGTAGCCTTCATTATCTTATCTGAAGAGTTTTGACTATCTATTGCTTTTTATGTGAAAAACAGGCAGCATGGGTTACAGGACAATATGCCAACATTAGCTTCTCAGATCAGAACAATTTCCGGAAGGCATTGCAATGTGTTGTATGTGGAATGCGAGATCCTGAACTTCCTGTCCGCATTGATTCTGTTTTTGCTTTGCGTTCTTTCATTGAAGCTTGCAAAGGTGGCCATGCATTCTGATTATATTGTGATTTGGATTAATTTTGGTAAAGACGAATGTTGATTAAGCTTATTTTTTCATTTTGGTGATGCAGATTTAAATGAAATTCGTTCTATGCTCCCTCAACTCCTTGATGGTATGTGTGTGAAAATATCGGTGTCTACTTTTTCTTCCATTTCTTATTTGGCTTGGTAAATGAATTTGACTAACAAAATTATATCCAGAGTTCTTCAAACTTATGAATGAGGTTGAGAATGAAGATCTTGTATTTACTTTGGAGACTATTGTGGACAAGTTTGGGGAAGAAATCGCACCTTATGCACTTGGGCTGTGCCAAAATTTGGTAATTTATATTTTGAGATATTTGTATCTGTCAAGAATGTTGTCTTTGTTTTGAAAAGTTAGTACCTTTCTATATTATAAATAGTTGTTTCCTTTTGCAACAACAGGCTGCAGCATTTTGGAGGTGTATGAACACTGCTGATGCTGATGATGAAGCTGATGATCCAGGTTCTATGGCCGCAGTCGGTTGCTTGCGAGCTATTAGCACAATACTTGAGTCAGTGAGCAGTCTTCCTCGACTTTTTATTGAAATCGAGCCTACTTTGCTTCCTATAATGCGTACAATGTTAACAACTGATGGTCAAGGTATTTACTCTTTGAATCATGTTTATCTAAATGACTGAGGCTCTTAAAAATAATCTGATGGTGGTATTGTAGATGGAGATTGTTATACTTGAATGTATTGAGTGATAAAAATCAAGCATCCATATTTTTTATAATTTATTATAAGCAGTAGTATGCTTCAGTTTGCGTCAAAATAAAGTGTGTTGAGAACTTAAGCTGGTTTATTTTGCACCTTCAACTTATTGGATTTTCAAGTGGGGTGTGTATTTTTAGATGCCGCTAGATTGTGGTATTAAGATATGGTTCTAAAATTTTAGTTTCACTCAGATTGTACTTGCTTATTGTGAAAAATAGAAAGACACGATTGTTCTGAATGTGCTTGAATTACTTAGCACGCAGCAGCGTGCTTCCTTAATTTATACACATGGAAATTACAATGATAATATATGAAAAGATGCAATATACATGGGATCTAAACTACTCGGGAAATGAAACATTAAAGAGGTATAGGAAAGTGGAAGATTAACGAGTTTTTATTTCCAGTACTATATATTAATTTCCATTATCTTCTATGCATGCTTACAGAGGTTTTTGAAGAAATTTTGGAGATTGTATCATATATGACTTTTTTCTCTCCAACAATATCATTGGACATGTGGAGTCTTTGGCCATTGATGATGGAAGCACTAGCAGATTGGGCAATTGATTTCTTTCCAAGTATGGCTCTCAACTACATTTGACTGCAATTCATCTCAACTTCTCTTTTTATATGTTAATAACATTGAGAGCTAGAGATGAGTCAGCTTCTCCCAGTAAACCTGAAGATAAACTTAGCTATGGAATAATATAACATCTTCTGCTTTTTCCTTCAAGCAATCCTTCTTTGTTTACTTAATAAAACGGTGCTATTTTTCTGGAGCTGATCCATACTATACAAACACAGGGAATATCTCCAAATATTTTCTTGTTTGCTTCGCCTAGATGTAGCACCCTAACATTTAAATTATTATATAATTTTACATTTTCTACATGTTTACTCGGTTAGTTTATTCTGCAGATATTATGGTTCCTTTGGACAATTATATTTCAAGGGGAACTTCCCATTTCATTACTTGCAAAGAACCTGACTATCAACAGAGTTTATGGAATATGATTTCCTCTGTAAGTGATCTTTGCGTTATAATTAATTCAGCCACCGGCTGTTATGAGTGGGATCTAGCATTGTAAATGGTAGTTAATTTGTTATTAATTTTTATAGTTTCTTGTTGTCTCTGATTTGTATTTCACATTGAAGGTTATGGCAGATAAAAATATGGAGGACCGTGATATTGAGCCAGCTCCAAAGCTTATTGAAATTGTCTTCCTAAACTGCAGAGGGCTGGTGGACCACTGGGTTGAACCATATCTAAGAATTACAGTTGAACGCTTGCATCGAACTGGAAAATCATATTTGAAATGTCTTCTCATGCAAGTGGTAAGGCTTACGTCAAGTGTATGTATGTTATAAAAAGTCAGATGCATTTAATTTTGTATGGTAGTTTTTTATGCAATTGCTTTGTTCTTCTTGTTCATATGATCTGCATTTCCACAAGTGATTCTTTTACTGAGTAAAAATTGATAAAGAGCAAGTGTGAGGAACCTAAGAATTGAATTGAAAAGAATGAACACTTTATTGAGAAAACAAGAAAGAATAGGAGATAAAACTCTCCACCAAAGGGTTCCCCTTTTCACATTAGAGTCACTGCTCTATTCACTAATTTACTAAATGATCAATGCCCCTTTCTAACTCCAAAATCTCCCTATACATGATATCTCTATCTAACTTTTTAACTAAAAACCACCCTAACTAACTCCTTATTTCAAATACTAACAAACTCTCATTTATTCTAGAAGTCCTAGAAGTAATAAATCAACTGTATCAAATTACTTGTTTGATGAAATTGATTTATTCATTCTCCAATGAGTTCAGTTTATGTATCGTGTAAGTTAGCCAAACTTCTCGAAGATGACAGCTAAAGACACCATAATGTAACTTCATAAGAGGAGATATTTTTTTGCAGATTGCAGATGGTCTATACTACAATGCCGCACTGACTCTCAGCATATTGCAAAAGTTAGGTGTCGCATCAGAAATCTTCAATCTTTGGTTTCATATGCTGCAAGAAGTCAAGAAGAGTGGTGTGCGTGCTAATTTTAAAAGGTTTGTGTTTTCCTGCCTTTTCACTGTTCCTCCTCCTTGCCTCAATAACTTACTCCATACTTTGATTTCGTAGGCAATAGAAGTTATTGTATGTGGCAACGTGAGGGTCTTATTATTTCAGACTTGTGACTATTTTTATGCAGGGAACATGATAAGAAAGTTTGCTGCCTTGGTTTAACATCCTTGCTGGTACTTCCAGCTGATCAATTGCCAGTAGAGGCTTTAGGTCGGGTGTTTCGTGCCACTCTTGATCTTCTGGTTGCATACAAGGATCAAGTTGCAGGTCTTTATGTCACACTTTCTCCATAACTCTGAGATGTTGCAGGCTTATAAATTACAATTTGCTCATTAGGAATAGACTGATTTCCATTTCTGGTTCTCAACCATTGTACTTTGCAGAAGCTGCAAAAGAGGATAAAGATGATGATAATGATGACGACGACGACGACGATGATATGGATGGCTTTCTAACTGATGATGCAGATGAGGATGATAGTGGTTCTGATAGGGAAATGGGAGCTGAGGCTGAAGATGGGGATGAAGCTCACAGTAGTAATCTTAGAAAGTTGACTGATCAGGTTTGTGGATATAATTATGAAGACCTTAAATACATTTTCATGCATATATTAATTGAATATAGGATATTGAGTTTAGCAATTTGCATGCAATAATGGATGCAATTTGTCTGCAGAAAATTCCAGTAATTAAATTATTTCCAAGTTCATTATTATTGCTAGGAATTTAATGTTTGATATTATTCATGTGTTGAGAATAATTATAAAATATTTTAATATTCCTAGGCTTTGTAATTGTTAATCATTTTAGTGTATTACTCCCTCCGTTTCTAAATGAGTGTCGTTTAAGGTTTTTGCACATATATTAAGAAATTCAATGATTAGAAGAAAGAGAATAGTCATGTTACTAAATTATCCTTATTAACTATTGGTTGATTTCCCACTATCATAAATGTAAAGTATAATCATTGCTTTAAAGTGGTGTACATAGTAATAATTGAAGAGTAGAATTGGAAAAAAATTTAAAGTTACCTTGAAAATAAAAAATGACATTCATTTTGAAACAAAGTTTTTTCTGTTAAAGTGACACTCATTTTAAAACTGAGAGAGTAATTTTTATTACTTTTTGTTCTTTTGACATATATTATTGTTTAGTACTAGGAAAAGTTGCACACTGACATTTATTGTAGACATATATTATAAAGCCTAGGCAATCCTTACCTTACAAGACGGTTTTGTGGGGTTAAGTTAGGTCCTAAAACCTCATAATTAGTTTTCATGTAGCAATGTTTCTGCTGTTTATTTAGTATAAATATGAATTATGAAACAAAATAGCCTGCAATACTTCAATTACAGAATTGTTCGTCAGAACTTTTGATTCCATTGGGTTCGATTCCCTGGCTCAGAACTTTTGCTTAAAGTGATGTTCACCCAGTAGAAGTATTGACTATTGTGAATGGTGATAACTAACTGATTCTTGACAAGAAACCACAGTTTATTTGAATTATGAATTAGTTCAACAAACCTCCATTAGGTGCTACACGATCCCGAGACCATCTACCTACACAGTTTTGTGGTTGAACCAGCTGGTTTACATCAGTGTTCTGAATTATTGTCTGCTTGATTTATATTTATATCTTTTAGGAATGAAACTTCTTGTTTTCCTTTCTTCTGAAAAATAAATATATTTGTAATTTATTATTTGTTTTTATTTTATCATTTTTATAACTTAAGTTCTTATTGTCATTTTGCAATATCACCCAATAGGCAAGGTCATTCGGGCCTGACGATGAGGATGATGATGAGTTGGATGATGACTTTAGTGATGATGAAGAGTTGCTGTCCCCAATTGATGAAGTGGATCCTTTTGTTTTCTTTGTGGATACAATTAAAGGTGTGCTGATACTTCCCCTTAAAGCATGTTAAAGGTTTCATTTTACCATTACATTTATCATTATTGTTATAATTGTCTGACATCATCTGTAACTAAATTTGTCTGTAGTGATGCAATCATCAGATCCAATGAGGTTTCAGAATCTGACCCAGACACTTGAGTTCTCTTATCAAGCTCTTGCAAATGGCGTTGCCCAGCATGCCGAGCTGAGAAGAGGTGAGATTGAGAAGGAAAAGTTAGAGAAGTCATCAGCTGCCACAGATTCTTAAGCTTTTGGATGTACATTCTTGGTTCTTGTTTTGCGGTTATATTCTCAGAGGTTTTTCCCTTGCACCCATTCTTTGTAAGAGATGCAGAGGGTTGCATATTTATTTGAGGCGTTTATTGGCTCAGTGGTCCTAGTTGGGTGGGACTATGAGCTTTAAGGGTTTGCAGTTTTGAAATGCCTGAGTTTAGTACGCTGAAGTTCCCATTGATTTCAGGAAACTGTGGAGTTTAGTGCTTCTGGACATTCTTGGTGTTGTTGCCCTATTTCTTTTTCACTTTTTTGTGGATCCTCTTTTTCAAGTTTCACTGTGTCTAGCATATGGAAATCCTTGTTCGCTTAGTGCAGTGCAGTAGGGGGCTTCATGTGCGAGTTCTGTGATGTCTTTCTCCTCTCATGTCACTTAGACGGCTAGACTGGGACCCGCCAATGGTTGGTATTGGCAATTTTTGGTGAGATAGTATTGAAAAATTCTTCGTATTTTAATTATTTTTTGGCTATAATAATTTTTTTAGTTTAGTATAAATCAACTGCTTATTGATGAAAGGCATATGGTTTTGGGGTTTATGCATAGCTTTTCAACTGCTTATTGTATGACAGTTATATTTGGTATTAATATAAGTGTATTGTTTTTAGTTGTCACAATTTTTTCTTTGATTTTTTTAGTCTTCACTTTTTTAGATTTTCACTGCAATATTCCACTTCTTCAATGAAAAATCTAAAAACCCAACTTTAAAATAAATATATCAAAAAGCTCTATTTTTAGATTAAAGGTGCGTTTGTTTCAAATTTTTTTATGAAAAAATATATTTTTTTAAGTCAAAAATCATTTTGTAGAGTTTGAAGGGCGTTTGTTTTAGATTTTTTAAAAATGATTTTGTTAAGAATAGTAGTTTCTCGCATTTGCCTCTTGCGATATATGAGAGAGAAAACGAAACATAATTGAAAAACACAGAATTTGACTCAATTACCTTTATTTTGAAAATTGTCCTCTGTTCATTTTTAGTTTAAAAACATAATTTTTATAAAATTGTATACAAACAGGTTAAGTTATTTTTTTAAAACAAATCATTTTTTTAAAATCTCTAAAAAATAATCTTTAAATTATTAAAAATAAAAATTATTTTTATTTAAGTTCAAACAAACGCACCTAAGACAGAAACTCGTGGGACTCATTATGATGTAAAAGAACTAATTTTAAATTTCAATAGAAGATCAGGATGCAACCATTTACTATTTTCTTTTATTTATGCAACCATTTACTATTTTCTTTTATTTATTCTTTTAAGTTTGGGTCGAGTGCCGCCCATTGAGTGGGACCTTCAATCCTCTTTTATTCATTTATTTTATATATTTAATAATAATAACAAATTTTTTTAGCATAAATATTAATTATTCATTTAAATTTATAAAATACATATGACAAGGTTATTTTATTATAATTGGATATCATACAAAATTTGTATTGTTTTTTATATTTTATCTCTAACATCGATTTTAATTCTACTATTGTTTTTATTTTGGAAGATTCTTTAAAAAATTTAAGATAACTATTGATTAAAAAAAATGAAACTTTAGAAAGTTTTTCTTTAAAAAATTTAAAATAACCTGATTAAAAAAATGAGACGTGAACAGATATAATACAACAAAAAATACTTAATTAATTTTAAGCTTAATAGATTATAGTTAAAAGATATGAGATAATCATACACAAAGATTAAAAAGTCAATAAAATTAGACATTAAAAAACATTCATTTGTCTTGAAATATTAATATAAACAAAATATGTCCTTGTGCTTTGTTGTTTTTGCATGTAGCTACTGTTTCATGTGTTTTGTTTGTTTGTCATATATACAATATAAGATAACTGAGTAAAAATAACAATTTTAGAAGAAAAAGAATTGTATACCCACACACCAAATAAAAGAAAAGAAGTAATTAACTCATAAAATAGGGGTAAATTATTTAATTAAACTGCTCTATTCCATTGCATACCTTCTAATTAGGTGGAATAAAAAAATAGAAGAATATGATAGTATGGATAGAATTGATTCCATCACGTTCTATATCATTCCATTCTTTTTTTATAAATCCAAACAATAAATTTAACTGCATATTATTCCAAGAGGTCAATGGTTTTCCTCGCACATCATTAATCATTCTATTCTATTCTACCGAAGTATTACTTTTCCAAACGTGTATGGATTTTTTCTTCCACCTTTAATCATCTAAACCTTATTATAGTTGAAGTGCAATTTTGGTCCATCAATAATATTTTTTTACAAGTGTCTCAAAACGTTACCAGTGTTGCAATTAAGCAATTAAGTTCCTCCACAACCTTTCCTTTGATAAGTGAAAATAAGATTACCAATTGATATAGTAAATTGTAAACTCAAACCATTCCCAACAATAATAATGTTGCATGCATAAACCCCTCTTATACTTCTCCTTATTAATAAATAACTCAACCTATACATCTCCTTACTAATAGCATGGCAAATATATTCTCAACTTTGCAAACCAAGAAAACACAAACCAAACATAGTCAAAATAGATTTTGAGTCTCGACACGTAATTAAGTGTGGTTTATGTATTGGGTAATGATTTTGTGAAATTGTATTCTTAATTTATTTAAGCTGTATGCGAAAGAAAATTTCTATTCTTTTACATGATATTTATTTGATGAGATTAACTTAATTTTGATATGTCATTCTTAAGTTAATTTAAAAATTGTCTCTAATTCCAAATGTCTATGTTGCAAAATTTTATAAGTTTGGTTCGTTAATTCAAGAGTTTAAGGAGGTTAATTCTTTTTATTTCTCAATTGTTGTTTGGAGTATTTTTTACTAGAGAAATTGATACGATTTTCATATACTTTACCATGTAAAGTGCTAATCCCCAATTCTTTAGTGACATTCCAACATTTATTGATTTTATTTTAATTAATGACATATTGTAATTACCTGTTATTAAAATAAAACCCTATATAATCTCATCTTATTTGATGACTTGGTATTATATTTAGATATCTTAGTTCCAATTTGTATTTTTGGTGAAAAAAGTCCCCACAATTTTAGTTATCTTATTTATTACTAACGTTATCTTTAGTATAGTCTAATTATTTAAAGTTTGACATTCTCACCCCACACTTACACATTTAACATATTAATTGATATGTAATTTCATTTAATTTATATACAATGTAAATAATTTTTATACTATTATTTAATCACAACTGCTAGATTATTAGATATACTTAAATGGTAATATAAAAATGATTGTAATGTTGACAATGAAATTTTTTTATACTGTTAGTGCATGATAACTAAACCCATTATTTTTCTTTTATATAATAATATTTTTTTTACTGAATTGTATAATAATAACATTAAAATGATGGATTAATAAATAAAAAGATTGTGAAAATGGGTTTGGGCGCGCAGTATAAAAAAGAGGGTTTTTTGTTTTGTTAGATATAAAGAAAGAAAGAAAGAAATTTGGAAAATCGAAGTGGAAGAATGGATGCTGAAGAGGTTGAGTATGATATCTTCAGAGACGACGAAGACGATCCTGATGCTCAACTTTCTGTGGAAAATAATGAATCAACCAAAGAATATGTCGTTTATCTCGTCGATGCTTCACCTAAAATGTTCACCACTACTTGCCAATCGGTTAGTTATATGCTTCTTCTCATTCGCACGTGCCACAAGCCCTAGTTTAGTTACTTCTCCATTTTCAATACTCGCATTCCATTGCTTGCAGGAAAATCAAGATGTTGAAACTCACTTCCAGATAGCCCTAACTTCTATCTCTCACTCTCTCAAGTCTCAGATCATCAACAAATCCTATGACCAAGTTGCCATATGCTTCTTTAACACTGTAATAAATAACATTTTCATTTTAATGCATGTCTCTCTCTCTCTCTCTCTACTACATTTCCTTTTCTTTTTTATTTATTTACTTCATCTTCGCAGAGGGAGAAGAACAATTTACAAGACCTAAATGCTGTTTATGTATTTAATGTTGCTGCTGAACGAGACTATCTAGACATGCCAACTGCAAGTCTTATCAAGCAATTTGATCTTCTCCAAGGTAGGTAACCAACCATTTTATTTATTTATTTATTTATTTCATTTTCAGTGACCCTACTTCGAATATTCATTTCTTATCATCTTTTTTAGATACTTTTTCAAAAAACATTGGAAGCCACCACGGCGTCATGTCTGGAAGTCGAGAAAATCCTCTCTACAATGCTATCTGGGTGGCTCAAGCACTTCTTCGTAAAGGGTGGGTACACATATTACTTTCACTCTAATATCTACTTAATAACAACCACTCAATCACAATGAGAAACATTTTTATTAGGTCAGCAAAGACTGTCGATAAGCGCATACTTCTGTTCACAAATGAAGATGATCCTTTCGGGTGTGTCAAAGGGGCTATTAAATCAGACATGACAAGAACCACACTGCAGAGAGCTAAAGTACCAATCTGTTTCTGTATATGTATTATAGCATACTCACTTTTACATTTTGAAGGATGCTAGTAGTTCATACTAATTATCATTATTTTCCGTGTTTGCGAAGGATGCACAGGATCTTGGCATCACAATTGAACTTCTTCCCTTGAGTTGCCCTGATGAAATGTTCGACTTATCTAAATTTTATGCTGTATGTACACATCTTTTACATATATTCACTAATTTATGCTCTTAACTGATACTGATTAGATATACTATGAATGCTCTTTTGTTAATTGCATGTCTTTCAGGATTTGATTGGCTTGGAAGGAGATGATCTTGTTAACTTTATGGCATCAGCAGGAAATAAGTATGGCAACCTATCTATGTGTTTCTCCAGCTTATATCTCGTATTTGTTAGATCTTTGAGATATCATTATGTACTGAACTAAGGCAACTAGTTTTATCCTTCAAAGTTTGCCTCTTACCGCTGGAACCTGAAGTGTCTGGTTCATAATTTATCCTTCAAAGTTTGGCCGATTTTTAATGTTTTGTTGTTGTAATTTTGCATTTCAATTTCAGATTGGAGGATATGAAAGATCAGCTAAGAAAGCGCATGTTTACGAAACGCAGAGTCAATAAATTTAAATTCACAATAGTTGATGGGCTATCAATAGAACTAAATTCATATGCTTTAATTCGTCCTACTGTTCCTGGTAAGTATTTCTTGTTATTTTCTATCTAATAGCAGATATTGTTGAGTGAAATATAAGTTCTTTCTTTGGTGTTTTCTTTTCTTCCCATTCCCTTATCAAAGTTACTCATGGCCCCTTTTAAGTTTTTCTCAGAGGAAAAAACTATTGCTTTCAAATTTCAGCTTATGTTGTAATGGCATTTTATACTTTTGATGTGTAGGATCAATCACATGGCTTGATTCCATTACTAATCATCCTCTGAAGGTGATGAATATTATAATCTTAACTTTAAAAAAATCTATTTTCTATGTTGCAGCGTAACTTTGTAATTCACTTGTCAAAAAACAATAACAATCAAAGCCTTTTTCAACTTGGTGGTGTCAGTTATGCGTATTAGATGATGACATACATTTAAAAATTCCACAATCCCTTGGTTAAAATTTCAAAGGGTCTCTGTACCCGACCCATACCCATTCTATATAATTGCACAAAAATCAGAATTTTAAAGTGATTCTAGATTCTAGAATTTTTGTTGGAGAATATGAACATAACTGTAGAGAAAGACTATTTACAGATTTGTTATGACTTTGATAGTTATGAGAATGCCAAACCACTACACTCATATTGCTGCCTGCATCATATATTTCCCCGTTAGTGTCTCTGTAATCTTGCCTTTTTGTATTATGCTTTTTGTTGGATCATGTTTCTCCTGAATTCCCTCTGATTATATTCTTTTAGTTGGACTGTAATGCTGAATGTTCTAAAAAATGTATAAGAAAATTGTTGTAACTAGTTTGGTGGGTGGTCCAGAGTGAAAGAACTTTCATTTGTGCTGATACTGGTGCATTGGTGGAAGAATCTACCAGACGGTTTCATCCGTATAAAAAGTATGAATTTTTTCTTCTTTCCTTTATCTTATTTGAATATTATAATATTGATTCTCTGGACACATTTTCATCACTGTTTTTCTATTTAGATTGGATTTGGAAAATAATAGCAACCCTACAGTCCCTACTATATAAGACATTGCTGAGAACAGTATTTGCTGGGATCCGTACCCTTACCAGTTCTTCCCCCCCAAAGAAATCTGTTATTTAATTTGGTTTTAGAAATTCCAGGGTAAGTTATTTCGTTGCAAATTCCTTAGGGTGGTAGTCCCTGGGCTATTTTGTGATATAAACTGGTACCACAATTGTAACTAATAGTAATAATTGACTTTTATTGATGATAGAATAGGATTACATTAGAAACAGTATGAGTATGGTAAAGTAACCAGAAAACGAGGAAATCGAAAATGCATTTAATTACAATGAGTTTCCAAGAAACTTGAGAGTCTTGGTCTCTCTCCCTTCCAGCAATTGGAGATCTTGGCATCTCCCTCCGATAACCACTCAATAACTTCTCCCTCATCACTTTCCCCTTTCTTTTCTCTATTTACATTTCTAAAAATAAACAACATAACTGACAAATACTAGAAACATAATTGCCAGAATTTCTGCCTTCTCCTATATTGTTCTCTAATAAGAGGTCTAACAATACTCTTCCCAACCAAAAGAGTCACCTTGTCCTCAAGGTGAAATGAAGGAAATTGCTTTATGATAGTTGTAACCTGTTCCCAAGTTACAGTCTTAGTATTACTGCACGTTCAGATTGGTTTGCCTCCATAATTTATTCCTGAATTCCTTGGCTTAAGAAAATCCGCTCTTATTAGAGAACAATATAGAAGGACCAGCATATAACTCAAATTTTCCCTATATTCCTCCACAGACCCATTCTGTTTAAGACTCACCAACAATTCCTAAGGTTTTTGGGTTATTGTTGGTTGAAACCTCTCAAGCAGTTCACTGTCTTCAATCATTTCTTTTCATAAGTAACCCATTTTTCCACAAGTAAATGGTCATTGTTTTAGCCAATTTCACTCGTCTTATTTCAAATCAAAATAAAAGTTACTCAAAATTTACTGTTCATGATTAACATATGTTAGTGCAATAGAAAAGTCAACAGATGGGCATGGGAGTGCTCGTCTGGACGCTTTTTGAACAATTCTTGTTACATTGGCCATAATTTGGATTACAACAGGAAATCTAGTGTACATAATTGTAAGAGAGAAAACCAAGGAAAATTAAGATAGATACTTCCTATCCAAGAAATTCGATAGTTTTGGTCTCTCCCAAGATTCAAGAGTTTGGTCTCTCCGAAGATTCGAGAGTTTGGTCTCTCTCAATCAATATCCAATCCCAAAATAAACGCCTACTGATTTTCTTTTCCTTCATTTTTCCTATTTATTTAATAAGTGTCTAATAGCATAATTGCTGTCTTTATGATATAATAAGATGATGTATTTGATTCAAATTAGACCAAACACATAAATTTTTGTTGACCCAACTTTCTCATATATAGGACCGGAAGTAGTAACATAATAACTGCTGCCTAATAACTCAATAACTGGGACACTTTTTCTTCTATGGACTATCATATTTTTTCCCATGTTCAGTCCTGTTTGTCCAGCAATAATTTTTTTGTCCCTTTTGCTTTTTGGATCCTAATTTGGATGGATTTTCTCATAGGATGGGGAGAATTTTAGTTCTTTTTATTTTGTTTTGGTATGGGAGCCTGGGATGGAAGAGGGGCATCTAGGCAGTTGAGGTATTTCAGGATTAAGGAGGGGAATAGTGTCTTAGAAATTCGATGTTAAACTTTGCTTTGAATGCTAATGGTTGTGGCTCTTTGGCTGCGGATATGTTTCTTTTAGGTCTCTACTGTACTTGAAGATGGGTGGATAGTCTGATATCTGGTTCCTGGAGGATGTTTGTTTGGTCGATATCTCTTTTTTCAGAGGCGTTTTTATTGCACCCACGTCCTTATTATTTTTCTACTTTACATCCCTACGCCCCCATTATTATTAACTTTTAATTCTATATGGTACTTTTAACTGCCGACCATCCTGAATGATGAAAGAAAATAACAAGTAGCATTCCCTTTTGCTTTTACTCTGTTCCTCAAATTTTGTCCAGTCAAGATAATAAAATTTGAACAGTTGATTCTTCTGGTATCTTGAGTTTCTTAGTCTTTTCCAGTTTTCCGTTCCCTCTCATTTCTCTTAATAGCTAGAGCTTTATTCTTGATGAGCCATTTGGAAAGCTAAGGGCCTGTTTTGTTTTTGTTTTCATTCTCTGTTTTTAGGTTTTAATGACAAAATGCTATTTTCATAGTTTTGTAAAGGAAACAGGGAAACAATTAATAGTGTTTATTATAACTGTTTTCTATACAAAACTTTTAAAATAGGAAAAAGTAAAAATATTGTGTCGTTTTTGTAATTATAACTAAAAACAGAAAATGTTTTCTGAAACTAAATAGGCCCTAAAACACCCTCTATGGTTTTGACAGTGGTGCTCAATTGGAGTTATACAAATTAATGCTTTTGACTCATGTCTCTCTGTTATGTACTGGTTCAAAATATAGAAGAAAAATGGTGTTTAATCAATAAAACATCTCCATTACACCCAGACAGTGTTGCCGATTGTGGATGGTGGATTACGGCAGCGAGACAAAATCCACCATGTAAATATGGCAGAAGATGTATCAGCCTATGGTGGCAGCATGGCAGATGATGAAGCAAATAAAGAATAAAAACCAATAGATGAGAAAAGGAATACTTAGAAAATTAATAAAAAATGAATAGACTCTATGTATTTGGAACAAAGATGGTACAGAAAAAGGAGAAAGAAATAAGTATTACAGAAATTTCAAAGAAACAGAAGAAAATAGAGCGCTTCACAAGATGAAGATGGTGGTGGTTGCCGAGAGTGGTTGGTAGTCACCACGGGTGGTGGTCGCCACCCTTTTCAACAAAGGGTGTCCTCCATGAGTTTCTGGATACAATTACAATAATTTATCAAGCTTATATAAAATTTTGCGATGCAATGGATACCAATATAAAATCCTGGAAACTTCATCTATCTGAATTTGAGATGGAATACAGAATCTTTCCTGGAAACAAAATTTCTGAAAACTCCATGTATTCAGATTGCAAAAATAAATCCAGTTTCCCGAAGGAAAAAATATTAAAATAAGGGTGCTGACGTGCCGTGATGAGTTGCATGCAGAGAGAGGAAAAAGGGTGTAGGTGTATTTTTTTTTGAAATAGATGCTGTGAATGTTAAAATTGCCCAAATATATATTATAAGGGGTAATTTAAGATTTTTTAAAAAATTGAAAATTAGGCGGTGGATGAATTAGATGAGTGAGCTCAGTGAGGTGTATGTAACATCAATCTTAAAAAAAACTCCATGTTTTGTTTTTAAGGATTTCAAAAGAAAGGACAAAAACAAGATTTTGTTTACACTGTTTCCATTATAAAATCCTGAAAACAAGAAACAAAATGAAAAGAAGTGACATTTTGGTAATTATTAGTGAAAATATATCAATTGAAAATGATACAAACCAAAGCAAACACCACCTAGGTCTTCCCAAAGCTAAATAGTAGAAAGTTTTATTCTTTATTTTACTGGACTTTTTGTGTTGGCAAATGATTTTATTCTAGAACTGTTGTACGCCAAGTCACTATTGGCAATGGTGGAAAAACTTCTTTTGGAAACGATTGCAGCTTTGAAGGGAAGTGGACTAACTAATCATATTCATAGCCAAGTGGTATCTATATTGGCGATAAATTTAACTCATAAATTTGTTGAGGCTGGTTTCTTTATTGGACACGACAATAAATTAGCAAATGGTGTGCTTATTGAAATACCTCAACGTTTTTTGATATTATGTTCTCTCCTTTTCTTTGTAATTATAGTTATAATGACTGTTATACTTTTTCTTTGTAATTATAATTATAATGACTGTTATACTTTTTTCAGCCAGAATATTATATTTTCAATGAAGGAGCTATCTGAAATTAAGAGAGTTGCTACTGGACATCTACATCTTTTAGGGTTCAAGCCACTAAGTTGCTTGAGAGATTATTACAACTTGAAGCCGTCAACTTTCCTTTATCCCAGCGATGAGGTGTCTGTTCTTCTAGTCATCAATGAACTGTTGATTGCATCTTTATTCATCAGTAATTTTTGGTTTTAATTGCAACTTGACTGCTTGGTGCCGATGTCTTATCTGGTACTTTCAACATTGTTTAATTTTCGTCAAAAGCATTGACATTGTGATGTTATCTCATTAGCCCTCTGATGATATGCTATCACCTTCTAACCATGGAATTTTGTTTGAACACAAATTGTTATGACAAATTTGCTAATACAGTGAATTTCCCTCAAGTTAAAGTTCCATTCCTTGTGATAGAACTAGTAATAGACCCGTGCGATGCACTAGGTGACATTAGAGATTATTTTTTGGAGAGGACATTAGAATTTAATGAATTTAAGTAAAGAATATAGCAAATTAAGTATGGTATGCCAAAATAATATTTGCAATAAAGATCATACGCACAAAGCACCTAAATTTTTTTTAAAAAAATAGCAAAGCTGCAAAATGTAGGATGAAATATGATTGAAAAAATGAATATGATTTTCAATAAAACGATCAAGATCGATGTGTCAAGTATGCACAAGATGGACATGACCTCAAAAGACACTTATACTTCGTGCTATGAACAATGTTTATTGAATGGGTGGTCTTTCGGTATTTTGGAAATGCTTTGGCAAGTAATTTCACCAAGTGATCTTATATGACTGTCTATTTAGTTTCACTGTCTCTTTTTTATAATTTTTTCCTGGTCATGCCACTTTTTTTTCTTGCAGGGTACAGATGGTAGCATGTGTATCTTCATTGCCCTTCATAAGTCCATGATACAACTCAATCGGTACAATATTCTTGATTCCTTACAACAAAGGCTCCTTTTAGTTGCACTATCACATCCTTTTAGTCATGTCTATGTCTAGTGTAGCAGTGTTGGAAAAGCAGTTGACTTTCACTAACATCAACATGCAGAAAAAGGGGCTAGGAGGGTTGGCCAATTTGATAAAATAGGTTTTGCAAAGGCAATCCACGCCATTTTATAGTAAGTTGGCTGGGCAACACATGAAAATAATACTCCTTCCGTCCCGGCCTATTTGACTATACTCAATATCAATAAGCTATTATGGGTGTTTACAAAGTCGAAAAGGGAAAGAAAGAGGGATTCTTGAAAGCTGCAAGTTAGATAGTGTATGACTATATACTATGCATACACAAATATAAGCGTGACAAATATTATGGTTATCTAAACAACTTCTTACTGAAACCGCTAATATATGATTAGTATTACTTGAGAATTAGGTTTTGGTGCTGAATAACTTGAGAGATTAGCTCTTAGCATGATATTTATAATCAAAATTGTACAAGGAGAGTCTCTTAATTAAAGAAATAAATCTGGACTAAACCAACCTAATAAAAAGAAAGAATAACATATCTTAATAATAACAAACTAAATCATTGCATGTCTCAACCTCCCCCTCAAGCTGGAGCATACAAATTTTAAGCATCGAGCTTGTCACATATACAAGTTATCCTTGGTCCTTGAAGAGCCTCTGTGAAAATGTCTGCCAATTGATCAATAGAACCAACAAATGTAGTAGCAATCTCGCCAGACACAATCTTCTCACGAACAAAGTGACAATCAATCTCAATATGCTTAGTTCGCTCATGAAAGACTGGATTAGAAGCAACATGTAAGGCTGCTTGATTGTCACATATGAGACTCACAGTGCCTATATTACAAAAGCGCAACTCTTGGAGAAGGTGTCTGAGCCATATGAGCTCCTGAGTAGTAAGTGCCATAGCTCGATATTCAGCCTTAGCACTAGATCTAGCAATAACGTTCTGCTTCTTGCTTTTCCAGGAAATCAAATTACCACCAATAAGAACACAATACCCTAATGTGGACTGTCTATCGGAAGGACTTCCAGCCCAATCTGCATCTGTGTAAGCCACAATATCTGAATTACCTCTGTTTGTGTAAACAAGACCTTTTCTTGGAGTTCCTTTAATGTATCTCAAGATTCTAACCACAACATTCCAATGACTATCACAAGGGGAATTCAAGAATTGACTCACCACACTCACAGCGTATGAAATATCTGGCCTCGTCATGGTCAAGTAATTCAACTTCCCAACTAACCTCCTATATCTTCCTGGATCTGGAAAGGACTCCCCCTCATCTAGTAAGAGTTTGACATTTGAATCCATATGAGTGTCAATTGGCTTGCAATCTAGCATACTGATTTCTTCCAAGATATCCAAAGCATACTTTCTCTGGGAAATAGCAATTCCTGCCTTAGATTGAGCTACCTCAATGCCAAGAAAATACCTCAGTCGACCTAGATCTTTAACCTGAAAGTGGTGGACTAGATGTTGTTTGAGTCCCACAATTCCATCACGATCATCACCTGTAATGACTATATCATCAACATAGACAACCAAGTAAATACACTTGTTAGAAGAGAATTTATAAAACACAGAGTGATCAGTTTGACTCTGATTCATGCCATACTGTTGAACAACACTACTAAACCTCCCAAACCATGCCTTGGGAGATTGTTTGAGACTATACAAAGCTTTATGAAGTCGACAGACATACCCACGACACTCCCCCTGAGCAACGAAACCAGGTGGTTGCTCGAGATAAACTTCTTCTAAGTTTCCATGAAGGAATGCATTCTTTATGTCTAACTGATACAATGGCCAATGTCGCATAGCAGCCATAGAGAGAAAAAGACGAATCGAAGCCATTTTAGCCACAAGTGAGAAAGTATCACTGTAATCAAGACCAAAAACCTGAGTGTAGCCTTTAGCCACTAGACGAGCTTTCAGACGATCAATATGTGCATCTGGACCAACTTTGACTGTGTATACCCAACGACATCCAACAATAGATTTACCAGGAGGAGGTGGCACAAGAGTCCATGTTTGGTTAGATTTTAAGACTGTTATCTCATCAATCATAGCCTGCAACCAACCTGAATGAGAAAGAGCTTCTTGCGTAGACTTAGGAATAGTGATGGAAGAGATAACAGAGGAAAAAGTATAATGTGAAGGTGATAAACGGTGATAACTAACAAAATTTTAAATTGGATAGAGATTACTGGTGGAACGTATACCTTTAAGTAATGCAACAGGGAGGTCGTCGGACAATGTAGACGAATTTGAAGTAGAAGAAGGGACCAGAACAGGAGATGAGTCACCTAAATTTTGTGTAGGAAGTGGATTGGTAGGAGGGAGACGTGCACGTCGCTGATAAGTTTGCAAGAGAGGAGCCTAGATGTATTTGACTGGTCAATTATAGGTTTGGACAGAGTTATCAGAACAAGGTAAGGAATAGGTAATACCTCAGAGATTGGCTCAGATTCAATGGGGGATGGGAATAAAGGTGTATCCTCAAAGAATGTGACATCAACAGACATGTAGAAGCAATCTGTGGAGGGACAATAGCACCGATATCCTTTCTGAAACCTTGAATAGCCGAGGAAAACACACTTAATTGCACGAGCATTCAACTTATCAAGTCCTGGAGTAAGATCACGAACAAAGCAAGTGGATCCAAAAACTCGAGGAGGGATACGAAACAATGGTTCATCGGGGAGCAATATGGAATGGGGAACTTTGTCTTGGATAGAAGAAGATGGCATTCTATTAATCAAATATCCTATAGTGAAGACAATATCACCCCAAAACTTGAAAGGAACATTAACATTGATTAGCAACATACGTGCTGTTTCAATTATATGACGGTGCTTACGTTCAACAATACCATTTTGTTGTGGGGTATGAGGACAAGATGACTGATGTATTATTCCATTTACGACCATAAATGAATTAAAAGATGACGAAAAATACTCTTTTGCATTATCACTGCGCAAAATGTGAATAGAACAACCAAATTGATTTTGAATTTCCTTAAAGAAATTGCGAAATATACTTAATATTTCTGATATATCCTTAAGTAGGCAGATCCACTTACATCTAGAAAATTCATCAATAAAAGTGACGAAGTACCTATGACCTACAACTGAAGTGACTCGACTTGGTCCCCATACATCAGAATGAACGACAACAAAAAGAGTGCGGGCTTGCGATTGAAGATTGATGGGGAAGGAAGACCAGACGTGTTTCCCAAGCTGACAAGATTCACAATCTAAAGACTTAAGTGAGACAAGTGAGGGACCATAACTCTGAACTTTTTGAGACTTGGATGACCTAACCGACGATGAAGAAAACCTGGGTACTTCGTACTAGAAGTGGAAGCAACAATAGATGAAGACTGAAGGTAGTGAAGTCCTTGGGACTCATATCCTGTACTAATCATTTGCTTCGTACTCTGATCCTGTATAACAAAAGAATCAGGAGTAAAAGTTATAGAACAATTTAGACTCTGAGTTTGATGACTAACAAACATTAAATTAAATGGACAGTTGGAAACAAAAAAAACATAATCAAGAGATAAAGATGGGAGAGGAGTGGCTTGACCAATGCCACAAGCTTTAGCTTTTGAACCGTCTGCAACAATAATATGATGTGGGGTTTTAGGTTGGGATATTTTCGATAAAAGTGATGGATTACCAGCCACATGATCAGAAGCTCTAGAGTCCCAAATGCAAGGGCTAACAGATGATGAGTGAGATAGGCAGACCGTAGAATTACCGGTATGAGCAAGAGGTGCTGAAGATGAGGCATGTGAAGCCTTGAAATGTAGGTATGCCTTGTACTCTTCATTAGGCAATATATTGTTTTTGGCATTTCTCACTTCAGAGTCTTTTCCATTATCATTAGACTGCGTCACATTTACTGTTTTTTTTTTGGAAAGCCAATAATGGAATTGCACTTGTCTTTGGTATGACCGAAACGCTTACAGTAAGTGCACTGAGGACGACCTCCACCACAGCCACCCCCACGACCACGACCTCGTCCTCCACGACCTGCAAAATTTGAAACGAAAGCAGAAGGCTCTGTGCCAGTTTGAGATCCACTTCCCCCCGATCCTTCCTAACTAGGAATGCGTATAATGCGTCTGATGAGATTCTCTGTTGAGGGGATATCAGATGCAGTGAGAATGTGGCTTCGAACTGACTCATACTTTTGATGGAGGCCATGAAGGACATAGATCATGCAAACATTATCCAATTTCTCAAGCATCTTCTTTGAGTCATCGTCGGCCACAAGGAGCTTGAACTCGTTTACCACTGATTGGGCTTTATTAGCATAAGTCATGATGTTATCTTTTGTCATCTGAAGGGTAGCTAAATTATGAATAACATTATAGAGACGTTGGATATCGTTCGGATATACATTCTTAGCTTTCTCCCAAATATCATAGCAAGTGGTGTACGAGCAATAATGGACCAGCAAGGAGGGTTCAATTGTTTGCCACAAAAGAGACACTAATTGACAATCAACTTGCTCCCAATCTTCATGCAAATTTGTATTAATTTATGAGGACTTCTTAGTGAGGTGATTTGAGAGCTTTTGTCCAAGAAACCACATCTTGACAGTAGCTGACCAATTTAAATAATTTTGACCATTAAGTTTCTTAGACGTTATAGAGAGATTGCCGGAGAAAACATATGTTACAAGAATCTTATCAGAGGATTTAGATTTGTTGTTTTCCTTTTGCGAAAGATCTAAACTTGAACTCATCTTCAACATACTAGAAAAGAACAAGTACATGCAGCAAGAAACCGTAGAGAAAGCACCAAAAAATAGTGGGACCCACTGACCAAACTTGGCCAAAACAGAAAGGACGGCAGCAGATGAGTAGAACGGGACCAAAGGGGACTTTGTCGGAGGTCTGGATGGTGGCGCATGGCCTTCACGCGCCGGCGGAGCTTACAGTTGCAAAAAACGCGCGTGGTGGCGCGTGAGAAGGCGGATGGCAGCGGTTTTCCGGTGAATGGCCGATCTGACTAAGCCGAGTCTAATGGTGGGGAGTGGTGTGACCTGTCGGGCCGTGTATGTTGGAAAATTAACAGGGCAACTACGTATGTGATTGTGACGGCTAGGGTTTTTGAGACTTTTGAGAGGCCCACTGATCATGAGCTCTGGTACCAACTTGAGAATTAGGTTTTGGTGCTTAATAACTTGAGAGATTAGCTCTCAACATGATATTATTGATAATCAAAATTGTACAAACGAGAATCTCTTAATTAAGGAAATAAATCTGGACTAAATTCAATCTATATCAAACCTAATAAAAACAAGGAATAACATATTTTAATAATAACAAATTAAATCATTGCATGTCTCAACAGTATTGTAGTGTTATGTTTATGGCATAGCTGATGTCAAATGACATGTTAACTTGTGTGTTAAATTACTAATCAAAATAATTACCTGGTTTTCTTTTTAGTTTTGCAGTTGCATTTAGTGGTAGTTCATCTCGACCTCAATTGGTTGCCCTTATTGCGCAGGTACAGTATGTTGAGTGCTAAAATGTTTTTTCATTGCAATGAATAGACTTCTTGGGTTCAAGAGTTTGCATGTGGTGTTTTAGTTAGATGGCTTTGCCTCTAAGCAACTGAATAATTATGGAATGCTACTTTACTGACATAACTGCCTAGCATTTTCTTGCATACTTCTCATTTTCCTGCCACAGGTCAAATTTTCTTCTGTGCATTTCACGTTGTTCCTTTCATAACAGCATTACCACTTGTCAGCTTGTTTTAATTAATAAATAAATTATGAAGTCTATCAAGTCAAACTGACAATTTGAATCTCTGTTGCTTCTTTGCTAAATATGTGTCATATTTGTAACTCACATGTCTATGATTGTAGGACGAGGTTATCCAATCTGGTTGTCAGATTGAGCCGCCTGGAATGCACATGATTTATCTTCCATATTCTGATGACATCAGACTTGTTGAAGAGGTATAGAGCTTCAATAGTTGAACTTGTATTTAAACTTCAACTGTCAAACTAGAGAAAATTAGGTTTGATGTTCTATAAATGAAGTTATTAAGGTGTGAAAGATTTGTGCAGCGTTATTCAGATACTAGTGGGGTGGTGACTAAAGCAAGTGATGATCAAATAAAAAGGGCAGCTGATTTAATTAAGCGTTTGGACTTGAAAGATTTTTCTGTGTTCCAGTTTACCAACCCTGGTAAGCTTCTTCTTCCTCTTGCTCAGCTGCTCTCCTAAGTCCTCACTTAATGTTGTGTTTATACTTCTAGTAAGCTCCATCGTAATCCTCTATTAGTCTTAAATGTTGAAATGTATCATTTGATTTATATATTCAATTACTCTCACATGCATTGCATTCTGTCATCATTATACGAAACTCCATAAATTCCTACACGTACCTCACCTGAATTATAGACTGTTGACTTGAAACCTCTTCAAGATATTGGATTAAGCATGTAAATGATTTCTGTATACAGTGACTTAATAATTTTTGCTGCTATCTAGCAGCGGTTATGCATTTTTTACTTGATATTTCACTGAATCTCCTTCAGCTTGTTCATTTGCTTGTAGAAAAAAACTCAACTGGTATAAGCTGAGATATTTTTTAGAAAAATTTAATTGTTATTTAGATTGATGTTATTGTTGAATTACTTATATAAAGTTTTTTTTTACTGGATGAGGTTGATTACATGAATCAAATTAAACCGATATTCTATGCTAACAACCAAATTTTTGGAATCAATTATTTTCTTATGAATCCTAAAGTTTTCTTTGGTTGCCCTCTACCTAGGTTTATTATACTATTGTCTTGGGTATATTATTAACGGTGAGAAAGGAGATTAAGATAAATTAGTACTGAGTATGATGGGCATTTATGGTTTGTTTGTTTTAAGAGAAACTCATGTGAGAGAAGTAGGAGCGAGAGAGTTTGATAAGAAATTGAAGACTTCTCTCGTTTGGAGGATCAGAGAAATCAAGAAGAGAGGCTAAAAAAATGTGGACCCCATAACTTTTCCTTCTCTTCTAACCTGCGAAGAAAGACAGGGAGATAAATAATGTTGTTCTTTGTTCCACGTGTACCCTTTTAATTTTTTCAACCTTTCATTTTTTTAAGCTAAAAATTTATTAAAATGAAAAGGAAAAACAAAAATTAGGGGACATAAACCTAATCTAGAAACAAAGAAAAAAGAAATGCAAAAAAATATTCCTCAAATCATGCAAGTTTTTTGTGCCTTCGGCGAAAATTATGTACTATAATTTCTTTCTGCACATTCTTTTTCTTTGCCTTTGTAATCACCTTCGTAAAAAACTCTTCACTTGCAGTAGAACGATTTTCCATAAAAGGCTCTTTACAGGTAGTAAAACGATTCTGCAAATCATTAGCATCTCAATCCTTAAAAAAGTTAGGCAAAACCTTCAAATGATGAGCAATCCTGAGATGTATATATTATTAGTGTTTATAACATTTGAACATGTCATATCTTCTACCATATCTCTTGAATATAAATTTGCTTCCAAATTCGAATGAATTTGATGATTTTGGACAACATTTTTCATATGACACTGCATCACTCAAAAAACCTGTAATACAAATATTTGAATAATGAAACTTTTCTCTGTACTGTTCTATGCTATCTGAATTAGATGAGTTGGATCCAAAGACCTCGCGAATTACATTTGTTTCTTGGTATAACTCGACATTATCGTCTCTCAATGGGAGTGAATCTGTTACCACATCCTCAACTGAATCTAAATCAGATGCTTCATCACGATTCTTATCAATTCTTTCCTGATTGGAGGGAGAAAATTCTTGAATAATCGTGTTGCTTCCTAATTCAATGTTAGGGATGTGATCAACAAAAGAAAAATTAACAACACGATGATTACTAACACCTTGACTTTCTTTGTTTGTATCTTCAGTTTCGTCCTTGTCCGGATCATTAGTATTTTTAGGGACATATTTCGTTATCAACTTCTTTACAACTGCAACATCTTCAAAAAAATTGAGTTATTCCATGGCCATTAGAATATTTTTGGCATATTCAACCTTTAATGTTTCAAAACAAAATTGTTTCAAATGCAGTGACAAACGCTTTAAAAAACAACGTTCGAGTAAGTGATAGTACTTAGCATAACAACGCCGAAGTATATTATTAGTTTATAATTTATTGAAAATAATTATAAATCAAATGAATTATATTAATTAAATTAAATTAAAAATTATGTATATTATTTAAATCAACATAAATTAAATAATTCAAAATATTTATTTATTTGAGTTAATTATTTACTAAAGTAGTATTAATAAAATTTAAAATAAAATTAATTTTGATAAGAAATTAGATTAAAATAACATAAAACAACATATAAGGATATTTTTGTCCTTTTACACATTAAATACATCTCTTTCTCTTTTCTCTTTACCAATCAATACTTCAAAATCTACTCAATTTCTCTCATCTTTATCTCTCGTTATACTCTTTCTCTCTTTTCACTTTCTCTTCATAGCCAAAACACCTTTAGAGTCTGATGGCTGAGGGTCAAGTGTTTTTTTTTTTTGTATTAGGGTCTTATGGGTCATGGTTTATAGGGAGAAATAGTCTGTTTGCCCACTCTATTGTATTATTGTATTGGGTGCTTTTAGCTGATTAGTGTTAAAAAATAACAGCTTCTAGCAGTTTCTGTGTTTCTTTGATATTTTCCTTTGTTTCTAGAAAATTGTATTTGAATTGCAGTCAGTTAAGTAACTGAAAGTTAGTTAGATTAGACTCTGAATTTGACATCTTATTATCATGAAAAAATTGTGAAGAATTCTCAAGTCTCAAACACTGAGATCCTCCCTACATTTTTTTCTTCTATTTTCTCCGCACTTTCTCTCATTTTCTCGGCTTTGAATTGCAATAAGCCAGGCCATGTTCTTTTTTATGGTTCAGCGTTCCTATTTGCAAACCATCTTTTACTTTAATTTGCATAACATCTGAACTTTAAATGCTATAATTCCATTGTAATAAGTTAAGTTTTTGTCCATCATTATTTTGGACATTAACTAGAGTTCTTTAATCCCCACTTGAAGTGTCCCCCAAGCATGACACTCACCCTATATTGCACGATTCATAGAATTCGAATAGCAACTAACTTTTGGCTCTTAGGCTCCTTAGTTGGCACTTAGATCTACATGATGGGCACTTAGGCCTACATCATAGTCTTTGTACTATGTATTCAATGAATGATAACAACCTACAATATTAAAACGTCCTTCATGCTTATAAATTACACGTCTCTTACTTTAGTACCTATACCAAGATACTTCCATACTTATCTCATCGTACAACTGTGTTATTAACTTATACTTAGATTTCTAAGTCATTACTAAAGAGGAATCAATCATATACTCATAGGATCAGACATGTAACAGGAAAATAACATTTTTTTAATTAGGGTTTCCCCAGTTTTCTCCCTCGTATCTAGGAATTATTCATGAAAAAAAGTACACATATGGCAACTTCTACACATGAGGAAAACATAACTACTAAAGATTCACTCGAGAAATAATATTCTACATCAATTAACATGATAACAAAATTTGTTCTTGGTAATTATGTGAACCATCGCTCACTAGCCAATTCAATCACACTCACATTTAACCAGGATATGAACAAAATGTGACATCTAGATTGTTTACACAACCACAAGCAATATAATATTATTCTACTAATACAATCATGTCAAGACACATAGAGTGGTTCGTTTTTCCTCTAGTGCATAAACCCCTTTCTCATGCATTCTCTACCATTGGTTTTTAACTCCCAACATTTTATGTGTCCCAATTTCTTTTATGACAGCAACTTACATGGCCTAAACATATATATAATACAATAGCGCTCCACATAACAACACTTTTAATTTTAAAATTTGTTCTTAGAGTCATTTTTAGAAACACAACATGTGAACTATACTTTTACTAAATTGGCTAAAATCTATAATTACCTAAACATCCCAAAATCTCTAGAACTTGGAAGTTTAAGCAAGTCAACACACGGACTCAAATTCTGTTACCCATACAAACTCAACCAACATTATCATATGCATATAATTTCAAGAGACAAGAAAATAATCTAATCTAATTCTAATTACATAGACATGCATGGGAAGGATTATCCTATTTACTTCATAGATTAGGGAAAATAACGAGGAATGCTCACTTGACCACAAGGATGATGATAATGAGAAAAGGGAAAGCCTAGCTCACTTTTTTTATCCTTCTTCTACATCTAACCATGGTTTTCCCTAGTTCTTCAATGCCCACAAGTAGATGAACACTACCCATTCTTTTCCTTCTTTCAAGAATGCTAAACCATGAAGAGAAATGGGGGAGGTGTGGTGATGGGGTGGATATCACGGGAGATAAGAGAGTGGGGTTGAGAGAAAATGAAAAAGAATGAATCATGTGTGCTTCTAAGTGTTAAGTAGTTGGAGGAACCCTAGATTTCACCTTTTTTTTTGGGTTTCCTATAGGTTCCCTCCACTGGAGGTAATCCTATTCGAGGTGTGTGGACATAAATGTGAGTACCTTTTCCAACGGGGATTCAAATCTTGGTCCATCACGTTGTGGGAGTCTAGCCCCTTCCACTTGATCCAATCCTCGTTGGTTAGATTTGTAACTTCTTACTTTTAACCGAAACTTTTACTTATTGTAAAAGTACCTTCCGTGAAACCTCAATAAATTAGCAACATTAAAAAGTATCCCATGTCAAGTAAAAAACAATATCATTTGAATATTATTTGTAAATTTGTAAATTCTACCATTGACAATTAGTTATCATGCCTTTCTTTTCACTAAACTAGTTAATACATTACACAACTAAGATTATAATTGCATATATTTTATGGAACAAAAATGCATTTATATTCAATATAATTATAATAGCTCTAGCTTACAAATTTGGAGATGTTACACAGTGTTTTAATCCGTTGTCGCTACCACCATCACACAAGTTTTACAGCAATTCTGTACATCTTATTCGCTATAGCTGTCTTTTCCATCGCCACTATTGTTTCTTTAGTTGCTGCCACACCTATTACATTTTGGGTCTAAGGAATTTGTGTTGTGTTCATTTCAGCTGCAGCTTAATATACAATTAATTACAACTGCAGAAATTAATGAGTCGGTTTTTCTTCAGGAAGAATTATGCTTTCACCTTTATAATAATCAAATTAATTTCATCAATAATACACAGAGAAAGAGGAAATGACTACCCCAATCCCTAGGCAAAAATGGTTCATAGACAAGTTGATCCCAACTTCTAAACCTCAGATCACACATGAAGCAATAAAACTTCTCTGAATTATCAATCATCCTCGTACGGCGCCTTCCCCACTGATCGAGCACCTTCACCTCAAGAATCAAACAGCAATCCCCCGCCTCAAGCAAACCCATTCACCCAAAAACCGAGCACGTTGTCTTTTACATTAGAAAGGCCAATAATGAGAATCTGCTTGGATACGACGTCATATGATCTGGAGAGAAAGAGATGACAAAGAGGAAAGGCGAGGACCCGCTGAATTTTTTTACCACGGGTGGCCACATCATTCTTACGTTTCGTGCAAATTAATTTCATAGAATTAAGCATTTTCCGTGGCACTGTCACGGCTCATCTCTCAAAATCTGCCATGCCACGACCTTCTAATATTCTACCATGGCATTATGCCATGACCCCCATATGACAACATTGCTTTAGTTTGTGTTGATTCTCCTTGCATGATCAAACCATTTAGGCCAAATATTTTCTTATTCTCCCTAATAGGTGTTACTCCATGTGTGAGGGTGTCTTGGTGTGTGGGTTGATGTATGAAGAGTGAGTTTTTTGTTTTTAATGTGAGTGAGAGGATGAATAGTGACATACAGTTATGTGAATTTCCTATGTGGTCACTTGGCTTTATAAAATGGTATTATGGTAATGTGACTATTAAATAACTTTTAATCTGGATCATACATATATGATTGCATGGTCTAGATTTACCCATAAAAATGCCCCGCTCAACTTTGTAATAACTATTTACAGATTCATGTTCCTCTTGCTTTCTTATCTGGATATGGTCCCCCTGATAGTATAACATCACTGACTAGTATGCTTCATATTTGTAGATGTTACAATTGTTCAAGTTTTTATTAATCCCATTGAAAAAACTGAAAAGGTTATGATTCTGGAAATGGTAACACAAGAGTTTTCAGCCTTGCAGAGACACTATACAGTTTTGCAGGCATTAGCTCTGGAAGAAGATGAGATTCCAGAAATCAAAGATGAAACATTACCTGATGAAGAAGGTTTAGCCAGGTAAGCGTAAGTTTTCACAATGTATTAAATATATATATATATATATATATATATATATATATATATATATATATATATATTTTATGTGCAGAATGGAACTATAAATTCTACTTTTTCATGAGAAGTTCTCATGAAAAATTGAGAAGTGTTGGCAACACTCTCTAACTAACCACTTTCTAATACACCTTTTTTATTGGTTGAAATTCAAATGAGTCACTAAATTATGTGGGTCGTACGTTAATTTGGTGGGAACCATATAAATTTCAACTAATAGAAATGAATGTGTTTGAGAGTGCGTTGCTTGCATTATTATTATTATTATTATTATTATTATTATTATTATTATTATTGTTATTGTTATTGTTATTGTTATTGTTATTGTTATTGTTATTGTTATTGTTATTGTTATTGTTATTGTTATTGTTATTATTATTATTATTATTATTATTATTATTATTATTATTTCCTGTTTGGCCCTTCATCTCTTCACTAGAAAAGATAGAAGTATTGTTCATAAGACTTTTAGTATGAAATGATAAGGTTGCTTATGTGTCACCTGCAGACCAGGAGTGGTAAGGGCATTAGAAGAATTCAAGACATCTGTATATGGGGAGAATTATGACGAGGAAATTGAACATGGCACTGGAAAGCCTACTGAAGCCTCCAAGAAACGAAAAGCACATGCTGAGTTTGCTATGAAAGAGTGTGAGAACTATGATTGGGGTGAGCTCGCTGATACTGGAAAGGTAAACCTTGAAAATCATTTTGCCTAGAGCTTTTAGTTTGATAAATTTGGGACAAGCAGGTTTGCTTAAGCTTTATGGCCCTTGCAACACCATACAATTTTCAGTTGCCTAGCTAGTACCTCTTCAACTTTTTTAAATTTGATATTGTTTTGCAGTTGAAGGATTTGACAGTGGTGGAGTTAAAATATTATCTCACAGGACACAATCTTCCTGTTACTGGTAAGAAGGAGACTTTAGTTAGCCGAATATTAACTCATATGGGAAAATGAGCATGGAAGGGGCCAACGTTTCCATTACTGATTTTGCAACCTCGATAAGTAGAATACACAAGTACTTCCAAGAATTGTGTAAATTATCCGTTTTTGTACCTCAACATGACAGGAGGGACGATGTTAACAGCATATTTTACTGTTAGATATATATTACGTAATGTCATTTTTGTTGTTGAAATTTACTCATTATAATGCCTGTTAAACCACATGATCTTTTTGAAATTAAGGAAGCAATACTAAAGGAAATGTGAAGATAAACTAATTAAGATCTAAAGAAGAGACTTGGATTTACAAAGTTCCACATGATCTACCAAATATACAGAGAAGGAAAATGACCTATGGCAAAAACAAGGCGAGTACCCCTTTTTTGTCCATTGTTTTTTTCCTTTGAAATGCTGTTGAAAGAAAAGGCATAATGAAAAGAATATCGACAGGAAGAAAAAAAAACTAATTTTCCAAACCTCTTAATAAAAAGAGCGAGGGTTGGGAAGAGAGACTAACAGGTAGTAAATGCTATTGGTGCTTTTGTTTAGTTTTGCAGTGTGATTCCTTTGTTCCCTGCTCTCCCCCAACTATATTAGTGTCAGGGGTAGTGTTGGTGTGTGACTGAAAGAAGAGGCAAACTGCAGAGCAGTCATCAGGGTTAGAAGTTGGTAGCATGGTCCTCCATGCTTGAACAGCTGACTCAACTAGTACTTTAGCCGCAGAAGATCGTGGAGCAGATGCTACTATGTCCACAACCTGTTTGTTGGACAAAACATCCCAAACACCATCTGTGGCTAAGACAACAAATTGGTCTTGTTCTGAGAGGCGATGATAGGAGACATCAGGAACAGATATGAGTCCAAAATCCTTGAGGCAAAAATCGCCAAAAGCACGAGCCATAGCAAGGCCAGGTGAGTTAACGTTAGGCAGCCAAACTCGAGAAACTCCTGATTCGTTGTCAAGGGCAAACACCCTTCCTTTGCAAAGCCTTATCCTCTCTGCTTCCCCTAATTAACATAATAATAATAATCAAGATACATTTTCTTTCACTCCATATACAATAAAGAGATAGAGTATATAGCATTTACTTGTAAGATTTGGCTTAAGGTCAGTGGTCAATTGAAGAGCAATAAGAGAACCATTTGGATCTTTAGTACCTAAAACAGCTCTAGAGTCTCCAACATTTGCAATAACAAGTTCGTGGCCCTGAAACACAAGAAATGAAGTGATATATATATATATATATATATATATATAGGATTGAAATGAAGGTTTGTGAATGAAATGAAATGAAATAATAGTGTGTGCATGCATGCATGCCTTCTTGAGCAAGGTAACGGCGGTAGTCCCACTGGCATAAGCATCCTTGGGATGGTACAAACTGAGTTCTCTGTCCATAGACTTAGAAGCTTTCAAAAACGATTCTTTGAGTGTGCCACAATGATTACCACCACGTGAATCTGAATGTGAATTCCATTCATCCATTAGCTTTAAAGGGAGAGAATCTCTGACTTTCTTGGCGACCACATGTCCAAATGGTCCATGACCATCAAATACACCACACAATACGCTGTCATCCATCAAACAAAAGTTCTCCCAAAGAAGCATTGCATCCTGGTTGATTCCTTTTCTGCCTTGCTTACAGAACATGGAGGCAACAGGAGTTGAACCATTCAAGAATAGTCTGTTTGGAATTCTGTGCAATCTCATTTCCACATTTGAAACACGTGAATATTGATATGATTCATAATAATGATTGGTATTAAGAGGAGATGAAGGAGATGAAGGAGCTGAAGAAGCCCCTGAAAGACATGATCCCATCCCCACCAACAATAACAATTACAAAACCAATAACATTTTTCATTCGGATCAGATATAGATATTGATATTGATATTCTTCACAAATTGTAATTTCAATAACTAACTGCCTAATAACGATGCCAATAAGATACAGTACAACAACTGAATATGGATTTATTTAATTTGATTTAATCGGTTCTCCAGAAAAGATTAATTAGTTTGACTAAGGTCAAGGACACGTGGATTGAGCACAAGTGGCACTTCACACAACACACCACGGGAAAGAGGAATTCGTCAACGAACATATAACATATTCTGTTCCGTTATGTTTACAACCAATCAATCATAATATGTTACGTTCCAACTTCCAGCTCATCCCCCATCCTTTTATCTCTCACATTCATACATATCATACTCTCTTTAATTACGTCAAACTTTTTTTTTTTTATTTTAATCTTAAATGATGCTTCATAAATGATACGCATTCACGATCTACTTGATAATAATTAATTTGGCGTAATCTGTCACTTTAACTAATCCAATTAAAAATGTGTTTGGCCTGATTTTTCTTTTAATTAACTTGTAAGCTACTTTTAGGTAAATAAAATTTAAAATTTAAAATAAAGTTAATATTGTTTAGAATTTTCTAAATAAAAAAGTTGTTCGACATTTTTATATTTCTAACAAAAAAAAAATTAAACATCAAAGTATCATTTGATACTTTTATGTTGAATGTTGAAAGTGCCAAACAAATTC
>JBBPBP010000001.1:18516024-18555282 GCA_037974735.1 Cicer chorassanicum
ATATATATATATATATATATCATGCAACATACATTTTCATATACATATTAATTAAAACACTTACAACAATAATATATCAATAATCATATAATTTATTTGATCATTCAATATCACATATAAATGTAGTCACATAGTGCTTAAATAAACATACTCAACGTGACCTACTTACTAACTCACTGACTCAGACTATGTTATATGAAAGGTTAATATAGCGCATGTAATTTGAGTAAAATTCGATTTGAGTCTTCCCTAAAAATAAAAATAAAAATCGATTTGAGTCGTTATATTTTTTTTTAATAAAAATTGTCCTTGGAATTTCAGATTATACCATTTTTTATTTGTGAATCATACGTACATTTGTCCAAAATAAGTGATTTTCAAATATTGCATACACGAATGCATTATCGCTCTAAAATAGATTTCGCATCAATCTTCTATTTTCTATATTAAAGTTCATTAAGTTGTTTTATTTTAACAAGCCTTACCTTTTTCTCATGTGTCAATTTTAGCTCCACTAATAATTTGAGGGAAGAGAAAAATTATCTTGAAACTTTGGATTTAAATATCATTTTATTTAATTTGACATTAAATTTAAGCTTTCCATTATTAAAATCTCTCTCATATTTCACAAAAATTAAAAATAAATATAAAGTAAATTAGAATTTATATTGTTTAAAATTCATATTAAATATTTTAAATTAAGAAAATATCATATCTCCATTTAAATACCAACAAATTCATATTGTTTAAGATACAAAAAATTTGTTTTTTTTTACCAATATATTCAATGAAAGTATTAAATTTTAAAAAAAAAATTTTACTTGAAATAAAAAGTTAATTTAAAATTTTATATTAATTATAATAATTTCAAGCATAGTCTTATTATACTAGCTTTTGGAGACCTAATCCAGGATTAGAAACCCAATTTGTTGAGGCGTTTCACTCCATAATCTCCATTGTTGGCATCTACAATGCCATTTAGAGAAATCTTTGTTGTTTCTTAAAAGTGTTATTCTAGCTCGAATCTTGAAGCTCAAATCCACCATTTAGTCGGATTACACGAGTAGTATATAATAGAATTAAGTTGATATTTTATATGTAAAATTAGAGGGAATTATTAAAATAATATAAATTTATGTGCAAAATAATGGGGAGTTGTTAAAATAATATAACACGTTATTTATTTTGGGATATATATATTCAACTGCATTAACTATTTTTTTTTTCTATTAGATATGTTTTGTTTAATTTTATTAACATATTTTTGTTTTTTTTAAATATTTTTATTTAAAAACAGAGCACTACCAACGGTTCTTTCTAACCAGAATTAATTGCTCAAATCATCTATAAAAGGAAGGCAAATTTGCAAGCATCATTCAGATCTTCAAGTGCCAAGTATTCTCATAAAATCATATTTACTTGCATTCTTGAAGCTATCTCATTCACAAAAGAAATCAGGCTGAAACCATCATATACTTCCAGTCTATTCTACTGAGTTCTTTACGTTATGAATCTATTCTCAAACAAGAGTTGAGCATAATCAGATTCAAGCAAACCCTTTAAATCATTATTGTATAAACTCATAACTATAAGGATTGTTTATAGTTTGAGATTGATTAAAAGAGTTAACTGTAAAATCCTAGCAGATTAGTTAGGTAACTTGATTGAATCCTTTCTGGGTGGAAAGGAAGTGTAGTTACAGATCAAGGTTGATCTCTAACTGTGATTGTTCTCCGTTCGTTGAACACTTAGTGAAAATCTCACAGTTGTGAGGACTGGACGTAGCCCACGTTGGGTGAACCAGGATATATCTTTGTGTGGTATCTCTTCCTTATCTCTATTTACATTCAGTTATTGTTATTGTCAAAATTAAATAGAGAAACTAAAAACTGTGATTTTAACTAATCAAGAACGTTCTGCGTTTTCTGTTTCAAAACCAAGAACGTTCTTCGTTTCTATTTTCATAACCAAGATCATTCTTGAGTTGTTTTCTTAAGTGTTTAACAGGAAATTTTAAATAGGCAAGATTACAATTCAAATCCCCTTCCTTGTAACTTGACATAGCTACTTCAGTAGTGTGAATTGTGAACGGTTTTAGTGTGGGAATTGGAATTGTAAACTTTAGGATGTGAATTGTTACGTTGTGATTGTAAATTGTTTACTGTTTTTCTGAATAGTGTAGTGTGCATGTGGGATTGTGAATTTGTGAATTGTTTTACTTTGTGAATGTGAATTATAACCTTGGTAATTGTGAATTGTTTGTCTGAATGTGTTGAGTAAGTAATTTGTGTATTTTTTTAGGAGTGACACAATGTTTAAACATAAGAAAATTGATACATTTTTCAAGAATTAAATTTTCGACAAAGATGAAAATGATAAAGTGGACACATGTTATTTGATTGAATTGTGTGAAGCTCTAAAAACTTGTGTGAATTGTGAAAATTATAAAATTGTGTGAATTGAAGCTCTAACTTTCCCAACTCGTCGACTATGCATGAATTGTGTGAAGTTCTAGAAAAAAACTATATAACTTTTATAAATTTCAATTATAATATTTTAGTATCGCTCCCTCAATATTTTGGACAAGTTTCGCCACTATACATATATATATATATATATATAAGCCAACAGGTTGCACAACCCCAAAACTTTGAAGCAATCAAAGCTTCAATAACAGAAGAAGCTAATTTCCGAAAAATCACAATGCTCCAAAAAAGAGATTGAATGTCTCTCAATAGAACTGCCATTAAAGGGCATGAGAGGGGAGAGTCTTCATCTTCAAAAATTGCTTCTCAAAAAATTATTTCAAAACCTTCACAAGAGGGTAAAATCATTTCAAAACTCCCTCAAGAAGAACTTTAAAAAGTTGTTTTAAAACTAAATGAATCTCAGATTACTTTATCAAACTTTTGGACAATAGAGGACCACTTTTATAATAAAAGTCCTCAATTGATCATTTCAAAGATTTCCCAGAAAGGTGGTTTTTCAAACTATGGGATTTATCAAAACCCCGGCCTTACTATAAATCTATTCATGAATTAACAGGTAACACTTGAAGATAACCCAAAAGAAGGCCCAATGGCCTATTCAAATGCAAAAATCCACAAAATAATCTCACCTTCAGAATGGGGATCAAACCTTCATACCTAAAAACAATTCCCACTTTATTTCAAAACCACAATAAACCATGGTAGGACTTTCAATTACTCGGACTACCAACAGGTGGTATAATGCTTTCCTCATCCAAAACTAGAAATTTAGTCATACTTGGCTATTTTTCTTTAATCTTACTAAGGAAGCTTCAAAAATCCCTCAATGGTTTGCCCATTGGTGGAAACTCTATGGCTCCATTCCAGATATACTAAAACTGGAAGTCCAAGATAGCTTCCAACTTACAAAACTCACTACAAACCCACACACAAACACATTTTTCACTCTCTAATGCTTTTCTCTACCAAATTCTTTTTACCGTGAGTCTTAGTTTGGTAGTTTGAAATTGATCAAAAAGAGGCCCAAACAATCCTCGTCAGAAGATTCAAAGTTAGATGGTGGACAAAGTTCTCTATTCCACCAAGTATCAAAAATCAAGCCGTCTCGACATGGCTTCAAAAACAGAAGAAACCACACCCAATGCAAACTCAATTCTTGGCCCAAAAATCATTTGCCCAAACCCAATTAGCAGCAGCAAAAACTGAAAAAGAATACTTCGAGATCATGGCCCAACTTCTCATTAGTAAGGCCCAATCCTCAAAAGTTTCGTCAGGAAGTGCTTCAAAAAATTCTATCGGAAATGATAATGAGGACGACTGTTTAGTCATCTTCTCATTTATCAATTAAAAATTGGCACATTGGTCCAGGAATTTTTGGCCCAACTCAAAAATGTATTATTTGTAATTTTCAAAAACCGGCATAGTCCTCGTTATGATGGGCCTAACCCAAATTTGTTAATGGACTTAAAAAAGTGAATATCTTTCTAAAAAGCAAAAGGTAAAGTTGTCTAGCACTTGTCTGCCACTTCTTTCCCCACTACCACCGAAAGTAACCTCGTTGATAGAATCTAATCATTTACTCCACTGAGTTACCATCAAAGTTTTGAAGAGCGAGAACAAGAAATACTCTCAGAAATCTTGAGTGTCTCCAATATTTTCAAAAAATTGTAATTTTCTTTTCAATTTACAAAAGCTTGTAAATATCTATCATGTATTAAATAAATTCTGCTCATAATTATGTTTATATTCTACATGTTTATATTTTGAAAACTAAGTATGCTCTGCACCTGCAACTCTGACTGATCTTGTGCATCAGAAAATAAATGTTTAATGTTTGATTTATTGCTTTTGATATATATGGGCGCATTTGGTATATATATATATATATATATATCAATCTCAATAATCAAAACTAGGAACATAGAGAACTATTTTTAGCAGCAAGATACAGGCTGAGGACGTGACGGCTTATCTCAACTTAAAGAAACCAAAAAGTCACATATCAATGTGTCCTATCATACAGAAATTTTCCCCAACTAAGTTCATACGTCATAAATACATATTGATTGATATGGCTTAAGTATTCATTCATATTTCTACTGGGGTTGGGGCCTTGTCTGAACAATATAAATGTCTTTTCCAACAAGACATCCTTCCACGTCCTGTGGGCAACCGAATTTTCTCTCGAGGAAAAACCCAACTGCACAAAGGCGTTGACCAAGTTGTTGACGAAACACTGGGTCAACTGTCAGTGGTTTCTTGCTGTAATCCACAGTCAAATGGATAACCTCCCCATCCGCAGGCCCTGCACCACGCACAAGCAATTCCTCGCTGAAGTTCGCAAAAGCCAGTGTTTGCACAAGCCCATCAAATTTTCCACATGATATACGCCATGGTGTACCCCTGGTTCCAGAAGCCAGTGTTTCACCAAGGCCAGAAGCAATCTCAGCCTCCACATAATTGTTATCCTGGTTTGTAGGGCTCATAGTATGTAGTACAAATGATAAATCCGGTGATAGCATTTCTTGGATTAGAATTGCCATTGAAGCTTCCTTCTGAGGCACACCTGCAGCTCGGCGGCTCAACACCGCCCTCCGTGTGTACAGTGAAGCCCACACTCGGCTAATGGCATCTCCAAAGACTGTTGGATTGGAAGGACTCACATTGGGTATTGAATCGTAAAGTCCAGCAGCTGACATTCCAGCCAAGTCCTCCACATTGGCACTGGACCGAACAATTAAACATGCATTACTTGGAAACATTCTTCCAATGCTTTCAATGACGTCTTTTGATGGCTTCAAGAAAGAAATCAATTCCTGGAGTTGATGGCATAGACCGTCAAGTTCACCACCCTCCAGTTTTGCTGTTTCTATCTTATCCAATATAGACTGGAATGTTTTAGTGGAATTTCTCTTCTCTAGCTCTAATTCCATGGATCCAAATGGTAAAACTGCCCCAGAAGGAACTCGAAAAGAAGCAGGCACTCCCTGATCGCTGTAAACTGCAATTCAAATATTAGATTTTAGAAATGTAGTTTGCGAGAATACATTATTGTCGTTCAATTCTATAAAGAGGTTCAAAACATTGTTTCAGCTCAAGAAAAAAAATATGAATGAAAAAATTTCAGCCATTATTTGAGTAAAAATTTCTGAAGATAAAGTCTTGATATAGATAGTTTTGAAACAAAATTCTTGAGCTGGAACCGCTTTCCTTATGAGTGTTGTTAAACCAAAAAAAGGATGTTTGAAATAATACATAGTTTATCATTAGAAAGATGTAGAAGGGCATTATTGGACTTGAAGATACTCGCTCTAAGTCTGTGAGATTGATTCTATGACATAGGTATTTAGCGCATATTGCTTTTATTAAATCTTACCTTTATCAGAAGCTGCAGACAATGATGACAAGAGACCGCATGCAGCAGCCTTTGCACCGGAAGTCTGTGTCTCAGCATCAGGAAGCAAGATAACTCCGGCAGAAGAAGCACCCTTGATATGAATAGAGTTATTGTTCAGTTAAGGCCCTTAGTAAGGAGAATTAAAATAAGAACTATTGAATAAACAATCTGCATACAAAAACCGTTACTCTGAATATTATGAGATTATATCGATGACATGTTACAATACAAAAGATTATCATCTATGTATACTAATAATTAGGTCAAGTACTAGTGTAGTACTAATTGTGCAAGCCCAGTCCAATAGAAATACTAACCTAACAAGATTCCTAATGTGACACCTGAGAACTAAGGAATGATTACTGGTGCAAATGATGAGGCATGGACAAGAAGTGGCTCTTGAAAGGCTTCAAGGCACAGGAACACATAAATGAACCAAATTCATATTGAAATGAGAGGTTTCCTAAGATTGTGCAAGTATGAGACTGTTCAGTTGAGAGATTTCGAAATTGTGCACATATGAGACAGTACAATATATCAGCAAGTTGCATTTTTTTCAGTATATTCAAGAAATCTGAAGTTAGGTATGCTTGACTTGAAGAAATTATTGGATTGGTGACCTCCTGAGAAGTTTTCTTAAAACGTGTGAACGTTGATAAGACCTATATTGGTTTGTGGGGACAATCTTTAGCTCAAAATGCAGTCCATT
The DNA here is from genome assembly GCA_037974735.1 of Cicer chorassanicum. Lineage (NCBI taxonomy): Eukaryota > Viridiplantae > Streptophyta > Magnoliopsida > Fabales > Fabaceae > Cicer > Cicer chorassanicum. Next base: position 18,522,620 of record JBBPBP010000001.1, read on the forward strand.
CATTAGAAGAGGTATTAGAGTTGAACTTCTCCTAATACAGTGTTGTCTTGGGATGAACTAGAAAAAAGATAGCCTAGTGGATGTAACACCTGGGTGTTGATGGGTGTAGGAACTAGGAAGTGATCACCAACACAAAAGATGAAGCACAAATAAGGAGCGACAAAGACTTCTGATAGATGTCTAGGCAAAGTGACACATGGATGAACTAAATTAAAATCAAAGCCTTCGTTGAAGCCTTGTTACAAAGATCGTTGGTGTACTTATTGCAAAAAGGTTGCAGAAGAAGCTCGGTTAAGTACCACATATACCAATTTGTCTCTTCTAAGCACCTTGCTTTCTAGCATCAACGTTTTATTGTAGCCATTGATTCTATTGGAATCCTAACATCAGCATTCGAAGCCTTCAAGGAAGAGAACTGGAATTGAGCAATGAATGCATTGGGGAAGAATGAGACATGGTAGATCATTGAATACCATGATAAAGAATCTGACTGACTATATTTGACGGTTCGACCAAAAAAATACAAAAAAGATTGAAATGAATGATTTTACAATTATCTACCTGACTATATTTGACGGTTCGACCAGCAGAGAAAGCAGGAACCTCAACTCCAGAGAAACTATCATCAAAAGCGCTTTCAACAGAAAAATTGCCATCAAAGTCAACTGAAGAGGACAGCGTCAGATTAACACCAGCTGCGGATGCTTCCAACCTGAAAAGTTAGAAAGCATGAAAGGAGAAAATAGAAGACATAATAAAATAAGATCAAAATAATTTGAAGAAAGAAATATTGATTTAATTTTTAAAGACAAACAATCATGGATGGGAAATTGTCTAGGAAATAACCTCACACATGACCCAATAAGTCTTTGTATATCAGCAACTTTTTCATCATCTTCACAAGTGACAAAGACAACTTTTTCCTGTAATAAACAATAGCTGTATGAATGTCAACGACAATTTATAAGTTCAAACTTCAAAAACATTAAATGGAATTGGATATTTAGAAATAAGACTTACCTGCCTGGCCCTAACACCAAGATGAGATAAGTGAGGCAACTCTTGCTTAAGTATAGCTCCCACTATGTTCCTCCCAGCAGCTGTTACCTGCCAGCGCAATCAAACTTATAAATACTGATATATTTAAGACTTCCGTATACTCTCAATGAAGCATAAATATACCTCTTCATCACCATCAGCTTTGTTAACAATGAGGATAATAGGACCTTCCACTGGTGATGGTAACGACCCAGGAACAATTCTTTCAACCTAAGTAAAAGAAATCCAAATTAATTTTTAGTCATAATGAAGTGAGGATGACTTTTTCTTTGTCATTTGGGCGAGGATAATCTCTTCCTAGTATCTTACCTATTTGGTCATTACTTTATTTAGTTTTTGCTTGTGTAGAGGACTAAAGATGTCTCTCTTTCCCATACTTAAAGACTTTTGTTTGATTATTGATAATAACAAATTTGTGACTTGGTCTAATTTGTGTTTTATTATTGTCTTACAGCACTGGTCTCCTTCCAATTCATTTGTGACTTTTGTTTGATTATTGATAATAATAAAATTGTGAAGCAAAACATTCTTAAATATTTTTGAAACCACCAGGTTGTGGTGCGGCACTCTATATAGTGATCATAATCATTGTATAATAGGTTTTTCTGATGCCGATTAGAATCTCTGCTTGATAGATGATCCGAAAAGTAACTGAGTTTTTTAAAAAGAATTTTAGTATTGTGGATAGGTAAGAATAATAATGTTGCAGTCAATAATGATATCTGTAACAAGTTAGGCATGATTATCATTTACGCTCCATCTTGCAGCAGTCTTAGTAATATTAGTATGAGGATGTATTCTAATACATCTATGCAAGGAATTATTCACTTTATTAAATTCAATAATGAAGTTTTTTTATAATGGGATCTCACACATACATCGCGCACGCAGAGTAACTATTGTAATAACATTGCACACGATTTCTCTGAACACAACTCAGTACCTGAACCAATGTTCCTAAAACAGAGCCTGGAACTATAACATCCCAACCTTGAGAACCAAGCGTACATCTCACAGCTTTTAGAAGAAGAGTACATAGTTTTGAAACCTGAAAAATTACACTAAAATTTACAGTAGAAAAGTTAGTTAAAAACCAGTTATGTTTATCTAATGAAATCCAGAAGTGTAGGAATAAACATGACCAGAAACCACAGATACTGTTGAAAACACTACAGACTATAATTCCTATAAATCTCCTCTTAATGAAATTTACGAATAATGCATAATCATACCCAGCACGAATCTCCGCTTCTGTATATGTTCTGACACTGTTTTCAGGGACTCCTAGAGCTTTTCCTAGCATCTGCAACATTTAATGTCGCAATTTTGTTTATTTCAAGATCAAGATGTATGCATAACATGAAGGAACAGGAACCTGGTTTCAAAAACCTAACAGTGTTAGTATCAGAGGACCAACATTGTTCAGGTTTGAAATGAAAGAAGCACTACCATCAAGATTCCCTAAATTTGAAACAAATTTGTCTCAATATTCTGGCTTATTTCTGATTTAAGGGCCTAGTGTAAAAATTTCCAAGACCCTAGTAGACCACAAATTATAATTATTCAATTTGTCTCAATCTTCTGACTTTTTGTATTTCGTTTACCCTAGTTTTGGTTGTATTTGGGCTTCGCTTTATGAGTTTATGTTAAATTGGTCTAGTAAATTTTTGCACTGGGCAATAAATATCCAGCCTTTAACTGAATAATATATTACTATTTAACCTGCACTTTTTGAGGGAATATCTTAAGAAGTTCTTCAGTATATTCCTCAGTTAGCCTCTTTGATCTATCAAGAGTAGCTTTCAGTCTCAAGGTCCAAATCTTCTTGCCATCTTCATTTCCTGGGGGAAAAGGGAGTACATTTTAAAAAAAAATAGCCAACACTGTCTATGATGGTTCAACAGACAGAACAATTCAACCAAAGACCTACAAAAGTTACCTTCACTTTCTGAAAGGCCTCTTATACTCCAGGCAATAAGCTCATTTTCAATAGCACCGCATTCTTCTGTCTTCCAATTAGATAATTTCAGTTGGTGGACTCCAATAATAAGGGCTCCAAGTGGATCATTCCAAGAGGTTGCATTTTTTGACTGCAAATTTGCAGCCAGCCAACCAGCACCCCCCATAACTTCAAGCACATTGAGAAATCTATTTATATGATTTCAAAAGTTAATGCTCTACCGAGAGAAAGTCTTGTTATTACAAGTGGCATGTAGCTAGATACGTTCTATATCTCCATCACTCAAGTTCGACATGATTCAATCAAACTGCATCTTTCTATGTGACAACTAGGCAGCCTGACTTCACTACATCCCTATCATTAACAATTGTTTAAACCCTTCTAACATATTGGATAATTTCTATAATTCTTTAAATAAACTAAATATCTAATAAACATTTATCTTCGTACAATAAGAGCACATATGCATTATATTCTAGTTGTACCTATCATTTAAGTAGCTAGCAAGAACTCCATTCCTATTGCAAAATTATGTGCCCTTCATATATTTTACAAAAGTTGTTCAACATCCAAGTATCTTACAATTGTTCAAAGTGTAAATTAGGAAAAGGTAAGCCAAGAACCTGCTCAAAAGAACAAATGAGTAATCCTCAAGCCCAATCTCACAGAGGCGCCACTGTTACTCCAAAGAAACAAGATTCAAAACACGTTCCAACATTCTTTAAATTACTATCCATACTCAAGCTTTATCTAAATAATTGAATAAAATTAATCTCACCTTTTGGCGCATAGCTATTGCAGAATCTGGAGCATCATTCCTGAGGCCACTTTCAAGACCCTTTACAATAATATCTCTCAAAGCATTCAAAGACTCCATGGTTTTAAATAAAAGTTTAGTTCCTTGTTCTTCTGAAGCTGTTGATTCTGCAGCAGCATCCATATTCTGGAGAAGTGCAATGTTTTCCCTTATCAGTAGATTCCATTATAAGAACAACTTTGAGCACCACAGTCAAATAAAAAGGATCAATATTACTTATCCCCCACTCAAGACAACCATAATAGTCCAATTTCATGCTGAATATGATGAGCATAAATTATTAAGAAGTTACTTTTAGGCCATGGAAGAAGTATATAGACAAAAAAGAAGGAAGAGAAAACAAACTGGTCGAGAGGATAATGCATGATAGAAGACAGTAAATTGGGATCCTAAATCAAGAAATATAAGTACAAGAGAGTCAGAAAAAGCAAATGCACCTTTTTGCACTCCAAAAATGAATTAAGTGCTGACATGCCATTTTTATCCATAGATTCATAAAGTGATTCTAGCTGTTCAGCGAGACTGCAAAACAACAAATTGATAAGTGAAATCATTAAAATTATCATTTTCCAGCAACTAATTAGTTCCATGACAAAATCATTTGATATCTCCCTGATATTTAGTATACTTTGCTCACTAAAAAGTGTACTCCAATTGTGTTGCATAACAAATAAAGGTTGGCTACATTATTTACCCTGACTACTAGAAGCTTTGCAAACTATGGTAAGTAAAGAAAGTAAAAGGCAATACTTTCATATTTTATTACTACAGCCCTAAGTTGTTTATATGAGAAAAAAATTACAATAGTAATATTGAGTAATAATGACAGAATCATAAAATAAAAATAAACAGAATAATATAAAACAAACGAGAATCAAATCTAATTTTCCTTGATTCTTCATCAGTAAGCCTTGGTGCAACAGTAAGGAGGGTTATCTATCGTCTTGTGACATTGGTGGTCAGAGCTAACACATTCTAGATCTGGAAACAGCCTCCTTAGACACAAATAAAGTTGCATGCATGACACTCCCTATACTTTGAAATGGAGCAAATGCACATACCTGGCCACCCTTTTTTTTTGAAGTCTTCAATATCTATTTGTAATATCTTTGATATTTGGTTAGAGTATCTTAGTTTATCTAGTATGATTAGTTTCTAATATTAAAATATCTAAACTTATCTCCTAAATATCTCTTCAACGTGGTATCAGCGGTAACCATCATCCTCTCTGACTTGACCTGTCACTTCATTGTGAAGTTCCTAAATATTCTGAACTCTAATCAGTCACCAGTCACCACTTTTGTGGTGTCTCTTCTTTCCACAATGTCACAATGTTTGGTCGCCTCCACTGCCGAGCCATTGGATGCCCCTGTCGCTGTCATCAACCGCTGCCGGAAAATTTAATCTTAAAATTTAGGTTAGACCTAACACAACCCCACAAAATCGACTTGTAGGGTGAAGACTACCCACCACTTATAAATACTTTGTCAGGCCTTATCTCATCCAATGTGCTCTTTAACACACACTCCTCACGTCTAAGACTGAACATCTGGACGTGACCCGAGTGGTCCAATAGCAGGTGGCCCAATGATCCTTCAATAGACTTTGATACTGTTGAAGTTGTGGGATTTTAGATAAAAGGAGGAGTGAAAATAATAAAGGTTTGAATATTATTGATAATAGCTTTATGCTAACTTGATTATAAAAGACTCAATACTAATCTCTATTTATAGAGAAACATAGACTCAATCCTAAATCAGGAGCAAATCATAATAATAATGAGAGATATTCTAAGATATCTCTTTGATTATAAATTGATCCTAGTAAATAACTCAAGATACTCTAATATAATATAATAGATATTATAAGAAATTTTCTAGATACCATCTTAGAATTTGGGTTGGGACTAACACAACCCCACAAACCCGGCTTTTAGGGTAATGACTACCCACCACTTATAAACACTTTGTCAGGCTTTATCTCATTCAATGTGGGACTCTTAACATTAAGAAACGAGTTTTCTTACGAAACCCCCGCCATTGGAAACAACCCATCCCGATCTAGAAAACCCCAAAGTTTTAGCAACAACTAATCAATTATGTGCCCGCAAGAGCAGTTTCTTCTAGCTGCAGTGCTCCACCTTAGTCACGAGTGGTAGCTCGTTACAGCAACTTTTCAAATGTTCTCTCACTGCCAAAGTCGCATGACTTTAGTCCCTGATCTACAACTGTTTTGTAGTTTTGACTTTTGAGCCTCTCCATTTAACAACTAGCATATACAACACTTTTGGGCGCCCATTTTTTCTCTCCTCTGCGCTTCACCGTGGTTTCCAGACCCTCTTGGCCTCCATCCTACCCTATTTCTGCCCAGTCAGTGTGTCCTGAATCTGTCCGATGGGTTCTTGGTGGCTCTTATTTGTACAATTTGTTTTCAAATCCATTTTTGCTCAACTTAATGGTTTGTGTGTGAATTTGGTCAGTGCACACCTTTCTGGTCATATCTTCTGTTTTTGGTTTACTACTTCGCATTTCTTTCTGATCAGGTTTTGTGCATCTTTGTGGTTTGTTTATGTCTCATCTCAAACCAAATGATTATATGTTTGTCACACTGCTAGGTCCAAGTTGATAGGACCCATGAAGAGAAAAGTCCAATTGTAAAGGTAAGTGTTGAGTTGCCAAGTTAGTCAGTGAGAGGTTGAGAAAATACATGTGAAAGGGGGTATATGAGGGGTGAGAGGGAAAAAGGAAGGAGTTAGTCTTTTGGGTAATTTTTCAGCTTTGAGCTTGGGAAGAGAGAAATCTTAACTCCTTTGAGGAGCATTGCTCTGGGATTACCGGAGCAATCCACTTGTAATACATTTTCTTTATTTTCAATCAATAATACAATTTTTCTATTTCATCTTGATTCGGGTTTCTATCACAAGTTGTTTGTTGATCAACTGTCCAAGTCACTGTTATCCTTGTGTGCATTTTTCCTTGTCTCAATTTGGTATCTAATGGAAGACTCTCTAGTCATTGGTCTCAGCACACTATCCAAGTCACTGGTTGGTCTCAGCACACTGTCAATAGCCTATGGTAGTCCCTTCATCCATCCATCATCATGGTTGGGTTGTATGCATCAGTCACATATGACATGTCCCACTTGAGTTGGTTGTTTAAGTGGTTTCGTGTCCGGCACTGTCATGGTTGAATCTCCAGCACTGGCCATAAAAAACTGTGACCTGTCCCACACTTAAAGTTGGTTATTTCTGGCTAAGGACGATGTCTGGCTCAATATCATTGCAGTTTGCTTCACCTGCAGATTGTGAAAATTGGCTGTATTTTTTGTTTTTGAGGCTATATTTGTAAGAAACTTAAAGTTTAGTAAACTTTAGCTTAGCAGGGAGTTAGAATATAAAAAAATATCGTATAATATCTTTGATATTATGTAAGAGTCTCTTAGTTTATCTCATAGGATTAGTTTCTAATATGAGAATGTCTTAGAATGTCTCCTAAGATTAGTTTTTATACTATTTAATTATTACAATGATTTGTTTCTCGATTTCCTTATTTATTTATTTATGATAAGGAGTCTTGTATCCCTCTTTTGTATCAAGTTAATTATTAAGTTAGAATCAAGTCATTATCAATAATATTACACCATTTACCATTATCATATGCAAAAGTCTTTATTATTTCTTTTCTCCTTATTTTATCTAAAACCCATAACTTCAGCACCTCCAAGATAAATAAAAAATAAAAAAAAAAACAACTACATAAGCTCAGCAAGTGGATTTTCTGACTTGAGGATATACATGATTACTTCAAAATGCAGATTTTCTTGTCAACTAATACGTGAAAGTTCATAATCAGTCAATTGGTTTACAGCACAATTGTGCATTTAGATGATGGGGCTGGGATCATGTAGAAAGTTACTACGAGAAAAGAACAAAATCCTAAGATAAAATTAAAATAACATATATCATAACAATTAACAAGAGAAAGTAACTGGAAGAAGAAACATAAACAAATCTACATTTACATCTGATTACAAACAAATCTACATTCACGTCAAACCTGCCAGCATTGAAGAAGTCTTTTAGTTCTTCATGAAATATCTTGAACTGCTCTACAAAAGCTTCACTATATTCTCCAGGGTTCTTTGTGATTTTAGCAAGCATAGCTTCTGTAGCAACCAAGTCTTCAGGACCAGCATTGCGATGAAGCTTGTTTTGTATTGTATGCTTAATTTGTAACTGAAAAACAAAAGAATATATATAAAACAGTTGACCAATCATTAACAATGAACTGAATAAGATTCCATACTTTATGTATTTTTGGGAAAATAACCTTGACGTCATGTGGGATGTCATTTCGATGAGCAATATCTCTAATTCGAGTCAGAGGAACAGATGCAGTGAATTCTGCCTTGAAAGATGGTAAACATGGATGAATCTTACGAATAACTAGAACTTCCTGTACATCAATGAAATTATGGTAAATCAAGGAAGAAAATCATAAACTTTATGAGACAGAAAGGATAAAAGGTAGCAAATGAAAACAAATAAGGTCCTGCTAACCACTGTCCTATGGGAATTGGTGTAGGGCAGTGGCTAAGAAATGAAGCAATGGAAATATTTTATTGAAAAGTGCAGTACCCAATGCACTAGCAACATTAAATAATAAATACAATACTGTTCAAATTGAAGTTTCTTTTTTCGATTCCTTCAGTCAATTATTTTTTCACTAGTTAGCATTTGCCAAACAAACATTACATTAACACTTAAAACCCATTTCCAACTTTTAAATTATTTACATAGAATGTAGATCAAACATTCAAAAGTACACAGCTAGAATCTCACTCCATTTAAGTCAGAACAACTGTTACAAAAAAGAAATGGATTAGGAAGACATCAATATATGAAACTGACTGCATTTGATCTATGCATAGCACCAACCAGAAATGAGGCCAAAATAATGTCCCCTTCCTAATTATCAAGCTATCCCCATAACAAAATCCATTGGTAAGAAGAGAAGAAAAAAAAATAGTGGAGAACAGAATTTGTTAAAGCTACAACTCAATTCAGTCTTGCAGTAGTGTATGTATATACAGACATGTGATAAGGCTACAATACAATTGAATTGATGACAGAAATACACCCAAATAGTCATATTTCCTAATGCTCTAATAGCTATAATTCAATCAAAACCAGGATAGATAACCAAAAAGTGTGTCCAACGTCACTGTTGAAAATAAAAAGTAATCACCTGTGGAGATATATCCTTTCGACTTGTATATCGCTCTAATTCACGAAATATAAGCCTTGAAATCTCAGCATGCCTATTGGGACGGTGGTGACCTCCATCTTCAAAACATGGTATTTGTCCTGTGTTTATCCACTGCATAAGAATATCTAAGGGCTCAGATAATGATATCAGAAGAGCATAGATGATTCAATATATTTAGGAAAATACAGAACAAGACCTTCAGATAGATAGAACAGTATATGAGAGCCTCCAATCGATCTTCCCCTTCAACATTTCCAACTATATCGCGTACAATGTCAAGCTTCAAATTGAAAAATCTAGATAAAGTTAATTTGTTTATTTAAAAAGAAAACCACCGGAAAAAAAAAAAAAAACAGGCATTTTTACAGAAGTGCTGCATTGCAGTTGACATTCAAATTTAAAACTGCAGGAAAGAACCTTAGAAAGGTATGTTCCAAAATTATAAAGGACAGATTTTCAGATTGCATATAAAGGAATAAATTATAAAATGAAGATGAGCAAAATTATATTATAAGAATTTATTTATCAGTTGAATAAATTAGAATATTATGAGGGTGAGGGTTGCTTAATTTTATGATATGCCATGTGGTTTCCAACATTATCTGTAAGAGTACCTTTCTCCACCAATTCCTTCCGGTTTGATCCCCTTGAACCAACTTGAGAGGCAAGCCTTGAAGAGCTGAAGTGTCCCAAGTCCTTCCTGCTTCATTGCTCTGATGCTCGTTGGTTCGCATGAAAGAAATGGATTTTCCTTGCCACTCTCCTACAAAAGGACTTGGCCCTGCTTCTGAATGAGAAGAAGAAGCAGCAGCAGTGTCCTTGATATGTTCCAAATTATCGTCTTGCTGTTGTTGTTGTTCATTTAATGGGAGTAGCTCCATAATCTGGTTTGTGGTGTTCCATGTGGCAACTGTCTGAAAATGACCAGCGGCAGGCAAGTTTAAGAGTCTGTTTTGTCCAGCTTCCCAAACTACAGTGCCGTCGTTGGTGACAATGAGGAATTTAAACTCAATGTGATCGCCCCCTTTGAAATCCAAGTCGCATACCCATCCATTTTGTGTCCAATTCAAAGGAACTTTAGTCTTCCAGGAGCCCAACTGTTTGGTTGAACCTAGAAGGGCAACATGATCACCAAACTGAACTTGGTGATCTAATCGAAGATGCAGATGAACATTTTCTATCTTGATATTATTCTTACCTTTCCTGCATAGGGCGTGATATGATATTGGGTCGAGGGTTTAGACATGGAAATAGAATACCAAGATTCATGATCATACTACTAATTATAATAATACTAATTAATGAAGGGAAAAAACAGGTACCTAGGTTGGGTTTGGGTGGAGGAGAATGCAGAGAGGAGCGGAAGAGTGTGGGAACGGTCACGGTGGAGAAGAGGATGTTGATGGCGATGGATGGATGGAAGGAGGAATCCTAACCGCTTATTTTTATTCAGATGAGGATGGATTGCCACCGTGTGCGAATGGCAGTGCAATACACGCAGAGAATAATTCATTGCCACTCAACTTCAACTTCAACTTCAACTTCAACTCAAGTCTTGATTAATTCGTCGGTAAATGATGGATTGGGTTTCCGGGTGGGGGGAGTGAGCGAGTGAGTAAATATAGCAGCTGCTTTGTCTTCTTTCCACGTGGATTATATTTCAACGGCTCATCATTTTCTTTTTTTTTAATTAGCTTATGTGGTAACCCGTGCAAACGCCGGGTCATGCTTCGTTTCTTTCATACATGTCGACGTACAATTTACGGGTCTTTATCATTCGGTTTTTGGTAACTACACTGTAGGAAATGCAGTAACATTTCACAATATTTAATTGTTTTAGAGTATATAACATTTTGAATCTCCGATTTAAAATTAATGGTCAAGATTTAATACTAGGAAACCTCTGACAAAATGGAGTCAAACAAAAAATTTATTTGTTAAGTTGGTTAAAAAAAATGGTTAAAGAAAGAAGATATTTAAAAAATTATATGTTACAGTATAAACTTCAACCCACTTAAAAAGTATTTTTTAAAGAAAGAACCCACTTATGATTTGATAGTGATAAGAACATCAACAAAAATCAAGTTACACCACCTTTCAAAATCGAAGAAACTTCTTGTCATCACACTTATGTAAAGTCTACAACACGTTTGAAAACTACATAATCAAACAAACACACGCAAATTATTAAACAATTAAAAGCATCATGACCAACTCAATATCTACTAGCCTAAAATAAAGAAAAACATCATTGTTTTTAGACAGTTAAATTATTAAAGTAGTATAGCATCGTTGTATATTCTATGTTATCAACTATAAAATGTATCAAAAGATAAATAAATTATCAAAAACACGTAAATTTAGTCAAATGCCAAAGAATACCGACTTGAACAAGACAATATTCCTGGTCATCCTATTTCAAAAAAAATTCTACAAATAAATAACTTTGTCTTGTATGGTAATATTAAGACACTTTAAATTTCTCTAAAACTCTAAAAGTTGACTGACTTTGATTATCATCTAAAGGAAAAATATTAAATTTACATTTTTCCTCGTACAACTTATTAATTTAATATGTATCATAAAAATGCACTATTTTTCATTGTTTATGGATTAAATATGACTTTTAATAATTGTCGAAACATTAACATTCTAATACTATTTTTTAATTATATTAGTCTTTCTTCTTTATTGTCTCCACTGTTTTCATATACACTCACAACTGTATAAGGAATGGATTGCAAGCTAGATACAGAGAAAAAATGTATCTAACTCCAACAATAATGTAAAACACCATTATTAAAGAAACTAACTTAAAATTGAAGGCTACAACACCCACAAGTGGCAATAACAGAACAGACAACCACACAATATAGGAATACGCATAAGACGGAGGCGAGGAAGCAAAGGAATGGAGAAAATGAAGATGATGCGGAAGGAATGGAGATGAAACACAATGAATCGAGAGGGAGTTAGGAACGGAAACAAGTCAGGAACACGTGAAAAATTTCACATATTACACCTATTTCACCTTTTATGTTAAAAACTATTTTATACCATTTTGCACCGTGTTTGAAAATCGCGTTACAACTTACAATGTTAAACCTCGCCGCTACAACTTACAATCGCGTTACAACTTACAACTTACATTTTGGTGGCGGCGCTTTGTTCATCTAGCGCCGCTACTGCCATCACCACTGTTCTATGATTTTACATAAAGTTTTGTTTCAAGTTTACACTGTAACAATAAAAAAATTAATCTAAGCATGGAAGATATAAGGTGACCCATATGAAAGACCCATTAGCCCAAGATTTTTCAACATGAAAGCTGCCTTTTGTACCTCCATTTAACTCTATACACCCACAAATTGTTAAAAACTCAAAATTACTCATTTTATTTTCATTCAGTAAATAGTAAAAAAAAATTACTCTAAAATCTCACTCCCTTAACCAAATTTCAGATAAGTAAAAATTTTCCCTAAAAAATCCGGTACACAATTTATAACTACCGAAAATTTCATTTTTGAAATTTTCGGTAGTACAATTTGTTAACCGGAAATTTCCCCAACACATTTCCGGTACGTTATTTATACTATCGGAAATTTTAAAGTTTTGAAATTTTTTGGTAGTTACTTTTTCTTGACGGGAAATTTCAAAAATCTGGTATGTAATTTTTTTTAACTTTTTATTTTTGTTGAAATAGGGATGGAAAAAACATAACCATTATGTATAGATTTGACAGAAGCATTCACAACTGATCAAATTTTTTAGTCACGGGAAGCTGTCATATTATGGGCAGGAGAGGTTGGCCGAAAAAATCGAGTAGCTGTTATCATTACTCGCTCTAACGTAGAGACCGGAAAGAGAGAAAGGAAGACTAAATTAATTTTTGGTTGTGATAGAGGTGAAAAATATAAGTCAAATAAAAGTAACTCAGGTGCTTCAACAAAAAGGTGTGGTTGTCCGTTTAAACTTCGATCGAGATCATTGAAAAATGCTGAGGGATAGATTATTAGTTTAATATGTGGACTTCACAACCATAAGTTAGTGGCTACTTTTGAGAATAATGCATATATGGGGCGCTTAAAAGAAGAAGATAAAAAACATGTTGACAAGCTGACAAAGTATCACGTTGCACCGAGGCACATCTTGTTATCTTTGAGAGATCGAGATAAGGAGAATGTGACTAATATCTGTCAAATTTATAAGCGACGAAGCACATACAGGAAGAATTTGAAAGGACCTAGAACTGATATGCAACATCTATTGAAGTTACTTGAAGCTGAGAAGTATGTTTGTTGGACTAGGACTCATGGAGACTCCAACGTTGTGAGGGACATGTTTTGGACGCACCCAGATTCCATAACTTTGTTGAACATGTTCCATCTTGTATTGATTATGGATAGCACCTACAAAACCAACAAGTATAGGTTACCATTGTTTGAAATTGTTGGTGTAACTTCAACTGGGTTGACATTCAATGTTGCATTTGCTTATATGGATCGTGAGCATCGAGAAAACTTTTGTTGGGCATTGGAGAAGTTAAAGAGTTGTTTGTTTCAAACACCCCATTTCCTCTGGTGATCGTGACTGACAGAGAACTTGATTTAATGAATGCAATTGAAGTTGTATTTCCATCTTCAACAAATTTACTTTGTCAACTTCATATTAACAAAAATGTTGGAGCCAAATGCAAACAATATATATTAAAGAAAGATATGCAGGAACCCATTCTTGAGTTGTGGAGGAAAATTGTTTATTGTTCTAAAGAGAAGGAGTATGAGGAACTTTTGTCAACTTCATATTAACAAAAATGTTGGAGCCAAATGCAAACAATATATATTAAAGAAAGATATGCAGGAACCCATTCTTGAGTTGTGGAGGAAAATTGTTTATTGTTCTAAAGAGAAGGAGTATGAGGAACTTTTGCAAATGTTTGAGCAAGCATGTGTCGATAATATTATTTTCTTTGACTACGTCAAAGACACATGGTTGAGTCCTCACAAGAAAAGATTTGTTCAAGCATGGACCAATCGAGTATTGCATCTAGGAAATACTACGACTAATAAGTACGTCATTAAAACTTTGCATTTTGTTTTATATTTATACTTATATAGGATTAAACATGCATGATAGAATTTTTATTGAAATAATATCAAACCTTGTTTATGTTTGAATATTAGGGTTGAGTCTGGTTATTGGTCATTGAAGAAATTTTTGGAACACAGTAAATGAGATTTCTGTAAGGCATGGAATGGTATGAATGAGATGTTGAAGTTCCAAATTATTAAGATAAAAGATTCATTTGAGACAAGTAAGGGTCGCAAAGAGAATATACACAACAATTCATTCTATGAGAATTTGACTTGTGTTATATCCAAGAAAGCTTTAGCTGATATTGTTCATGAATACAAGAGAGTCAGCTATGTCGGTAACGACAAAGCTGCTTGTTGTTGTATACTTAGAAACACTCACGGATTACCTTGTGCATGTGAGTTGGCACGATACAAGTTGGAAGGTGTTCCAATCCCATTGGAGTCTGTTCATATACAATGGAGGAAATTAACAATGAATAGTGATCAAGAGGAAAAACAGTTGGAAAATGATTCAAAGTTGGACATTACATCAGAGGTGAATATTATTTGGAAAACATGGAAAACACTTAATGTTGCTGGAAGAAGTGCATTGAAGAGCAAGTTGCGTGAAATTGCATATCCAGAAACAACATCAATGTGTGCACTACCAGATAAGATCAAAAAAGGTGGTGTGAAGAGGAAAAAAGGCATTAAGCCAAATGGATTCGACGTATATCGCGACCCTTCATATTTTGAGCATGTTGATGCATCCCAACAAGCATCCAAACAAGTCTTCTAGCAAGCATCCAAACAAGTCTCTCAGCAAGCACCTATGACGAGTCAATTTAGAAAATATTTGGACGAGTTTCCTCCTCTAATTCATCAATATATTGAAGACATAGTTAATGTTAAAGTAGATGGAAATTGTGGATATCGTGTTATTGCTGCTTTACTTGGCCATAGTGAAGAATATTGGAGCATTGTGCGTCGACAGTTGTATACAGAGATTAAATCCAAACCTAATTTATATGTTGCGTTATTCAAGGAACATTTGCAAGAAGTGACTGACTATTTACTTGTAAGTGATTTGGGAAATCAACCCAACGAGAAGTGGATGGACATTCCAGATATGAGTTACGTGATAGTAACAAAATATAATTTCGTTCTTATTACATTGGAAAAAACTTTTTGTTTGACTTTTTTTCATTGACGGGTGCACACAATGGAGACCTATCACGTGATCGTATTATCAGCATTGATTTTGTTAATGAAAGTCATTGGGTTCAAGTTAAATTGAAATCGACATGTCCCTTACCTCCACTTGCATGGCGTTGGAAGGAGCACCGTAGTGATGAGTCTACATCATGGCCTATATCTTATGTAGAACATCTACAACATTGGAGTTCGTTAGATTTAGAACATACATCAGATTATATGTCTTTGGCAGATGATTGAGACTTTTGAAAGTTTATAGAAAGGGGCGTGATTTGATTGTTGAGAAATGGTTCAAGGGAAACGAGGTTAACTCTGGACAGTGGATCAACAACACGATGTTAACTCAAACGTTTTTCAATTATCGTTCTGAAGGCCAACGACGGAACGAGTTGTGAGCCCGTAAACTAAAAGAATAGCAAGTCGAGGTATATTCGATGGAGCAAATTGGTTTTTTAAAACGTAAGTATCAGTTAAATTAATTATTGAATTTAGAATAGTAATATATATATATATATATATATATATATATAGTCAGTTTGATATATTATTTTAAAGGAATATTTAACTCATTCATATTAGTCACGTATTAATGTATTAATATGTGAATTAATTTTTCAATAAAATTTGTTATTTTAGAGATGAATTTGTGAATAATTGAAATTATACACGAACTAATTATGAACAAATTAGTGTTTGAAAGTTTACATAGGCAAAAATTTACTTAAAAACTATTTTGATTAAGATTTTACAATTTTAACATAAATTTGGTAATTTATAAAATTCTGGCATTGATCTGAGTAAATATATAAGTTTTAAGTTTTGTCCTTCTTAAAATAATATGGCCAACACTTACGACACTATATATAAGTTTTAAGTTTTGCCCTTCTTAAAATATGATATTTCACCACTTAAGTATCACATGTATCACTTTTAATCTAAAACTGATATTTTTTTGCCTCAACCGTAGTAATGTGATATATTTTTAAGTGATATGTCATTAAAGATGGACGTAGAAAAATACACGGATTTATAACTATTCATCTCATCAATCATTAAAATAATACATTTAGAGACAATTAAACGTGTGACCCTTTAAGTTAGGTCTAAATGCCATATAAATCTTGTAAGTTCTTTTTTTAGTTAGATTCTTTAAATTTCATTCAGTTTAAAATGTTGGCCTTTTTAACCGTTTCCATAATAAAACAAAAAGCATATGTGGTATTCTTCCTCTCTTCATTGATCCAATCAAATTGAAACCCAAAAATTCCAAAATTTTAGACATTTTCATAGAAGTCGCATATCTCGTATCCTTCCGGAAAGACTAACCAACCAAACCCTGAAAAGGGATTTTTTTTTTTCTTTCCTTTTTTCTCTTGATGCTTTTGTTCCGCTGATTTTTCTTTTCCAAATAACTGGCCAAATAAAAACATCATTACAATATATTATCGAAACAAAACACACATTTCTTCTTTTACTTCAATTTTTGTTTACTGAAAATCAAAAAATGAATCGGAAAAGAGAAAAAGAAAATCAAACATCATTACACTTAGTGGGTTTTCAATTTGTGAACCATGGAGGAAAAAATATAATGTTGGATGGAGATTATTACCACGAAGAAGACAAAGAAGTTGATTTACGAAAATAAATAAATACTCTCGTAGTTTATTTTTAATTTCTGAAAATATTTTTGTTAACTTTAAAAATTTATTATTTTAATGTTTGATGAGGTGGATAAATCTATGAAATGGGCCAATGGCATCATTGTACGTGTCTCTTAGTAAAATTAAATAAATGTTTAGTAAAATTAAATAAACAAAACTGACATTTAAGCACCAAACTTATTTTTGCACAAAAGAGAGGTTCAACATGTGCACAAGAACCCTCACATTCCAGAAAACCAGAACCCCATAATAAAGCTAAAAGACAGCATCAAGGTTGTACAGCCTCCAAAAGTTTCTCATAAACTTGTCTAGCAGTCAAATCCTCTACCTGAAACGAATGTCAAATAATCAAAATTAATTAAACAAGGTATACAATTCTATCAGAGGGAATTAGGAAGAAAACATTTCCGATAATGACTAGCATATATATGTTTCTTGAGAAATAGCTTCATTTAGAAAGAAAACGCCCAAATGCAAATTGATCTTATTGTGGATGCTTAACTTGAAGGCATAGTTGATAGTAATGTAACTCACCACAAGAAGCTTTGACTTGTTATTCCATCCTCTCTGAAGTGTCATTTGACTCAATCTTAAACCCAAAACCTACATAAAAAAATTGTAGTCATATGTTGTCTGTGGTAACTGTCTTTTCCCAGAGAGAACAGATTATGCAAAGAGGCATAATGCCAAAAGAAAGGTGAAGGCAGTGCGCATTAGGGAGTTTAGGGTTGATCATGTATAGGCAGCCTTGTTCCGATGAACAAATAGGCTGCTTTTGTAGGTCGATCCCTCCCATGACCACAAGATAACAACCTTAATTTTGAGCAAAAACAATCAAAAGAGAAACAAAGAGGGTAGAAATATACTTTTCCCATAAACTCCAAAAGTTCATTGTTGGCTTCTCCACGAGCAGCAGGAGCAGCTACACTGACTCGAACATCATCAGCATTTACTCCTAACATAGAAAACAAAATATAAATTTAACTATCAAGATCCATGATGGTTTTGTTAAGAAAGCTAAGAAGCATTTACAGTCCAAATATATGGCACCTAATGGACAAATAGATCTATTTATGTATCTAACATTTTGAATAGTATAACTCAGCATTCCTTCTTAGTTTTACCAATTTAACTAAAGCATTTGTTTCTACTTTATCTTGTTTCATATATGAAACAACAATGTTGTGTACATGAAGAATGTGATGGTATAATTTTGAAGGTGAATCATTGATGTGTGTGTAATAATAATGGTATGTTTGCAATAAAGTAGAGAATTACTGGTGATTGCGGAACGGTGAGCACGATCCTCGACTTCAATAGCAAGTTGAACAAGTCCTCCTTCAAGCTGGGAAATGCAGGGTGGAACGGGTGCATCCTGAGGGTTGGTTTCAGCAGCAACAGTACTGAGTGCGCCGTCAAGAACATAAATGAAAGAGGAAACATCGAAGTCTGATTCAGCGCGATAGCAAACAAAGAGACCGCAACCGATACAATTCATGCGATATTGTTTCTCGAGTTTTCCTTGGCCTCGCTTTAAGAGAACGTTGCCTGCTTCTTGAATGTTGAATCTGGCAAGATGTTTGGTCTTGTCCAATACGTAAGCTCTGTCGGTGTTTCTTCGAGGCATTTTCTGCAATTGGGTGTCTATTGATGATATTAGGTTAATTTGATTTTGATTTTGATTCAAAAGAAACAAATTAGGAGAAACAACTAACCAGTTATTAGGAGATGGGATCCGCAGTGCTTGCAGTAATAAACGAAGAGATCGGAGTGTGGGCCCTCCGGAGATGCATCTTCGCTAGAGTATGTATGCGTCGTCCTCTTCGGCATTCTCCAATTACTCTTATTCCTTCTCTCTCTCTCACCACCATCATCATATACCTTTTATTTATTTATTTATTATCACTCTGTCCGTTAACATACATACACCCCCGCTTTTTTACTCATACACCCCCGCGCAACTTTTTTTATTGTTAATTGCTTGCTTGTTTTATTTTCTCCAAAAATTAACATTTTCTCAATACAAGACGTATCTCACAAATATAATAATAATTGTTAATTCATTGTTGTGGAAGGAACGACATGATATCCATTGAACTCCCATGGGGTAGGGCAATTTGGATGGGATGTGAAACACACACAAAACAAATTACAAGATTCTAACACATAATAAAAGAAGAAGAACACCCATTTTATTGCATTGCATAATCCAATAATCCAATCCTTCCGTTTCGGATAATGATAATAATAATAATACTAGTACCTGTGTTCCTCATCAACTGCAGTGCATATATAACTAATAAATCAAATCATGTAATTGCAGCAAATTAAAGAAACAACTTAGAAGATATGCAGTCTAAGCAGCAAAGCATATATTGATTGATCAACGGATCTTAACTACCTTCATCCTTTGAAATTGACAATGTAATTGTTTTTTAATATGTCACTTACTAAGAGTAACTACCTATGGTGATCAAATTGGGGACTATTTGTTTTTCACTCAATAAAACTTGGGACTTCAAAAAGAGATTACATATTGGTAAGACTCATAAATTTCAATTAACTAAGATAATGCGTTCATTTTAATAGACTCATAAATTTCAATTAATTAAGATAATGCATTCATTTTAATAATATTTTGTAGGTAAAAAACTTTGTGAAGAAAAACCTATATAATTACTTATATGATACGTTTTGATGGTCAGGGTACGAGAGAGATACATTTATCTTATTTCACATTAGTCTTTTGTTTTATGCACCAAATATGATACGCTAATCAAATTTTTTAAACAGTTTCAGCCTTATTTTATAATATTTAATTTAAAGTAGGTTAAAATAATCCGCTTTCAACTAACACATATTTTCTCATTTTTGTTTTTTCTTATTCATGTTTCTGTTTCCTCTTTTGTCTTTAATTACTATAGTGCTTCTCTCCACCGTGCTCTCTTTCTATCTCATTTCCATCATTTCTCCATTGTCACTCTCCTCTCTCCATCGCACCACAGTCGTGCTCCTCTCCCTCTCTCTCCATCGTGTTCTCTTTCCATTTCATTTCCATCCTTTCTCCACTGTTACTCTCCTCTCTCTCCACTGCACCACCGTCGTGCTCCTCTCTATCGTCGCCCTCTCTCGAGGTCTCCACCGCCACCGTTGTACTCCTCTCCATCGTTGCGCTCTCCCGTGATATTGTTGTTCTCGCTCTTTTCATATTTGCCTCAATTTCCTTTGATATTCTTATTGTGTTATGAAATAATTTTCTGATTTTATGATTGTTTTCTATTGTTGATATTGAATTGATTTTATGATTGTTGATGTTAAGTTGATTTCCTCTTTTCATATATGATGTTTTTTTATTGTTTTCTTATTTATTTTATTCTATAACAACATAAAAATTGATAGAGAATAATACTTATTTTCATGTCATTCATATTTTGTGTTATGATGTATTGATATTCTATTTTGTACTTTGTGTTGATGGATAATAATAATAATAATGTTGATACTTTTATATATAAATAAATATGAATTTACAAGAACAAAATAATGTGATATTATATCTAATGTTAGAGCAAATGTTTTTAGAGATGATTGAACTTTGTTTAACGATTTTTATGATAGTGAGTCATTATTCAACGTGGTTTTATGAAAATCATAGCATTAGAAATCGACTAATGAATAGATATGGATTAAGGGGGAATTTTTAGAGAGTTTCATCCATCGAGATGATGTTATGATAGTATGTCATTATTCAATTGTGATGGATAGAGAAATCACAATTTTTTTAAATATATAAAATTACTTCATAAATTATTTACATTTTTATGATAGTGAGTCATTCTTCAATTGTGATGGATAGATAAATCACAATTTTTTCAAATATATAAAATTACTTTATAAATTATTTACATATTTTTAGCATTTTTTATTTATTTATAAAAAAAATATATGAATGTTATTTTGAAAGAAAAAAAGTTATATAGATTATAAGGACAAATTTGTCATTTTATCAAAATATAAATCATATCATTTAGTTATCTGTTGTGTATTACACTGAATATGATAAACTAATCTTATCAAGTTTGTTATCATGTCTATATCAAACACATGACAATATAACTTTTTAATTACTGAATATGATAGTAATGGTTGTTCAAGTAATAGACAATTAGTGAATTCAAGTTTCACTCACAATTTTTATAAACCTCTTTGATTGACGACTTTTTTGTTATTTGAAGATCACATAATTATTTTGAGTGTTTATATTTTTTCTTTTGAGATGTCTAAATTATATGTTTGAAACATTATTCAAATATATTTCAGAACGTTGTAATTACATTATTTTTGGCAATAACAATCTTATTAACAAACTATTTAATTATTTATTTGCTAAGTTGATCGATAGGCTTGTAATACTAGCGGTATCAGGATATGTGTTGATCACGATGTAGTTTCACGATGCCATACTAAGAGTAAGACTAGACCAATTTTTTTAAATAGACAAAACTAAATCATTTTTATAAATCATTTAGCTAAAATGGACAAACTAAAGACACCGAAAAATTTAGGCCTACTAGACCGATCAATTTCAGTAAATATAAATATAATACTACTATTACTATTATATCAAATTTTATACATTGTGTTAAATAATATATTTGCTTGCTTTTTCTATAATTTGAACATACTAGTCCATATTAATTTTTGATATTTTTAAAGATATTATATCACTAAAACATAATTCAAGTGAAAAATATCGATATTGTTAGAGTTAGAGCTATAAAGTTCATTTGTACGAGGAATTAAAGCCAACCCCGAAAAGATGATGTGTTGAATACTTGTACAAATATAAACATAAACAAGTAAAGTGATAAGAAAATATCGTTGTACTCAATTAACTTGTGTGGTCCTACAAAAATAAATTTGGTAAGACTCATAAATTCCAATTAATTAAAATAATGCGTTGAAAAATGCATCTTAATACGTGGGTACGAAATTTTGTAAAAAAGAACCTATATAATTACTTACATAGTCATGGCTGCTCTAGTAACATGCAATTAGTGGGTTCAAGTGTCAGTCACATTTTTGGAAGACCTATTTGATTAACGGCTCTTTTATTATTTGGAGAGTAGAGAGTTATTTTGAATCATGTGTTGACTAAATTATACATTTGAAACATTATTCTAATATTTTTGAGAATGTTGTAATTACATTATTTTTTTAGAGTAACAATTTTATTAACAAACTATTTATTATTTATTTGCTAAGTTGATCGATAGGCTTGACATATTGGCAGTATCAGTATGTGTGTTGGTCACGGTGTAGTTTCGGGTTGTGACACTAAGGCTAAGACTAGACCATTTTTTTTAAATAGACAAAACCAAATCTTTTTTATAAACCCGTTTAGTTAAAATGGACAAACTAAAGACCATCGAAAAAGTTTAAGCCTACTAGACTGATCAATTTCAGTAAATATAAATAGTAAATATAAATATAGTGCTCCTATTACTATTATATCAAATTTTATATATTGTGTTAATAATAAATTTGTTAACTTTTTCTATAATTTTAGCATACTAGTCTACATTAATTTTTAACATATTTAAAGATATTATTATATCAGTTAAACTATTGTGTCAGAGTTTATTTACCATTTCATCTACCCAAAAAATATTACTATAAAATACATTTGAAATAAGATGTCATATAAAGTTATATTTTCTAAAATGACATGTTAGCTCTCAAAACAAGTCTTAAAGTAGATTAACATGTTTTATTATACTTTCAAAAATGTCAGATCCCAAAAAAAAAAAATGTATGACAAATAACATATCAAACCTTTTTTTTTTACAAAAGTTTAGACCTTGATTTTTTTACTAGGTCAACCTTGAGTCTTACAAAGGAGTAAATCACTAAAATGGTCTTTTAACTATGTAGGGCGGCTCGATTTAGAACCTGAGACTAGAAATATTTCGATTTGACATCTGAATTTATAAAATGTTTTTCAAATTCGTCCCTATGTGAAAGACCGTTACTAAATTTCTTTAATGTTAATATGTTCGTTGAGTGGAATGTTCACAATCAAAATAGTCTTTGAATTTGTAGAACACTCTCAATTTGGTCCATGAGAGTATGAATATCTCAATAGACACATCATTCTCATCCACATTATTTAGTAATAGAGATTCATAGAAAGATGAATTTAAAAATTTGTTGGTAAACCATAGAAAGATGAATCTGAGAAATATTTTAGAGACTCAGACTAAATTAGAAAATCCATATTTTCAAAGACCAAATTAAAAGAACTCTATAAAATCAAAGACCATTTTAATTGTCAACATTCAACTTAACATAACATTAACGAAGTTTAGTAACGGTCATCAACGGAGAGACAAATTTAAGAAACATTTTACATAGTCAAAAATTAAATTAAAATATTTATAATCTCATATATTAAATTGAGAGCACTGTATAGAGTCAAAATCTATTTTAGTAGTTTACTCTTGTACAAAATCTAGTCCAGCCAATTGATAATTTGATTTAAGCACCGCCCACAATACAATAAGCTCGAAGTTGAGGATCATAATAAACCTATAAAGTCGAAGGACGATTCCAAGAATCAAATAGAGTACTCTAGATTTTAACTTAATCAAATTAACCACTCTAATTTATAAAGTACACACAACATATAGATAAACTTGTAAGAAGTTTTATTTTAAAGTGTTTGTCTTCTATTAATTTATTAAATATTGATTGAATGATATCTTAATAGATCTTAAATATTTATCTCCATTTTTAAATATTCTCGCATAATCTAATCCAAAATAATTTGCATAGAAAATATTTATAAAAAAAGATAGAGAAAAACAATAGCTATATATCATTCAAGTAGTCTATATTTAATTAATCAACAGAAGTCAACACTTTCATATAAAAACTTCTAACAATTTTTTTATTAAGTTTTTAGAATATAAATACAAAATTTACATGGGTCTCACTAAATTGTGCAGATTTTATTTAAATTTATTGAGATCCGCATAAATTTTAATCAATAAAACAGAATATTTAAAAAAATATGTGTTAAATAATATATTATTAATCTTATTTAAACTTTTAATTAAAAGAAGACAGATAAATAACATTTATACCTTACAAATAATTATTTTGAGAAGTGTTTCAAACTGGGTCAAGACCCTCTATTTACTCGACTTTACCATGAGCTCGTATAGGCAAATGTTGCACTACAATTGCATATTGAAAGTTTTACTTTGTACCCCACACTCATACTTTTATCTCACATTTTATATAAATTATTTATTTTATCTTTTTTTTTAAAAAAAAATAATAATAATAATTTTCCACTCCATTAAATTCAATTTGAGTTTTAGAAGAAGAAAAATTTTGGAACACATGTTTTAAAAAAAATTTGAACTTTGTATCAGAAAACTTAAAAAAAGTTTTCCGATACATGAAGTTTATGGTTTAGAGTTTAAATCCTAAACCCTACTGAAAACACACTTGTATACCGAAAAATATTTTCAAGTTTTTCGGTATACAAAAACACATTTATGTACTGAAAAACTTGAAAAAAAATTTTGACATACAAAGTCCAAATTTTTGAAACACATGAGTTATGAAAAACTTTTTTTTAAAATTTTTCGGAACCCTTTATGGGATAAAAAAATTTATTTTTTTGAAAAAAAAAGCGTAAGATACATACTTTATATAAAATATAAAGATAGAAGTATAAGTGTGGGGGTACTTAGAAAAGTTTTCTCACATGTGCATTTTTCTATCACACCATGAATCTTGAAATTGTCTCAACGAAACTCTTACACATTCCTTCTGAAACTCAAGTTATCAAAGGACTGTTTCACCAAGAGAAAGCACCACAATTTGTGCTAATAAAACCTCTCATCCTCCTCACTCAATTGAATTGAGCATTAGAGTGTCTGCAATTACACCCTCGTCGAGGAGACCACCATTATCTTTTGTCATGCTTAACCATCTTTCATTGTCATCTTCGTGCACCTTGGATCATAGGAAAGAGCAAATAGGAAATATGCTTGAGGTGTATCTGAACAACACTAGTTACATTCAAGGAAGAGGTCAACCACATTTCACATTTAGAGTTAGAGCTAGAAAGTGTATTTTTACGAGGAATTGAAGCTAATCCCAAAAAAATGATGTGTTGAAAACTTGTATAAATATACACTGTCTAAACAATTATCGTTCCCACAAAAATGGATTAGATAATTTTCGTATGAAATATAATATCCAAATTGATTAGCAACAATAAAAAGTTCAAGCTAGTTTGGGTCTGAATATGTTAAAAACAATTAGAATATGTAGCACTTGTAAATTCTAAATTGGTTAGAAAAGGTACGATGTGTTACAACGTTCATTCAGATGTTGTAATATTTACCTAATGTTTCTTTTGAAAAGAATATTTTTCAGTATAAACTGATTTGACAATAATTAAAAATTAAATTAAAAATTGCATTAGTTGATACAAACTATTGGAGACGGAATTATTTAGAGAATTTTTTTTATGGTAAGAAACAAATCATTCTTTATTTATTTTCAAACACTCAAATGTTCTATTTGTATTTTTTTCTTAAATGTTCCACTTGACACTAAATAAATACACTAATTAGTCAGCGCACAGTCAACATAAAACATCCATTTTATGAATGGTTTGACAAAGATTAAGACGATTTTTTATTGTCCTTAAATTCTAATTTAACTAGCATATACCGATATTGTTAGATTGAACATTTTGTCTCGAATTCAAACTGTCCTGAACTCGAATATAAGACCTAACAAAAAAGACTATTCTTTATTATTTTAATTTTTTTGGAAAACTTACTCTCTTATTATTACTCTTTAGTTCCACATGGATATAATATAACATAAGACTCCTCTAAAATTGGAAAATTATAATCCGAGGAGTATTTTGGATACAAGCTAATTAAACTCGCTTTAAATAAGTTTTATTCCCCTCCATTGGAGCATCGATCGAGAGGCATATTGATTCCACTTTTTTCTGTTATTTTTCTTTGGACAATATATTTAGTGGGCCCCTTCGCTATTTCGAGATACAATTGTTGAATTTAGTTTATAATAAGAAGTTGCAAACTCCATTCCATGTGATATTCTTGCGTACGGTGCTGTGTCTTGCCGTAACATTCTAGTATACTATTTCCATTATTTGTTGTCAACATGCCATTTAACTCTATTGAAGCATGTGATGTGAGCACAAACTTATATGCCTGAATCCCCGGGGCCTGGTAGCACTGTTGTAGAGGATAAAGAATTGCTCCAACTTGGATCTCATAGTACAACCAAAACAAATATACAAAAAAGCCAGTGCTTTCATGTTCACAATAATTATAATGCCCACATTTCAAATTTAACGAACTCGTGTTAACCTATTTGTGGCTATGAATGATCAGTAATTTATTGCCAGACATACATCTGTATATTCTGTTGGTTGGCTGAGAATTAAGACGCTTTTAGCCTCTAGTCGGTAACCATGACTTTCTTACCCAAAGAATTGTACTTATGATCCATGAATACAATTAATTGTTAGCTACAAATATGTTGATAAACAGTGGTTTGAATTTGAATTCGAACTTATCATCTTCTCTACACTTAAAGGTGTGTTTAGTTGAAGGAGTTTGAAGAGACGGAGGGTAATATTTAAAAAAAAACGTGTTTAGTTCAAATTTTAAGACGGGTGGGGAGCAAAATCGCTCTTCGCCTCCCTCGTCCCTCCTCTCCACCTTTGAACCAAACAGACTCTAAGTGATTTTTTTCCTCTCTCCTTTTGGGAAGATTTGGAGGGGAGGAAGCGAATGTAACTTAAAAATCAATAAAAATCTTTCACCTCCCCTTAAACCAAACATGTCTACACTTCTCATTTATTCTCTCTCATCCGATGAACCCAACGAACCCTAAGTGTATAAGTCTAGCCTCTAGATTACTTTAAAAAAAGTTCATCATTCCTATAATAGATTTCAATTAATGTTCTATAAAACAAAATCTCATAGAATATTAAATAAATAAAAAGGGGTAGCTTGGACAATATAGAATCATTATTTTGATTACATCAAGAAAATTAAATGAACTTAATTAACATTCTTAATTCGTGTGTATATTGTTATTTTTTATTATATTTGAGTCTAAAAAGAGTAACACATTATTCACTGTTGAATGAGAAAAGGGAAAGATTCATGTATTAAAAAAAATATTACAAATGAGAGATTATATAAAATGAATAATTCTTAATATCTCTCAACAAACTATAACAATAATAAAACTAAGTTATAACAAACTAATAAATGATACGGTGAAAATGTTATCAACCGTTGGTTTTGTTAAACACTTTTACGATACCTAGTTTTCTCTCAAACAAATCATAGCTCTAAGTACACTCACATTCTCCAAAATAAATACTTGAATTACATCTCACAATACTCTCGTTTCTCTATGTCTGAACAAATGATATCAAAGTTATGGTTTCGTGTAGAGAATTAGAATTCTTAGTATGTTTTGTGGTTGCATCATTGTTTGATCTTCTACATCAAAAAATCAAGAGTAATATTGAAAAAAGGTTGTTCGAAAAGGTTTTGATAAGGGAAAACACGGTAGTTAATAGGAATGACAACATAACGGGTCAAGGGCGAGTTTTACATCCTCACCCCAACCCCCAACTAATCCAGGAAAACACACACCCGTCCCTCGTACTTTATGTTTGTTAATAACCCCACAAACGCAGCAAGCAAAACCAAGATTATCGTTTAAAACAAAAGAATGATCAAAGTCTACGTCTTTTTCTGCTTCTTCTTTGGATGAAGGATGAGGGTCGAGGGATCTACGAAAACATCTTTAAAAATTTTGATTGCCAATCTTTTTCTAACAAGCCATGAATGAAGAAACTATTAAATATTAAGAATTGAATTCCCAGCAAGGGATATGAATACAAAATTGGTTAGGTTGGGTAAGGTCTGAATCTAACCTACTTTAAAACTGTTATGTCTGAGTCTAACCTATTACTTGTTATAGACCTATTTTTGAGGTATGACTTAGTTTTTTTCAAGGCCTATCTATAAGCATACTTCACTACTTTTTTTACGAAAGTCTACGTTCCTCAAATGATGAATGATGTGTGTTTTGACAAACATGCTAATAATTAAATATATCAACGAAATTAAGTTTTATTTTAATGTAAATTCACAGTGGACCGCCTATCTTGGTGGCACACAGTAAACTTTGTCTCGTAACAATTGGGGAATGAATTCCCTCATATTTAATTTTTGTCGTGTTGAATCTCAACACTTAATCTAATGTAATGTCTTGAATAAGAGAGAAAATGTGTTTAAAAATAAAGATAGAGAGTTTAATGCCTGACAAAGTACAGAAACTGTCAAAATGAGATATATGTGAAGTTCTAAGTTTTTTCTTTGAGGGAGTATCAAGTGACAGAGGTGCAAACGATAGGTAGGTGATAGATGAACCCCGAACATCAACATCAATAATCACACTCCAATCTTGCAGACTAGTGCTATTGACAGTTAAGCTAGATGTTTCCGAATTTAAAAAACAACAAATAGATATCATCTTAAAAAAATTGAAATAAGGATATCCTTGGAAAGAGAAAGAGGGAATTCGTTCAAAATCTTGTTCACAGAATGTTTGCTCATTCACATCTGATTCCAATATGATACCAACTTCAACTATATTTCTACTAAAATACAAATAGGTCTAGACATCTGTCTAGTATGAAAATAAAAAGATAATGAAGTCATTTTGAATAGCGAAACAAAAATTCGAGAGAGCAGGAGCTCCTTTTGTTTATTTTCTTCCTCAGCAGTAAGAGAGAAATAGAGAAAAAGAAAATGAAAGGGAAACATATCAAGCAATTGGAAGCTCACCACAGTCACTGATAATCACCTTCTTTCTGGGACGGTCACCGCGATCTGTCTCCTGAGATTCAATCAACCTAACAATGTCCATGCCTTCCAAAACTTGGCCAAATACAACATGTCTCTGATCCAACCATGGTGTCTGCCAATTTAATCAAGCAAACATCATAAAAATGTTACCTTGGGGTCTCTTTAGTTGTGTACTAGGGCATAAGAGAAATATACCTTGACAGTGCAGATGAAGAACTGACTCCCATTTGTGTTGGGACCTGCATTTGCCATGCTAACAACTCCGGGTCCAGTATGAGACACTGGAGATATTGTAAATAATATTGGTTAAACTGATATTAAATGTGGAATATGCAACAAGTATGATGGATAAGTAAGTAAGCTCACGTTTGAAATTCTCATCTTTGAAAGTACGACCATATATACTTTTGCCTCCAGTTCCATTTCCTTTGTCAAAATCGCCTCCTTGAATCATGAATTGGTTGATGACACGATGGAAGGTGGAGGCCTTGTATCCAAATCCCTTCTCTCCGGTGCAAAGGGCACGGAAGTTCTCTGCAGTTTGGGGGACATCGTCACCGTACAGTCCAATCACAATCCTTCCAACCAGTTTCCCAACTGGATTTCCAATACTGATGTCAAAGTATACTTTATGAGTCACTTTTGACTGTACTACTACTTCTTCCTCTGATGAGCTACTGCCCGCCCTCACTTTCATTGTTTTCCTCATTCTCGCAGCAGCATTAGCATTAGCATTAGTATTCTGTTGTTGAAGTTTCACGTCGCCGCCAAATCCCCGCACACCGATGGCGATACTGTTAGGGTTAGGCTTCAGAGCTCTAATTCTTGCTTCTGCGACATTTGATGACTAAAACAACAACACACAATCAATTAAAATGAATTCAATATCAACCAAACCCTATTAGAAGAATTAATTACCAGTGAAAAAAGCGGTGTTGTTGCAACATTGAATGAAGTAGCCGCCATCACAATTACAATCACTATCCACCGGATGGATGGATGGATACTCAGTCAGTCTATTATCGCGCGACCGGATGCTCACCTCTGCTCTGTCTGCCCAATCTATCTCAAACTCAAACCCTCTCGATGCCCTGTGGTATGGATTCACCCTCAAATTACTATAATATCCTCTTACTTATGGCTTATCATATATTCCGTTGAGAAAAATGTTAGTAAGCTCTGTCGTAACTTTTTCATGTGAGAGAATTAATTTTTGAGTCATGTTGCATGAATTTAATCACTTACGAATGCACACAATAATTTCAATAGATCTTTCTTTCAATGTTCCTATTTTAAAGTTTATTGTTCATGTAACTCATGATCCAAACCACCTAGATTTGTACTATGTTGAATTTTTGTACAAATGACTAAGATATAATTTTCTTGCTTCATGATGAATTGATTTGTCTCTTGTGCGTCGCACATTGACAGATTATGTTAATAATAAATTATATTTGTATTTTAGAGAATAAAAAATTTTATTTAAAAATAGTGTAGAGTGTATATATTTGATTGAAGGGAGTCGGTAATTTAAAAATTTTTATTTAAAAATTTTTATTTAAAAATAGTGTATGTAATTTAAGTTATCAAATTTATATTATGCAATTCAGTCAACTTTCTCCAAAAATACAAATAGCCACTGTGAAAAAACGTAAGAGAAAAAACTCAACTATCTCGTATATTTGAATATAAAAAATTGAATTTATTTTTAAATAAAAGTTAAATAGTAAAATATTAGTACCAAATCATAATATTAAATAACATATTTTATTATAATAAAATTCTTAAACATAATGATAATGGTAGTATAGCAAAAACAAATCATAATAAAACTAGAAAAATGTTTGGAGTACACCCATAGAGTGTATATACTTTTGAGTTTTAAGCAGATAAGAAGAGATAAAAAAGAAGTGGTGTAATAGATATGATATGTTGATAATAGTAATAGCAAGAGAAATATAAAAAAAAAATGAAGTGTTGAATAGATGTATGAAAATTATAAGTGTATATGCATCATTATTGTAAATCTAAATATTATAATAAGAATAAAATTTCAAGGCAGGCTATTCATTGGTCCATCCTCCAATTTTCTTAAACAATCCTCACATTACCGCAAAACAATCTACAAATTTTACTGTACCACTCCCAGACTAGACCGTGAAGTTAACTTAATATGAGAAAAAATTAAAAACTTCATTATGTGCAAAAATTCAAAGCCAAAACACAAAAAGAAAAAATTAACGATAGAAAATTTAATACAATTTTTGAAGCAAAATTTAGACAGATTGCTGACATAAAGAATTAAAAGACACTGATTTTTTAAAACTAAAATCTAGACTAAAATATATAACAAAGTATTCAATAACTTTTTATATTTAGAAAACCTCTAACAATTTTGAAAAAACAGATAAAAGAAAAATTTATAGTGAATCAATTAGAACACATGTCAATATAATTACTTACTAATGATCTTAACAATTAACATGTGTTCACAAACAAAAACACAACCATAGATTTCTTTCACAACTATCTCATCAACAATTATATTGAGATAAACAATTAAACAAATTAAAAACACTTTATTTATTTAACATGATGAGATAAACAATTAAACAAATGAATTTTTATAAACTTTCATGACTCTTTACATAATCACTTTTCCTAGTTGAAGGATAAATCACGTTCACAAAAAATTTACCTAGTACTATCTTTACAAAACCCTTCAATCAAACCTTTCTGCCATAAATGCATAACAAACAAACAAACAAAATTATTCTCTAACAAAATCGGTGAGCAGAGTCAAAATTAACTTATCATTTCGTTAGTAAGAAAGAAATAGGATACACAATTGAAAGGATGAACACACAATACAAATAAACTAATTTGAAATGCTTTTTTTTTTCAACCACAAAAAATATCTAAGTATATAGAAACTACCAAGGCACTAACTCGTTTTCTTTCTCAGTGGTGGAATCTACAAAACAAAAATGAAGAGGGGATAGATACAAATGGAATTGAGATAAAATTCATAGCTATAAAATTAAGATTAGATTTGTAGAAAAAAATATCAAATAATTTACCATTCTTCCATGCAAAGTCCTCATGGTTTCTGGTTTAAAACTTCAGAAAAAATAGAGGTTGAGTTTCAATTGTCAATAAAGATGGAAAGTGAAAATCAATCAATAGATAGGGAGTTGCTGGTTGTGCGCAAGTAATTAAAATCCATCAAAAAATGAAGAGGTTAGATTAAATTTTATTTTTCATCGAAACCGCATTGAAAAATTAAGAGGCAAGTGAGAAATTGTAAAACTAATTGTATTGAATTTTATCGCATAGTGTATAATTTTTTTTGGAAGTGGAAATAAAAAACTGAATGGTTTGATTGTTTAGGCGACAATGATTATTAAGGGATAATTATAAAAGCCTTTTCTTTTTTACCGACGTGTGTTCCTTAATCATAGTCATATTTTTAAACACACGGAATTTAAAAATTTCTATCTTCCAAAAAAATTCAAATACTCCATTAATTGATAAGTATATTTAATATATAATTTTATTGATTTAAATATTTATTTAGTTAATTATAGAGTATTACTAATAATAGAAGTTTAATATAATCAACTATTCTATTGATAAACAAATGACAAATTTGTCA
>JBBPBP010000001.1:18555292-18568898 GCA_037974735.1 Cicer chorassanicum
AAAAAAAAACACAAATCTTATAATATTACAGTATATAGATTTAAAGAGGTGGTCGTATCTTTCTCTTGTTTTTTTCAAAAAACTGTACAATGGTAATTACAGTTTATTGCATGTCTTATTTTTTAATTTCCCAAGTAAACTTTCAACTTTTAATAAATAGTTTTTTTTTTCTTCCAAAAAATTGAAGACGCATTCAATTTTGCATGCCTTATTTTTTAAATTCCCAGTAAATTTTTAACTTTCAATAAAATAACTAAATAAAAATCGAATTAATAATTAATAGATTAGTTAGATTCGATTAATAGAAACTTAATTACTATAATTAGAAATTTAAAATAAGAAATTGCCGAATGACAAACTTGCCATAATCCTTGTAATATTATTATGTATAGATGTATAGATTACGGGTCTTTTGATTACATCCTTAGTGCCACGTATACAATTTAATATTAATAGTCCATGTTATTATTTATGAGATATTTTCGGTTGTGGATTTATTTAAAGCGATTAATGTGTTCAATTTTTCCATATGGGGAGTATAAGTCACTTTTTTTCTCTCAAACTAATTTGGGTTTCATGTTTATTGCAAAGAATTAGAATAAGACTTCACTCAAAAGATAAGAATATCTTAAGATTAAAAAAAATCAAAATACAGTTTTATGTTTTGACTAATTGCAAACAAATATATTAATTTCATTAATTATATTATTAAATTAATTAAAAAAATTATCGTGTCTCACAAAGGTTTTATGTTGATTATGAGAATGAGATGGAATGAAATAAAATAGAGTGACATGTAATTAGCTTCCTTAACATTGAGATGTTAATACCATTAACTAACTAACGTGGTCATTAGCATAGACAATGATGTGTCCAAAACTTAAGAATTAAAATAATCATGTAAGAGTGTTTGTGATTCAATTGAATCAGTTTTGAGATAAAGTTATCCAATCCTAAGATTAAAATAGTATCTGGTTTAGTTTGTTTACAATTGCCTCATTGAATAAATCTGATCTTATACATTTTTTTGACTCGATTTGCGGTTTTTATTTTATTAATACCAGTCAGAATGTGAACACCCTTAAACATCCGTTTAGTTCAACAGAAGAGAGGGAGCAGATGAGAGATTTTTATGAAGAGGAGGAGAAATGGAGGAATGTGTGGTTCAAAAGATAGAAGGATATGAATTTTTAATGATTTTGTATTTGGTTTAAGGGAAGGGAGTGATTTTTAAGGGTTTTTAATTATATGGAACCTCTCTCCTCCAAATCCTCCCAAAATGAAGGGAGAGTAAAACGAGCTACATGAGGAATTTTGGCTCCCTTCCATCCATCTATCTCCAACCAAAGACACCATAAATGCAATGCAACAAAGTCACTCGTATACCTTTCAAAATGGCATAGGCTCAAGCAGCTTCAAACAATAGCTGACTTCTCTTGGATACAAGTTCATTAGATATATATACACACGCATTGTTGCTTGTATTATTACATTTACTTCTTATCATAGACAATATTCGCGAAACAACAATCAAATGACGTTCATTCTAGTTGGTAATTTTATGCCTGCCCTCTTTAGAAGTTCAACTGAAGCTTGTTTCGCTTTCGAAATAACTTCTTCCTGTCATGGTCAAACAAAATTAAAGTCACGATTGACACAATAAAAAGGTGTTGCTTAGATGGTACTAGGAACCTAAAACCAGTTTGCAAGATATATTCATGAAATAAAGTTTCCAGCCTCTCCTAATTATTTACTGAAATACCTCGTCCACATTGATAATCTTTTTGTTCTTCATTATCCACAGGCCATTGCACATGACAGAAACTATGTTTTCTGATCTCATGCAATACACTATACTGGAGATGCTGCATATTGGTTAAACAGTAAATATATCAAGTTTAAAGAAGTTTGAGATTACATACGAAAAAGTAGTATTCAACAAGTCAAGATTACAAGAGGATATAGAAATTCACCACATAGCCACACAATTAATTTATATAATGCCTGGGAAAGCCTAATCGTTATAGAATTTCAAACTCACCCTAGAAGCATATTCAATACTCATCTAATTCAAAAACAAGTCATTAAAAAGGTTTATATGTGACCAGAAGTAGTGGGTTCATACCAGTCATGAAGAGGAACCATAGCCCACGACGAAGGATTGACAACAACAATGTCAGCCTACCAAAGGACACGTACAGACACAGTCAGCTTCTGTTGCTAAACTAAAATACTAGATATTATTAATAAAATTTTGTGCATGGTTCTTTTACAACATTATATACACCTAACTTCATTAATACTTCCTTACAACAAAATATCCTATACTCCATAACTAATGATATGATTGGAACAAAGAGTCATAAATACAAGTATTTGTAAATACATAGAATCAACTCAGGATTAACCTATATACATTAATTCTAACACTCTCCATCAGGTAAACCAAGTTTTCTACATATATAACAGATTCGAAGATCTATCAACGACTTAATGAAGTAATCTTTCCTGATGATCATTTGAAATTAAATAGTCGCAATGTTTCTACGTCAGATATTCTCCCTAATCAAAATAGAAATATATCTCAATATATTTGCTCCTCTCATGGTATCCTGGATTTTGAGGTAATATGCAAGCCAACCTGATTATGACAAATGAGTGCTATTTGTAAAAAGTCCCCAAACCTTGGTTCTTCGAGAAATGTTTCAACGGGATAGGTGATAAGATCTTTGGTAGTTGAGAGGCCTTCACTCAATACTCTGCATTGCAATAAAATTTTGTTTCATGCTATTTTAGGAGATTAACTTATCACCAATAAAAATGTAATACCATGAAGTATATCTCTTGTCAAAGGGAGAGCTTGCTCAATTTGCATTACAATAATCCACATATTATGTATGACCTTTCTCTTCATACAATAGACCTTTTCATGGGGCGCTTTGATATACTTCAAAATGTGGTTTGCTGCATCACAATGTCCTTCAAAGGGAGAGTTAAGAAAATGACTTACCACAGTAACTACTATTGAAGATCCCACATTGACTAGTTATATGGTCGATGTAGTACTCATAAGCTAGCTTTTGGGTTTGAGTTAGGCCCAAGCCCAAATTCTAAAATTGTTTCAGAGTCTATCTTAGATATGTTGTTGGGTCAAACATAGACATCCGACACTGAAAACTTTACGCTCCATAGGTCCAAATCCAGGGTGTGTATTGAAAATCCAAAGTTGACGCCTGATATAGTCAAAATAGTGGTGATATGTAGGGGGCAACTTTCTTCCCATGAGTTGGCTTTTGGGGTTAAGTTAGACCTAATTTCAAATTCTAAATGCTAAAAAAGAAATATATGGATGAATTACAATGAAATGATTTAATTTTCCACCAAGTCTTATGTATCTCTCTAGGTTTGAAAATGTTCCCTTAACTTGCTAGAAGTTTGGCAC
Organism: Cicer chorassanicum; assembly: GCA_037974735.1. NCBI lineage: Eukaryota > Viridiplantae > Streptophyta > Magnoliopsida > Fabales > Fabaceae > Cicer > Cicer chorassanicum. The sequence continues at coordinate 18,558,735 of JBBPBP010000001.1, forward strand.
TAGCATTCATTGACTTGGATTTCATGATGATACAGAGTTAGGCATCAACCATATTACAATGAAACAATCAGCTACAAATCATAGAATAAATGGTGAGAAGGTCTTCATATTCTTGATCCCTAAGCAAAACTTTGATGTAAAAATTCCATGTATCATAGATTTTGTCATCGCCTAGTTAGTTTGAGAGTGGGTCACTAACATAGTTGGTGAAAATGGGGGGTCAACCATCAAAAGGCTTGAACCAGTCATGGGTCAGCCAAGAAGAAATGGAAAGATCATTGAACAAGGCTATATACGCAAAATGATGAATCATGGGACCTAAAACCTATAAAGCAAACACAAAATGATACTATGGGAGTTCAACAACAGTTGAGGTGCAAACAAATATTGTAGAATATCATCCATGCTTCACTATGAATTGCTGAGGCAGAGCACAAGTGAGAGTTTTGAGATCTTTGATGGACCGACCGAGAAGGGAGATCTACCAGAATAACAGAAGGAGATACAAAAAGAGGGAAGGAGAGATAGTGATGAAGGTTGGTGAATCGACTGGTAGGGATGGGCCAAATTTATTCATGCCAATGATGAAATCAAACACTCCCCAAAGAAGATCACCAAAAAAGGGAAGCATTGCTCAAAAAGGGTGCTCGCCAAAAAGGAAAGTAAACTAACCTAGGATCTAGGCTTTGACACCATGTTGGAAAAGGAAAAGAAAATAATGTAATGTTTTTTCTTTCCACTATCATCAAGGTACAACACGCAAACACTATGTATAACTTGACATGTGGGCCTAATGAGTTAGACTAGCCTGAACTAGTCTGCGTGCATTAACAATAGCATTTGTAATCTTATATGTTTGGATCATAACACGAGAAATCATATTTGACAGCACAACAATCAAGTTTAGCCCAATATTGGCTATGTTATGATAAAGGTAACATGATAAAAAAAAAATTGTGGACTCTTCATAATAAGAGCATATGGAAAGAATGAGTCATTTGCTGCACAAGACTCAACCAAAAATACGAGAATGTATCTTATTTATCAAATAGGTGAGAATTAAGAATGCTTTACCCAACAAGCATTTGGAATAGTAATGCTCTTAATTTCAGGAAAATGAAAACTTTTTTCTTTTGAGGTAATACCATTCTGTTAAGAAGTATCAACACCTATGATCTCATGAACAATACTATTACCTTTGAGGATTTACAAAAAAAATTTAGTTGACATACTTCTACCATTCTGTTATGAGAAATTGATAGAAACAATCAAAGAACTAAAGAGAATCCATTGACTGACTATAGGAGAAAAAACATCTTCCTATGATTTTGCCTTACAACTGTGCCACAGCCCTGCTAACTCAATGCTAGTAAAATTTGAATGATACCCCTATCATTACATCCTATTCATTTATCTAATTAATTCCCTCTAACTAACTAGAAAACTTTCTAGAAACTACTTTTCCCTTCTCCTATGTCCTACCAGGTTGTGAATTATCTCGGCGTCTAACACCGTGATGGAGGATTTGTATCTTAATTAGGTGAGACTTGACTGGTAATATAGTGGTAACCGGGCAGGCTGATCAGATCATGACAATGGTTAGATCGTGAATCTAGTTGAGTGGTGGTCAAACACAGCACTGCACACAGTCTAAATGGGGGCGTGTGAGATTTGTGCAAACTGGAACAGGGTGGGCATGATATGATCTCTAACAATGGATCTTTGATGATTGGATGGAGCTGACAGACAACGGTGATAAACAGGCTGAAACATTATAAATAAAAATCCTGTTCATGGTCCCTTCAAAATATACAGACCTAACTATATTAATACTTGCCTAACATCAAATCTCCATCCATAGTACTATTAATTCTAATAACTTAATTTATTTACAAAATGTAATATCTTTAACGTTGGACAATAACGACAGCAAGCAATAGCAAAAGATGTAATCAAGAAAAGAAAGATAATGTAGAAGTATTGACCAGAAAGCCAGCAAAAAATTTGCCTCAGGTATCAAATTGAATGCAATAGGTTTTTGCACAATAGTGATGGTTGAATTTTAACCTTAGGTCCATATGATATTGAAAATTTCCCCTTTGTACTTTCATTGTTTGCCATAGTTCACAAAATGAATTATCTTAACTGCCAACAAATATCAAGTTTTTCATGTTTCAATTTTTTTGGTTTTAACCCTCCAATTCTCAAGAGAATGGGGCCTAGAAATCCAGAGTTCGGCCGGGAGATTAGTAAAGTCTGACTAAGAATTCTTCCAATTAGGATTTGAACTCAAGTTCTCTCAAACCATTCGTCCTTAACTAAAACTCATTAACCACTTGAGCTCAATCACTAGGTAGGTTATTTATACATTGAATTCAAATATTTGTAGTAGATGTTGTGTACAACTTAAAGGTATTCTTGTAGTTAGTCCTTGTTAAAAGAGGAAGAGAAAACCATAGTAATAAATAATAATTAACAATGAGGATAAAAACATATAAAATTGAAACAAATACCAACCTTTTTCCCAACCTCAAGTGAACCTAGTTCGTCATCCCATAGTACCGACTTTGCACCATTAACTGTAACCATTCTAAGAATAGTTTCGGCAGGCAGTGCTGTTGGATCTGTAGTTCCATTAGCATAAACTTCCCGTCCTTTGTTAATTAGAGAAGCTAGGTACATTTCATCAACTGCAAATATAATTTATTAATAAAAAAATTAACCCAGTACACTGTATCTAGCATTTTTGTTTTAAAAAAGTTTACTGGCTAGCATTTTGAATCCCAGGCATGAGACTCCCACGACACTATCCCACCATGTGCATTTAGGTTGTTTCCATAGTGTATTTTACATGGGTTGAAAAAAAAAACTATTCACATTAAAATCCAAATTTGTATACATGATATTAATGATGAAAAATAGACAAGAAAGAATCCTAAAAGTATAAAGTTAAGATGAACCGATGCTCATGCGATTGTTTGATGGGGCCCCATCAGTTCCCAAGGAGACACAGATGCCAGCATCAAGCATCTCCCTTACAGGTGCAAATCCAAGCATTCGCATAGCAGCAGCTGGACAGTGAGATACTTTGACCCCTGCCTTTGAAAGAAGAGATATCTGAAAATGGTGCACAATATTAATTACTTTTCCTTACACTAAGTCTATGACTAATTAATAATTACCATTCCAACAGAATTTTTTAAACATAGCTTAGGAAGGTCAGTTTATTCCCCCTTTTTTGCCTCACACTTTAAGCTGGGTTGGCTTGTTGGTAAAACTTTACCAATAAAGGTACACACCTCAAGGACCTTTGCTTGTTCTTCATAGTTCATACTCCCTCCATACTTTTTTTGTCCCTCTTCTCAAAGAAGTTGATAGGTTCCCTTTGATTTGTCGCTTTAGGAAACAATGAAGCTTTATAAAAAATTCTAACTTCACTCTTGATATTATTAGAGTGGTAATATTTTGACTATTTCAATAAAGGCTAATTTAGTCCAATGCAATTCTTTTTTCTTATAATAGTCAAGTTGATTTAGTGACTTTTTAAATTGAAGTGAAGTAATCTTAAAAGATACTAGATAAAAAAGGATGAAGGTAGAATGGGCTATTAACTAACTATAAAGAAAATGCCAGAGAAGTGAAAATCACAAGTTTGATAGCATGCTGCACTGCAGTGTTAAGGGAAATAAAAGGTATGCAACGGCAAAAAGAAAAGACCACATTTGAGATGCTGATAATATAAACTGAGCTTTTTGGTTGAAGGATGAAAGGGTATAATGATGGTTGTAATGGGAAAATTTACCTCATTATGATCCACCCAAACTGAGTGAGCTGCTAAGAGATTGTTTTGAAGGAAGTGTATCTTGTCCAAGTATGTAACAGTTCCATGATTAATTTTGTGAACATCCATGACAAGTTGGTTTTCATATGGTATCTCTGCAACGTGCTGAAAAGTATGCAAATTGTAGTCAATAATAGTGTATGTATGTTAGAAGATCTTGTAAGTTATAAGTATGTAAAGAATTAAGCAGCTACCATGTGTATTCCGGTTTTGAGTTGTGTTGCAGCATCTCTGGTTTGAAGAAGCAAGCTATGAGTAGAGTTCATGATCTGTCTGATTCCAAACCAGATTCTGATGCGACCTTGTGCTGTATTGTGGAATTTGTGATAATTGTCCTTTTGAGACTGCAGGGCGTGTGTGTGTGAGAAGAGCAATTGTATGAATTGAATTGGAATAACATAACATAACCCTAACCCTAACCTGGATGCAATCATGAGTAGATAGAGTAGCCCAGGATGAAGGCAAACCGTGGCCAGAATCCATAGTTGACTGCGTCAAACAAGCACGCAAACCAAGCAAGTTCACAGCTGAGGCCATACCAGAAACATGTTGACCACCAGCTTCAGCAAAACAGGTTACACCGGAGTGAATGAGTTCAATACCACAAAGCAAAGTAGAGAGGTATGAATCGTGTTCGGTCATGTTGGATTCGTAAGGCCAAATGCGGTGATGCAACCATGTGATTAAGTCAACATCATCGGCTATGCCTCTAGCAAGTTGTTGGGAAGTATGTACATGTGTGTTGATGAGTCCGGGGAGCAAGATATGGCCGCTCAGATCAATAACTTCATCTGCTACATCACCGAACTCATCAATAATATCTTTGGATTGTCCTATTGCTTTTATTTTGTCTTCTTCAATAACTATACCTCCGTCCCTAAACACTCGCTGCTCTCCGTCCATCGTTATGATCACACAACCGTGCATCACACTCACACAATCCTTCCTCTCTTTCTCCATCCTGCATCCTATTCTCAATCACTTCTGCTGCCTTTCTTATACAACCAACATCATTTATTATACACATTCAAAAATCAAAAGCAATACATGTTAACTAGAGACTTAATACAGAAAATTCATTTTTAAAATGTGTTTTTTAACATAAGATTCCAAAACCATCACTAAATGTATTTTATATATATATATATATATATACACACACATTTAGATAATAAATATTTTAAATATGCACACTTCTAAAGTTTGGTTTTATAAAAAAAATGAAATTTAAATTACTTCCACAACACAATTAATCATAGTTTTTTTTAGTAATGAAATCTAGCTCAGTTGGTTTCATAGGCAAAAGTGGTAGCAATCTGTGTTTGTGGCACTTTCTTGCCACTTCTCAAATGCCTTAATGCATTGGATGCAAACCTTTGTACATATATGATGGAAGCAAAGCTTGGTGAAGATCCTCCTTCATCATTTTCAAGAAGCATGTTGTTGTCTTTCTTCTGCTTCGCGTAATGATTTCTGAGCCCTTTTATTCCCCCTATTTCAACACCAAACTACTTGTATGAATCGTGCTACCCATGCTCCACATAATAAAAATATCTCATATTCTAATATTTTTAAAATTAAAAATAATAAAATACTATCTAAAATTAGTATTATTTCAACAAATATTAAATCAATTGATTATTTTTTTTTTAGATAAAATGATAAAGAAACTCACGAACAACCACAAAGTTATGAGTTCAAAATCATAATATAAAATTCAATTTAACAATATTGATATGTTGAACTAGATCTTAAAGATTATTAAATCAATTGAATATATTATTAATTGAAAAGAAGTATTAGACGAAATTGATTATATTTATTTAATAAATAATTTTATATTCTAAAGTATCTCAAAACTAAATTATGATACTTTAAATTATTAGACTTTAAATTAAAATTTTCACGTTTAGTAGACTTTGTTGCTAGTTGAGCTAAACCTTACAAACAAAAAACAAACCAAGAGATGGAGAACAAACAAAAGATAAAAGGTGTATTTCTAATTGTTTTATTAAGAGGTATATTTCTAGATGTTCTAGATTTATATAAAAAAAATATAATATTCTTGACATTTTAAGATACAAATGATCAAATCGTTACTTGAAATTAAGTAAGGATCAAATTGAAAAAAAAAAATAATACAAAAGACTGAATCGCTACCTAAAAATATTTAAGGGATCACATGAGTTATTTTACTTTAATGTTATTATTCCTTAATTTTCTCCCATGAAAAGTAATTTGAAACACACAATTACTTTGTTGATTACTTGGAGAAGATTAAATAAGACTAACTACTTTTCTGAAAGAGTGAAAATGATTTTCTTTTTCTCTTATATACGAGGTAGTAGTTGTCAGGTGCTCCATAATCTCCGCCCACAAAGCTCTTGATGTGGAGTGAACCTGAGAGCTGCTAAACCCCTTGGCTTGTATCTTAGTGAGTAGAATAAGGTTTAGACAATTTTTTTATGAGAATACCGCACAATTGCTCTTCGGGAGGATGAACAAGAGTATCAACTAATGACTTATTTAGGATTCTCTCTCAAACAAAAAAGTCCAATATTATATGCATGATCCTTGAGAGCAAGACTGGATTGTGAATCAACGCAATCCTGCTTTGATTGATTGTCACATTAAATTATGGGACGCAATCCTGCTTTGATTGATTGTCGCATTAAATTATGGGAGTGGGAACCGCTACTTGCAACTCATGTGTAAGATATTGAACACAGGGAGTTTCAAAGGGAGCAAGTGTTGAACTTTTGTATTTTGCTAGACTTAGCCACATGTGTAGGCTTCTAAGGCCACCAAGTTACCGAATTTGATCCAAGAAACAAGTTACAGAAGTAGACTTCCTATGATTCAATGTCTAAAGCTCAATGAACATCGAAAAAATGCTTGCAAACAGAATGGTACACGAGAAGAGTTGCATGCAAAATTAGACCAATGTCAGATCGTTTTTACAGTTGTCTAGTGTGATAACACATAGAGACACGAGACATACAGACACAGACACATGCACCCATTTTTATAATAAAATAATTATAGGTTAAAAATATGAATGTTGTCTTTTATAACAACTAGTTCATCCTATGATAATGAGTCTCAACAAAAAAATTAGAGGCACCATTTTTCTGTTTGTCTCTTGATGCGTCCAAAACGTGTCTAAGAGGTCTAAACGAAAAACAAAATTAATTGGACACCGTTAAGAAGTGTTTGATATGTGTTCAAGAGGTGTCCGATAAGTGTTGGTGTGATGGTGTCTGAAACCTGTCAGATACAACACTTTAAAGAGCTGTTTTTGTTTCATCAATTGTGATTGTCACATATGGCAACATACCAACGATAGATCTAAAGAGTTTGGATCATATATGTAATCTGAAACACATGTGGGCAATTTCAAACCCCTGGAAATGGTGTTGAAATGCCTTTGGCAGCAGCCATCTCAACTTTCTGCAGAATTTCCCTGACATACTTAGCCTATGAGAAAAATTGAAAACCAGTAGAAGTGTACTTGACTTCAATGCCCAAAAACTAATCCACATCCCCCGACTGCTTAAACAGCAAACACCATGTAATAGGGGTCTACACTAATGATTATTATGTATGTCAGCCATATAGATCAAAACATATATAGAGCAAGCATTTCTATGGTGAACTAGCAGAGAAGGATCACATTTACTCTGCAAAAACCTAAATATGACAAGTGTTTTAGTAATTTGTCATACCAAGTTGGAGGAGCTTGTTTTATAGCATATATAAGCATTCTAAAATTTGCAAACTTTACCCTTTTCAATAGCTTCAATAAGGCAATGAAAATGACTTCACACGCCTTTTATTTCTTGGCATGCCTTTTATTCGTATATATGTCTTAGTCCAATGATAGTATATAAACATTAAAAATTGTTGTATTAAAAAATATTGAGCAACTACCAAATACATCTCATTCGGTTCCAATTAGAGCTTGGAAAAAACAGGCTTCCGTTTCTGCATCTGTGCCATAACTGCTTCAGTTAGGTCAGCGGATAACAACCTAGCAGAATTCAAGGTTGCAACAAAATCCAAACCCTGATCCACCGTTAAGTCCCTACTTCTAAGCAACACAGTCTTTGTCCCAACAACTGCAAGGGGAGACTTGGTAGCAATTGCTGTCAAGTTTTGTTTGCAGTAGAGTGAGTTTGTGATTAACAAAGGAAATGAAATGAAATGAAAAAAAAAAAAAAAAAAGTAAGAAACGAACCCTGTGCAATATCCCTGACGCCCTCATCGAGGTCATGTTTGGAACGGAAAACGCGAGAAACGAGACCCATTTCCTTAGCCTCTAAACCGGAGAACCTGCGAGCCGTTAAAGCCAACTCCATGGCGTTGCCGAAACCAACAATACTGGGAAGCCTCTGAAGTGTTCCGAGATCAGCCGCCAAGGCCAAATCCACCTCTTTAACACAGAAAAACGCATCCTCCGTACAAACCCTTATGTCACACGCTGTTATGATATCGATTCCACCACCGATGCAAGCTCCGTGTATACTTGCAATCACAGGTTTCCGGCATCGTTCGAGTGCCGTTATCGAATCTTGCATAGCCAGGATCTGTCGACGGAGACTCTCCCCAGAACCAGAATTGCCGCCGCCGGTAGATTTTAAAAGGGAAAGGTCGATGCCGGAGCAGAAGTGTTTGCCCGCACCAGACAAGACGATAACGTTGACATCGGGGTTGTGGTCAAGTGCATACAGGGCTTTTGAGAACTCACAGAAGAAATCATTCGTCAAAGCGTTGCGCTGTGCAGGACGATTCAGGTTAAGATAAAACACACCCGATTTTGGTGTTTTCTCCACAATTTCGAGGGTCTTGTACTTTTCTTCCATTCTCCTAAACCAAACTAATCTGCCACCAAATCGAAATCAACGAACTCAATCTATTAATAATCGAAATCAACGAACTCAATCTATTAATAATCGAAATCAACGAACTCAATTTATTAATAATGGCCTAAAATATAATTAAAAACAAAAAAAAAAACAAAAAACAAAAAAAAAACAAAAACAAATGTTTATCAAAAATAATAAATAAAAAAGGTCCTACCGGGAGTCGAACCCAGGTCGCTGGATTCAAAGTCCAGAGTGCTAACCACTACACCATAGAACCTCATATGATATTAGCTTTTCAATATTCGGTTATATTACTATAAAACACCATAATAGTTTGTTTTTAGAGTGAGCATTTTATTTATAATACAATTCTCTGATTAAAAATAAATGTGTCGATCTATTTTTATATAAATAGCAGTTTTTAGAGAGAGACTCATTGACCTCAAATCACACTTAGTAAAGCAAAGCAATTGTTTTGATTGGGTTATCTAGTTATTTAAGTACTTAAGAGAATTTATAGATCGAATAAAAAAATATAATTTACGTAAACAACTAATGATATGTCTATAAGCAACGACGGAATTTAAATAAAAAGAGTGGGAGGTCAAATTTTTAAAATTTTAATTGATAAATCAAATATATAATATTGTATTGTGTATAAGAATTTTAAGTTGTAATTTTACAAATATGAACATAAAATAAATTTACAAATGTGATTGCGAAGGAAGGGGAACCAAAGAGAGACTGCACAAGTTTAAAAGAGATGGAGCTAATTATGTAACTAAGTTTAATTTATTTATTTATTTTTTAGAGGAAAATATGTAAACATATAAAATAGTCATATTTAATTGAGCTTTAACAATATATTTTACGAAATTCGAACAAAATCAAAACAAATCGATGAAGTGTATATTGGTTTAATTTGATTCTTCACTTTGTCGCTTGAGAGATTGTTCTCTGCCGCTTATGAGAGAGAGGTAGTAAATTGAAAATGTGTTGATATTTTTAAAATAAGACACTTATATTAAAAAAAAAAATATTGTTTTCAAACACTAAAGTTTTTATACTATTAAAATAAGTACATTAACTACAATGACAATAATAATATATATTTATTAATAAAAATTAAATACAATTCATTTTTTAAAATAACAATATTGATATATTATGAATACTAAATAATGAATTGATTCGAATATTGAGTGATCTATTTTAAATTACATGAAATCATACTCAAACAATAGAGGTTTGGATTTATTTGATTTTGTTTAGTTTGGACTCAAAATTCTAAGCCCTAAATATCTAACCTATTTCAGTAGTTTTAATTAAATTTTAGAGTTCGTTAAATCATTTGATTTGGTTATTATATCTCTGGATGAAACTCACAACCAACACATATAGAATTTAGGTTGGAAGTTTTAGTTTAATTTGTAATTAAAATAGAGTTTTTTTTTAATA
>JBBPBP010000001.1:18580917-18596228 GCA_037974735.1 Cicer chorassanicum
CTAAGAATATTTTGCATTCAATTTTTTGTATAAAAAAAAGTCTTGTGGATTTTACAAGACTATTAAGATTTGTAATATAGGTTTCAAAGGATTATATCATATAAGAATTTATAGTATTTGAAAAGACTTTATGAATTTATAAGATTTCAAATTACTCAATAAAATTTTAAGAAAAATTAAAAAGAAATGACTACAACACACTACCAATACATGTTTTTTTATTTGTTAAAATTCAAATTACTTTCCAAAAGTTAAATTCCACATATTTAAAATTATGTTCGTCATCATTATTCTATCAACATAATCCTCAATTATGTATGCCACATTTTCATTGCTATCATCTCGATTGCATTTTTAAGAATGTACAAAGTAGATTAACAATCTATTTTTATTTTAAGTGCTACTATCATCATATGTAATATCTTAAAGATTCATTACATGCCTCGAAGTGAAACTAAAAATTGCCTTCATTTTTAAGAAGTGAAAAAATGTTTTGCTTTTTTAATGTTGTCTGTGATGATTCTTCAATGAACAAATTATATTCGACGACTTACTGAGAAAAAATATAACTAAATATTTTTATAAAAATAAGAATAATTGAAAAACAACAATTTCATTTATGTGATTGTCTCAAAGAAGGAGAGTGTTGGAGACATGAAAGAGATAAATGCATAAAAGAAATTACAAAATTGTAGAAAATAATGAAAAAGATGAGAGGTATATCTAGACATAAAAAAAAGTTAGACTTAATTGTTGTTTTAGTCATCTATTTTTACCAGTTCACGAAATCGATCTTCTTATCTTAAAATTTGACAGTTTTGATCCATTATTATGATTTTTTTAATCAAAAAATAGTGACGTGACATATTTTAAATAATGTAGTATATGATATAATGATGTATAAAGATTAACACCTATGAAATTGCAATAAAATCATCTAAAAACTTAACTTTCAACTTTATTTTTTTTGTAATTTAATTAAGAACATATGAATAATTAATTCATCTATATACTTGTATATCATGAAATTGTATGTCATATCATTTAAAATATGTCAAATCGTCATTTTTTAGTTAAAAAATCTAAGGTAGAGACTAAAATTGTTGAATTTTAAAATAAGAGATCGATTTCATGAATTGACGAAAATAGAAAGACCAAATCTGCAAATAAATAAAAAAGTTAAATAGATGTGAGCGAGGAGGAAGATGAAGGTAAGAGAGAACAAAGAGGGAAAAAGACATAAAAAGAAATAAAAAATTGAGAATTTATGGAAATTAGAATCAGAATCATAAAATATCACTAAAAAGTCCACAAAGTCCATTGAAATCTAATTTATTACACAGTCCATCAAAGTTATAATATTTATTTAAGGACATTTATATTGTTTTATGAATCCACATATCTAATGTTTACTTAAGGACATTTATATTGTTTTATGAATACACATATTTATTTCCTATCATCATTCTTTTCATTTTCTCTTATATCAAATTTTTAAATAATAATTTTTATTTTTATTTTATTTTTCTCTTCTTTATCATTGATCAACTAAACAAAGTGAAAAGAAGATAGAAATTAAATAACCCCAGTTTAATTTTCTCAAAATTAAAAGTTACATTTATTTTTCATTGACTAAATTCAATTTCGTAATTTTTCCCAAAAATAAAATAGGTTTGCATTCTTAAGTAAAATAAAACACAAATAAAAGACTTAAATATGTTAGTCACTAAATATGGATGATTAATCATATGCCCTTGAAGTATTTATTTTTTAATTTTTATTTATACTCATGTAATTTCTAAGAAAAAAAAACTTCTTAATGTTTTTTTTTTAATTTAAAAACATTGATGTAGTCAATTTTTAATGATGTTTTTTCAAGGCAATCTTTTCTACGACGTGGCTTGTGGTGATTGGATAAATGTTGTTGATTAAACACGTTTTATTATTAAAAACTAAAGGTTAATTTATTTAAAATCATAATAAAAATTAATTAAATTAAATTCATCTTTATCATAATTTTTTTTTAACATATTTCAATCTATAAATCCAGAAACTTTTAAACATTCTTTCTAAATTATAACCATGGCCTCGTCTATTATTTTTATATGTTCAAACTTCTATTCCACAACTTCTCACCATCTTCAAGTATTGCTTCCTCACAAAATGCAGCCACGTCGACCGCCACAAAAACAAATCAAGGAGAGTCAATGATGCCAAATAGACAGAAACAAACACTACTCCTAGACCAAATAAATCTTAACTATCTCAAAAGCATACATCATAAAAGAGGAACGTATACACACCAACACTATTTTACCGTGATGAATATTAAAAAAAAAAAAAAAAAAAAAAAAAAAAAGGAACGTTGATAAATTTAGAACATTAAATAAAGTGATTTTTGAACCTTAGATTTTTATTTTTTTTATCAATAATATACTTCAAGCTTCAAAATCAATGAAGACATTTGGAAGATCATGAAAGTTCGTTAATTAAATATTAAATCTTAAAAATATACTCAAATAATGCTAAAATTCATCATAGCTATAATATCACTTGTGGGAACAATATGAAAGGATTACTTGTCTTAATTAACATGTTTCTAATTCTATAATATCATATAAATCTTTAGTAAAAAAAAATTCATATTAACCAAAACCATCATCAATAAGAAAGATGTTTTTAAACTAAAACTTTTGAAAATCTCGTGTTAATTCAAGACGATAAATGCAAAAGCGTATTTATTTTTATGAAAAATGAATCCAAGCCAATGAAATTTGTACGGGTTGATTGGTTCGATTTTACTTATTTTTTTATGACTGAATTTGAACCAAATTAAACCGATGATATACGGATTGGTTCGATTCAGATGATTGAATTTCAAAAAAACAAAACTATAAAAATTTTAATTTTTTTGCCATAATAAAAAATGAATATACAAGTGATGTCACTTTAATTTGTTTCTCTAAAATAGAATTTTGAATAACCACAAACTCATAATTTAATCATCTAAAAGACTAAAACAAAATATGCAGTAGTATTTGTTGAGACAAATCCCAAATTAATGTTTTGATGATAACTAAACAAAAGTTAATTAAGACTTATAATTATGATTCTAAGTGTTTTGATATTTAACATGTGTGTTTTAGCGTGTTAATCAAAGATAGGAACCAAACATTACAAGCAAAATCACACTAAAGAGAAAGCAAAATTGAACAAATAGAACGGAGAACGTTCTTTACAGAAGTATGGAAAACGGAGAACGTTCCCCACAGTTCTGAAATTTCAAGAACAACTGACCTCCTCTATTGAAGAAGAAATTGCTCCTAGATTTCGCAATCATTGTTTATGTATTTCACAATCATGTGACTTGTACTCTTCAAGGAATATAAAGGATTTATCTCAGCAAATAATCAATTCAAAATACATAGTAGAAAAGCTATGGATTATGATGAATCAAGCAAAACTGATCATTCTCCAGCTTGACTGTCAAGAACGAAGAACATTCTTGACAGCATTCTGATCATTCTAGACAGCAGTCTGAAAAACGAAGAATGGTCTGGTTATTAAAACTGAAGACTGGAAAACGGAGAACGTTCTCCTTTTCACAGCTTTAAATCCAAGAACGTTATGGTTTTGACAATATTAATCCAAGAACATTCTGGTTTACAAAGAACTAAGTCTTTTTTAGTTTAAGATCGATCTGAGCAACGAAAGTACATCAATCTACATTGCAAATCACCGGTATTTACTACAAAGGAACAAAATTATATACTCAAGATAATTTTGGATAAATTCAAAGAGAAAATGTTCAACAAAAGCAAAGCAATGCATCAAGAATAAAAAACAAGATTAATCTCCAAAGTTGATGGCTTGCGATAGACAAGAACATTTCTGGTTTGTTGATAAACCAATCTCTATTACAAAGGTACCAGAAGTAGGTCCACAAAGATCATACCAAAAAGATCTACTCCAAAAGGTTAACAAAGGCAAAAGCTAAGCATCAAGAACTACCAAGCAAGATCAAATAAGTTTTTAATGCAAGGAAAGCTCTTGAAAATCGCGAATGGATTTCCAGTACATATACTAGGAATGTACAACTCTCATATGGGTAAAAGAATCACTCAAAAAGATCAAAGATTAAAGAGCACAACTTAAAGCAAAAGTGATAAATATCATTCTCCAGCAGTGTAACATTATGCTCCAGATTGATAAACATTCTCCAGCATGTTACATTTGATCTTCAACAACAAACATCTTTCTCCAAAATGATTAACAACCATCTCAAGAATGATCAACATCATTCTCTAAGTATGATGACATCATTCTAGAATGATACGAACATTCTCCAGCTTACTGACCATCATTCTCCAACCTTATATCATCATTCTCCAGCCTATTTTGCATGAATCAAAAGGCAGCCTTAATCTAAAACGATTAAGCACATCTATGAGATGTTTGTGTGTATAAAAAAAGGATCATCACAATCAAGAATGAGAAGCTACAGATCAGACAATATTAACACAGAAGCAGAAACGCAGAATGTTCAAAACAGTAACATTCAAAGTTTCAAAAGTCTGGTCTTTGGTCAAGTCTGACACGTGACAGCAGACACCTTTTTCAATGGTCATAATAGCTGTCATCAACCTCTTCGAAGCCTATAAAAGGATCCCTAAGCTCAAGGAAAACGCATAGCTTCAAGTACTAAGCAAATCATTACTCATTTCAATCATACTTGAATTTCTCTCACTCACATACATTGAATCAGTTTTGATTTTTCCCATTCGATTCCTAGAATCATTCTCGTGTATTTCTCTATCAAAGAATCATAACTCAAACAAGTGTTGAGCCTTCTCAGATTCTGACAAAACACTTTAAAATCATATTATTGTAAACTCAAGGCTATAGTGTGAAGTATAGTTTTGAGTAAGCTTGTAGGAAATCCTTTTATGATTAAAAGGTGAACAGTAAAATCCTATCTAAAGATTGATAGGTGATTTGATTGAACTCCTTTCTGGGTGGAAAAGATTTGTTTTTGTAACAGATCAAGGTTGATTTGAAACAAGGTGTGTAAAACCAAGATTGTTCTCCGCTTTAGCACTTAGTGAAAATCTCACAGTTGTGAGCACTGGACGTAGGCCCGAGTTGGGTGAACCAAGATATATCATTGTGTGGTATCTCTTCCCTTATCTATTTACTTTCATTCTGTTTGATTATCTAGTTAAATATATAAATTAAATTATTAATTTTAACTAACCAATAACGTTCTCTGTTTTCTGGTTAAAACCAAGAAGGTTCTCCGTTTTCTGTTTTCACAACCTAGATCAATCTTGAGTTATTTTCTTAAGTTTTTAACAGGAATTTTTAGAAGGGTGCATTTACAATTCAAACCATCTTCCTTGTAAATTGACATTACTACTTCAGTATTACATAATTTGGTCTCCTAAAACATAATTTGGAATAACATAGTGCAATAACAGTCCAAGTTAAAATACAAAACATATAGTAGCAATGCCAAATTAAACCATAATTTAGTTGTCTAGATTCTAAATGAGAATTTAAATTACAATGCAAAATAAATATGCAACGACAATAGTCCAAAGTAAGCACAGTAGCAGTCTACTTGAATGATACAAATCCTGAAATAAAATGAAATAAATAAACAGTTATAAACTATAACCTGGAATTTATTTCCAACTTGAATAGATCAAAATAAAAATAACCTTAGATTGCATTCTTCATTCATGTCATGTCGTCGATATTAACCCCAACTAGTAATACATAATTCAACAATTTCTAAAAATTAAAACACACAATCCACAATATCTTTACTCTTATCACTGCCATACATCTTAGTAAAACAAAATTCAATGCATTCCTACTTATAATGGGGATCTAGAAAAACAGATGCAAACAAAAGATAGTTTATAACATTACTATCCCAATACTTGTTAAACTTCACTTGCATATTTGTTGTCACTGTCCTCTACTTTTCATCCTCACTATTAGTCCATTTCTTTAATGACTTTTGAATGTCACACAACTTTTTGAAGAATGTATTAGATGTAACATGCAATGAACCCAAAATAGAAAGTGTTGCATCATAAAAGATCTTTAACAAGTTCACAAACACATGTGCATGTTTTCAATCAAAATGATTAGGAATATCTACTTCTTCACTAGCAGAAAACACAACAAATGAATTATCTTGATATCGAAGTCGATTAAATGCCTTTTCATATTTTACAACAACTTCTAACATCAAATAGATAGAGTTCCAACTAGTTCGAACATCAAGAGTAATCAATGTCTTACTATCTATATTACACTCTTTTGCACACTTTTAAAACTAGCAGGCCTAGTCAGAGATGTCTTAACAAACTTGCTGGAAGCCCTTATCTTTTTAATAGATGAGTTGATGGTATTTAAATCATCACTAACAATCAAATTCAAAATGTGAGCGCAATATCTCATGTGTATGAACTCCCCCTTTAACAAACTGCGATCATTTCAATCATTCATCCCTCTAACTAAGTATGTAAGTGAATGTGAGGATATCAAACTAGGGTTTGGGATATGACTTAACTTAATAGACCTGATTGTTGCATAAATATTATTTTTTTGTCTTATTGGATCATACTTTTATGTAAAAAAATAAATATATAAAACAAATATGAATAATGTTGGTTTGCATCTATGAGGTCATTATCGAGGGCTCAAGAAGTGTTTGAAATGGTGCAAGAGGGCTATGAGCAGCTTGGAACTAATCCAACAGAGAGGCAGCATGCAGCCTTCAAAGATTGCAAGAAGAGGGATTGCAAGGCATTGTTCTACATAAAGCAAAGTGTGGATGCAAACAATTTTGAAAGGATCTCAAAAGTGTCTACATCTAAAGAAGCATGACATATCTTGGTGAAATATTACACAGGTGGAGAAAAGACCAAGAAGATCAAACTCCAAATGTTGAGAAGAAAGTATGAATTGTTGTAAATGGAGGAAAATGAAAATGTTGTTGATTTCTTCAATCGAGTGCAGGGATTGACAAATCAAATGAAAGCAAATGGTGAAGTGATAACTGAGCAAGTGATGGTTGAGAAAATTATGAGAACATTGACAGAGAGGTATGATCATATAGTAGTAGCAATTGAAGAGTCAAAGGATTTAAACACAATGAAATTGGAAGATTTACAAAGTTCACTTGAAGCCCATGAATTGAGAATTAAAGAAAGGAGTGAAAATCATACACAAGCACAGGCTCTGCATGCACGATTCAATAAGAAATCAAATCAAGATAGAGGAAAATACAAGAAAGGAAAGGGAAAATCAAGATGGCACAAGAAATCAGTTGTTGATGAAGAGGAGGTTGCTGAATCCTCCAAGAATTAGAACAGCAACAACACTAACAAAGGCAAGACGAAGTTTAACAAGAAAGGAATTCAGTGTTACAATTGCCAAAAATGGGGCCACTTTGCTGATGAGTGTAGATCAAATAAAGTGAAAAGAAAAGAGGATGAAGCTCAATTGGCACAAGCTGAAAGTTCAGACTCAGAGGAAGTATTGCTGATGGCTGCAACCAGTCTAGATGATGACTGCCCATGCTTATGGTATCTTGATACAGGCTGCTCAAACCATATGACTGGCCATAAGGAATGGTTTGTGAGCATTGATGAGAAAGTAAATAGAGAAATCAGATTTGCAGACAATAGCTCAGTCACAGCTGAAGGTGTTGGCAAGATTCTAATCCAAAGAAGAGATGGTAAGCAGTCCTTCATTTGTGATGTATTATATGTGCCTAATATGAATAACAATTTGTTAAGTCTTGGACAATTGCTGGAGAATGGATACTCTATGAATATGGAGAATGGACATATGAGAATGTTTGATAGTGACAAGAATGGACATATGAGAATCAATGTCTGGTTGTAGAAACAAGTAATGAGAGTTGGTTGGTTTTCATCAAAGATATGGACACTTGAACTTTAGGAGCCTTCAAATGCTGTAACATAAAGGCATGGTGCTGAGAATCCCTGACATTCAGATACCACAGTAATTGTGTAAAGAGTGTTGCCATGCCAAGCAGCATAGAAACAGATTCAAGACAGAGCTGCCAACTAGATCATCAAAAATGTTGGAAGTGATCTATTCTGATGTATGTGGTCCAATTGAAGAGATGTCAATAGGAGGTAACAATTATTTTGTGTCATTCATTGATGATTATACAAGGAAAATCTGGATTTACCTCATTAACAGAAAGAATGAAGTGCTTGATGTGTTCAAAAGATTTAAGGTGATGGCTGAAAATCAAAGTGAGTGCAAGATGAAGATCATAAGAACAAATGGAGGATGGGAATACAATTCCCATGAATTTCATAAATTTTGTGAAAAGGAAGGAATGCTACATGAGGTGACTACACCATATACTCCACAACATAATGGAACTGCTGAAAGAAGAAACAAAACCATCATGAATATGGCCAGGAGTATGCTGAAAGGAAAACATATGCCTCACAAGTTTTGGGGAGAAGCAACATCAGTCTATATTTTAAACAGATGTCCAACAAAAAGTCTTGAAAACAAGACACTAGAGGAAGCTTGGACAGGGAGGAGACCAAGTGCGAATCACTTCAGGGTGTTTGGCTCACTATGTTTCAGGCATGTGCTAGCCAAAAACAGAAAAAAAAAAAAAAATTGGTTGATAGGTCTGAGCACATGGTACTGCTGGGCTATGATTCAACTGGAGCTTACAAGTTGTATGATCCAAACAAGAATAAAGTAATCACAAGCAGGGACATACTATAGTCCAAACATGCCATTCAACAAGGCAGTTGTAGTAGAACTGGATGAGAGCCAGCCAGCAGCCAACCAGCCTGCACCTGAACCAATGAGGAGATCTGAAAGAACCAGGCTACCTTCAGTCCTATTGCAGCCATATGGAATTGATGCTGACTCAGCCATCAATGCAGATGAAGATTTGGTTCATTTTGCCTTGTTGGCTGAATCAGAACCAATTAATGATGATGAGGCCTTGAGGGATCCTAAATGGAGACTAGCAATGGAGGAAGAGCTCAAGGCAATAGAAAAAAACCAGACCTGAGAATTAATGACCCTGCCAGCCCACAAGAAAGCAATTGGTGTAAAGTGGGTCTACAAAGTTAAACTGAAGCCTGATGGGTAGATTGCAAGGTACAAGGCCAGACTTGTAGCAAAGGGATTCTTGCAAAAACCTGGCCTAGACTATGATGAAGTGTTTGCACCAGTAGCAAAGATTGAAACAGTGAGGCTGGTGGTATCAATGGCTAGTTACAAAAGTTGGTCCATACATCAGCTAGATGTCAAATATGCATTCCTTAATGGACCACTAGAAGAAGAGGTTTATGTGAGCCAACTACCAGGTTATGAAATAAGAGGAAAGGAGGAGAAGGTGTACAAGCTAAGGAAATCCCTATATGGCCTGAAGCAAGCCCCTAGGGCCTGGAATAAAAGGATAGATCGATTCCTTATTGAACAACAATTTGAAAAATGCACAAGTGAGCATGGAGTATATGTGAAGAAAAGCACAGCAGCACCTGCACCTGCACTAATACTCTGCCTATATGTAGATGATTTGCTATTGACTGACAACAATGAAAGGGAGATCAATGCATTCAAGATCAGAATGGAGAAAGAATTCAAGATGATAGATCTGGGCAGACTATCATACTTCCTTGGAATTGAGTTTATAATCAAGGAAGATGGTATTTTCATGCATCAAAAGAAGTATGCCAATGCTGTACTAAGAAGGTTCAAAATGGAGGACTGCAATGGAGCAAATACACCAACAGAGACAGGCCTGGTTCTGTCCAAGGAAGGCAATGAAGATCCAGTTGATTCCACCACATTCAAGCAAATGATAGGATCATTAAGGTACCTATGCAACACAAGACCAGACATAGCATACAGTGTGTGATTGGTTAGTAGATACATGGAAAGGCCTAGAACTCCTCATTATTTGGCAGCTAAAAGGATTTTGAGATATGTCAAACAAACAAGTGGGCTGGGACTGCATTATGCCAAAGAGCAGGCTGGAAGCAAGGCTGAACTAATTGGATTTACAGATGCAAATTGGTGTGGATACAAGGATGATAGGAAGAGCACTTATGCCTATGTCTTTATGATTAATGAATCACCAATCTCATGGTGTTCAAGGAAGCAAAGCATTGTTGCATTATCCACTTGTGAAGTCGAGTATGTGGCTGCTTCAATGGGAGCTTGTCAAGCTCTATGGCTAGCAGCTTTAATTACTAAGATAAGGCTGAGGGTGATGAACCAGTCATGATAAAGGTAGACAACAAATCAACAATTGACTTATCCAAGCATCCAAGTGTTCATGGAAGAAGTAAACATATAGAGACTAGATTTCACTTCCTAAGAGATCAAGTAATCAAAGGAAGAATAGAGCTAAAACATTGTTGTACAAAGGATCAAAAGACTGATATTCTAACCAAAGGATTGAAGAGAGTGAAGTTCCAAGAGATGAAAAGCAAGCTTGGCTTAGCAACACTTAATCCATTTTGAAAGGAAGAGTGTTAGTTATGTTTTAATCCAAAATGAATGTAATAAGCATAGCAATGCAGTTAGGACAGTTAAGAGTTTGTTAAGCATGTTAGTTAGTTAATTAAAATGTAACTAACAAGGTGTTTGATAATTTTTGTAAATGCTGGACATATTACTTGCACTATAAGTAACTGTCATAACTCAATGAAACCAAGTCTATTCTTTTACAATTCCAATTCTTATCATTTCTAAACATTGTGTTCTAACATAATCTTCGATTTACATTGGTTTGGTTTGATTTTTTACACGAACCAAAAATATAGTGTAATTTCTGAGTTATTTGATTTGGATGTTTGAGTTGATTAAATTTATTTTGTCCATTTCCACCTGTGAACCTTAAATGGTGCAAATCCTTTTTCTACTTTTAGATTAAAAAGTTTCATCAAAATTAATGGTGCACCCTTCGGACCATATTTTTCCCTCTCTTATGCCGCCTTCTTCAACCTTTACTGTAGCAAAAAATTCAATATCATATTTTTTTTGCTTTGCTTCTTCTTCCGCTGCTATCATCATTTTCACCAAAGCAAACTAACCAAAAGAACAAACTATCCTATTTTGATGAGAAGATTAGTTTTATTTCTTGTCGAATTAAAAATTAAAATGACAACATTTTATACTTTCACTGACCAAAATAATAGTTTACTCAAAAAACGTATTAGTGCATATTTCATTAAGCTTATTCAAAAAATGAATGATATATATTAAATATTATTTTATATATGATAATGAAAAAAAATACAAAAAAACTTAATTACTCAAAAAGAGATTTTGAAATACTTTTACGATTACTTAATATTTAATTTTGTAAAAAAGAAATTAATATTTTTTTCTTATTTTTTAGCCTCCCGTGATTGAGATTTTTGCATCCTTCCTTGTTAATTGTAGTTTGATTTTCAAACATTCCGATGTAGTTCATTATTTATCCATTTCATTTTGAATAATATGATTTACCAAAATATTGTGATTCGAAATAAACAAAACATCTATATACGTACCAACAAATACATTTGCATGTGAATATTAAATTTAATATCAAAATAATATGTTCAGCATAGTTACAATATATACAACACGAGTGATATCTTTTATAAAAGAATATTAAAAAATAATAATTACAATTATTGAGGCGATGACATATCTGGTACTTTACGAGCTACATATGAGTTATACACTAAATCACATATATATTTTTTATTACATGCATTGAATAATGTTATTGTAAATGTAAGAACTTATTTATATTAATAAAAGAAACAACTTATTAATAGATACACATTACCCACAAATATCGGAATGCCTTCATATTAGAGTCATTGGTTGAAACACCTTGGGTCATCATCTTTCCACCTAAATAGCTCAAGAGTGAAATAAAATAGAAAGAAAAATACGTACAAGAAAGCTGTCAACAAATAAAATATTTAAGGAACACCGTAAGTATAGGAGAACATCAAAGATGAACGATTAATCCTATCAAACTAAGTAAAACATTTCAATTGGATTTGAGAAGGTGGACAAAATGAAAAAAGATCAAGTTTCTTCATCTCTCATTTCATTGATGATAATAAATTTGAATACATGGAGAATCAAAATAATTAGTACGTAGCGGGTGGGTTTAGTAGCGATCAATGGACAAGTCGTGGAGTTTCTCGTCAAGAAACAGTAGTAGTAATGGGGGACAACAATGGGAATTAGGAGATTTAGAGGAGCATCTCCATGAACGAGATCTGACCTCTCTCCCACAAGTTTTGGAGGACGTGGATTGTTTTCTCAATAGCGTCGTCACAACAAGTCCTTCTGAAAAAGAATTTCCTAATTGTGTAGTCGTGTTGACCAAATTGTTGGATTATATGATGGATAAATACAAGAGAAGCAAGTTAGGGCAAGACCCAAAATTTGACGAGTCATTTCTAGATGGGGTGGATCGCATCTTCAAACTATCAAACACCTTGAGTTTGAGTGCTTCCTGCTTAGACAAAACAAGCTCCGTCCTAGAAAAAGCAATGTCTATTTTAGAGAATGACCTTTGTGCCCTTCTTCAGGACCCCAAATCCAAAACTAATGAACGAGATCTGACCTCTCTCCCACAAGTTTTGGAGGACGTGGATTGTTTTCTCAATAGCGTCGTCACAACAAGTCCTTCTGAAAAAGAATTTCCTAATTGTGTAGTCGTGTTGACCAAATTGTTGGATTATATGATGGATAAATACAAGAGAAGCAAGTTAGGGCAAGACCCAAAATTTGACGAGTCATTTCTAGATGGGGTGGATCGCATCTTCAAACTATCAAACACCTTGAGTTTGAGTGCTTCCTGCTTAGACAAAACAAGCTCCGTCCTAGAAAAAGCAATGTCTATTTTAGAGAATGACCTTTGTGCCCTTCTTCAGGACCCCAAATCCAAAACTAATTATGGTCGACCGGCATTACCACCAAAGAAATCGTCATCTTTTGGTTCCCTTCAACTTCAATTTCAACTTCAGGATGAAAGGGAAATCCCAAGGCCCAACAATCAAGATCATGATGACGACGACTTGCCAACTTTATCAACAGAAAATATTTCCATTATGAACAAAATTGCCGCCGTTATGATTAACATGGGCTACCATACAGAGTGTTGCATGACCTTTATCAATTTTAGGCGAAATTATTTAAAAGCTGCATTGCGAAAATTGGGATACACTGGTGTAAGAATGGAGGAGGTTTATAAAATGCAATGGGAATCGTTGGAAGGAGAAATTGCCACGTGGAACAAAGTGTTTCGACATTTCACGACAGTGCTTTTTAATGCTGAACGAAAGCTATACGAAACCATATTTCCAAATCAACACTCTGTATCTCAAGGCATGCTTGCTAGTCTTGCAAGAGGTGTCATCATTAATTTTTTGAATTTTGCACAAGCGGTGGTTTTAGCCAAACCATCACCAGAAAAATTGTTCAAATTCTTGGATATGTATGAGACCCTAAGAGATGACGTGGAGCCTGTTGTCTTACTCATTAATGATCAAACTTCCTCCTCCTCCCCCTCCTCCTCCATATATCCTTATGATATAGAGCAGTGTGCCAAGGAGCTTGCATTCGAGATAGCCGCAACAAAGGATAGGATTGTAGAGGCTGTCATGGCGATGTTCAGTGATTTAGAAAACTCCATTAAGGGTGACAATGAAAGGATTCCGGTCCCTTATGGTGCGGTTCATCCATTGACCCGTTATGTCATGAATTATCTTAAATATACATGTGAGTACAAAGACACGTTGGAGCAAGTGTTTCAAAAATGTCATTACAATGATAATAATAATACAGTATTACAAGAGGGCACAAAGGCGACCACAACCAATACTGAAAATGAAAAAAATAATAGTACAATAGAAGAGGAATTAGAGGGGACACCTAATAGATCACCTTTTGCGGTTCAATTGATGGCAATCATGGACCTTTTGGATGCCAATACCGAAAGAAAGTCCAAGCTATATAAGGATTCGTCTTTACGCTGTGTTTTTCTAATGAACAATGGGAGATACATAGTGCAGAAGATAAAAGGGTGTGCTGATCTTCACGAGTCCATGGGCGATAATTGGGTTCGAAGAAAGCAATTTAGTCTGAGGTTGCACCATAAGAATTATCAGATAGATACTTGGAGTAAAGTGTTGCAGTGCCTCAACCCGGATGGTCTGCATCAACAAGGAAACAAGGTTTCTAAACAAGTTTTAAGAGAGAGGTTTAAGTGCTTTAATGCGATGCTTGAAGAGATCCACAAGACACAGAGCACTTGGATGGTGAGTGATGACCAACTTCAGTCGGAACTGAGGGCTTCAATATCTGCTTTGGTCATACCCGCTTATCGCTCCTTTCACGGAAGATTCAAACATCATCTAGAATCAGGTAGACATATTGACAAATACATTAAGTATCATCCCGACGACATTGAGACTTTGATTGACGATTTGTTTGTAGGAAATAATACGTCTATGTCTCGAAGGAGGACATAAATAAATATTTATATATAATTTTGTTCTTGTTCAATTTTTTTGATAAAATTTCTCATTGAAATATGCACCAGATATATGTCAATATTTTAAATTATTATTTATCAATTTGCAACGATAACTCTTAAATTATGAGGTATATTTTGTGAGACAGTGAGAAGTAATCAGTGTTGTATTAATTTAAATTAATACAACAAATTATTTAATATCGATGTTTATAATTAGATTTACTTAAAACTCTATTGAAGTCAATATAAAAGGAATTGGTAAGTCTTCTTTAAGTTGCAATTCATTAAATTTGAAAAGTTGTAATTAATTTTTTTTTTTATCAGCACCATTGTAAATGAGCTATACCACAACTGTTACTCAAACTCATTTGATATGCCTTCAAAATGATCACATAGTCTTATGAATGTTATATAAGATGTTCATAGGGTTAATGTGGTTAATTTGAAGGCTCACATACTCTAATATTTTTTTTTTACATAAATTCTCCACAACAAAATGAGATATTATAGTGCGATTTAAATAGAGCTTTATACATTTCGTATTGATATATTACCTCTAAATATTTTCCTCAAATGGGTCATATTTGAATAAGACACTTATACTAATGCAATTTTTTTTTTCATTGAAGGCTATTGAAATCAAAATTTTGTTACTTCATAATTCATCGTATCCGTTCTACTTATTCATCTATTTTCTTTACTTGCAGGTTTATTTAAAAATTATTTTAAAACT
>JBBPBP010000001.1:18596551-18607832 GCA_037974735.1 Cicer chorassanicum
ACCTATTATATATATAAATTTTTACATTAATCTATAATAATTTTTATGTGATCAAGATGCATCAAAATGTTAATTTTGACGGATCATGATAAAATATGAACGATTTTAGATTAATATCAAAATTTATAAAATATGGTTATAAGATAATAACTTTCAATCAGATATTTGATTTAAAAAAATATTTATTTGATATGATATTATTGAACGAGTATAACTATTAATATACTTCTTTGAGTACAATTTGATCACTCCTTATATATAATATATATAAAAAATGTAAATAGTCTCTATATATATAATTGCTAAATAGTGATGTTGTTGAAAACATTGATCAAATTTCAGCATGGTGTAATGATACTCAATTGATCATTACAAAAATGAATAAATATGTACTTCAAATTTCTGTTGGTAATTTATTTTACAATGACTATAAATAAAGGTGAAAGTCAATATTTGAAACATCTTAAAGTTTATTTATCAAAGTTTGTGTTGTTACGTGAACAACTATACAGTATTGTTTCAATGGTAGTTGAAGAGTTTGAAAATTTTAATTGTTGATGGTGAATGGAAAAAACAAACATCATTTCTAATATATTTTATAAATAAGTGTTTTAAAGAATTAACTGATTAAGAATTTTTTAAAACAATTTGATTTTTTAGAATGTGTATTTTGCTTTGAATTTGATAAAAAAAATTATATAGTTAACAAAAAAAACAAGCTTGTTAATCAATTTTTAACATTTAATTTTTGTAATATTGCTTACTTATTACTTACTCGTGGGAAGCATCAACCGATACAAATCTAGTATATTGTATAATTATCTCCGTCCCTTTTTATAAATTTCTATTGTATTTTTCATTATTATTAAAAAAAATTAATACAATAGTTAATGTATTTATTTTATGTTTTAATGTTCATAAAATAATTTTTATATTTAAATATTTAAAACTATTTTTATATTATAAATAAATTAATAGTATTAATCAAAAAATAATAAATTAACTTTTTTTAAATGTGCTTATAATTAAATCGGATATTATTATTTATTATTAAAAGAAAAAGAGTATCTTCGGTCTTGGTCATAGTCAGCGAGAGTCATTACAGCACGCGCGATACAGACAGAGATTTAATTAGTAAAGCAGTAGCTAACTAATAAGTAATGATGAGCAATGTTTAGCGAGGGAGTAAATGGACATTTTGGAAAAGGTAAAGGTTCTGGTTTGAAGGAAGCATTGGCAGATGGAGCGGAACGGAACAGAGAGTCCGGTTTCTACCCGGCAGTGGAGCAGTGAATCTGGGAATGTGATGTCGTCGTCCCCATCAAACTCGCGTAATGGACATGCTCGGTCATCTTCCCTCACCCTCACTGGAATTTCAACCATTAAAAGGACTCAGAATGTCGCCGCCAAAGCCGCCGCTCAACGCCTCGCTCAAGTCATGGCTTCCCAGGCTGCCGACGACGATGACGATGACGATCTAGGATTTCGCTACACTGCTCCTCCACCTCTCACTCTCTCCAGGAAGTCTGTTACGACTCATACCCATAGATCTCCATCTCATTCGGTGAGATTCTTTACCTTCCATTCCAGTTCCACTCCACATTTATCACTAACCAACTTTTATGCTCTGCTGCTAACTTAATTAGTTAGCTAGGAACCATGTTGAAGAACCCACGTATGTTCGTTCAGCACCTAATAATAGTAATAGACCACCGCTGAGCCAGATGACTCCAGCTTCTATTCCGCCACCAATAGACCCTCCTCCTATTCATAATAATAAGCCCAAAGATAAAAGGTGAACAATCATACCACTCAAAACTGCATTGGTCGTGTGCTTGGTTTTATAGTCTTCTTTTATTTTCCCTTTATGTAACAAGTTCGATGGGAAATTCACAGATTTCCGTTTGATACTGGACTCATTCAACCAAAAGATTCAGAAGACCACCGTGAGGCTTCTACACTTCGTGATGAGGTTAATTACTTTGTTGTGGCAAATATCGTTTTCACGTTTCTATACAAGGGAGTTTTATGTGTTACAAAACCCCCAACGTCTGCAGGTTGATATGCTAAGGGAAGAGAATGAAAGTATTTTTGACAAGGTAATGCGATCTTCAATGTTCTCTCCTGTTTGTGAGTGACCTAACATCAGTTATATGTACTCAAGTGTTTCTAACATGTACAGCTTAGACTTGAGGAAGAGAGATGCAAGGAAGCAGAGGCCAGAGTCAGGGAGCTTGAGAAGCAGGTGCCGCCTTCATTTCTTTATCCTTATACATTATTGTAGTTTCCACGTGTTGACTATGGCTGTCTGAATGATTGTTTGCTTGTTACAGGTTGACACAAGAACAGAGTCTGTAATTCAATTGCTTGCTGCATTGCTTGTGATTAATAATATTTTCTTTTTGCTTTTAATTTGTGAGTCTAAATTATACTTTTGAGCCTTCTACTTTCACTTTACCTGGATAGACTGGGTTGTATTTAGGGTCCGCCTATGCCATTAGGCTTGGAGTTTGGGTCCTGTCCTGTTGTCCTTCAACTAACCAGAAAAAAAAGAATCATGCTTTGAATAGTTTCTCTCTCTAATCAATAAATTTTTTCTTTCTACTGATTTAATTCTAAATTTTTTTAATACTTTTACTTAGATATTTGTGTTTTAGATATGTGTGTTTATGTGTTGTGCACTAGTGAACTTTCTGTTTAGTCTGCATATGCAGTTTTTAGTCGTTCCTTTTATCCGAGCCTGTAGGTTGCTTCCCTTGGAGAAGGGGTATCTTTGGAGGCTAAACTCTTAAGCAGGTGAGTGAATTTTAGTTAAACCTGTTGCAAATGGTTTTCCTTCACTTGGTAGTATTTATGTACCCAATCTTATTACATTGCAGAAAGGAGGCAACATTGCGTCAAAGAGAGGTAACATGGAAATAACTTTGCAGCATATCATGCAACCTACGATGTAGTTAATTTATGTTATTAAGTGAATGGAGATGGAGCTATTGTTTAGCAAAATAGTAGGATGTGCTTTTTCTTATCCAGTCCCTTATTATGGCAGTTTTATTTTTGATAGGCTGCACTTAAAAGTTCCAGAGACTCTAATGACGGAGTTGATAAGGAAATCACATCTCTACAAGCTGAAGTCAAGGTGAATACATCAACTTTTTAAAATATTCTCAATACAGGCTACCATTTATGGTTTAACTATTTCCTCACAAATAGAATGCAAAAGTAGAGTCTGAAGCCGCAGTGAGACAGCTTAATGGAGCTGAATCTGAGGTGAAAGCTCTTCGATCAATGACACAGAGAATGATATTAACTCAGAAAGAAATGGTAGGTACTTCCAGAGTTGCTGGAGTCCAATGATATTTGTAAGTTACTTGGAATACTCATTATATAAACTACCTTTTCAGGAGGAAGTCGTTCTTAAGAGGTGTTGGCTAGCTCGTTATTGGGGTTTAGCCGCAAAGTATGGTAAGCTACTGTCTGGTTTAGCCTCATTTTCTTCTTCTTTTGGTGGTGTGATTATAGCGTCTCTTCATGACATGACAACCAAGTCATTTTGATATCAATTGGTTAATTTGGTTCCATATGCTAATCACTTATCGCTACCATATGTCAACCATAGGTTCCATGTAAGATAAATGAAATGGTTTGAGAGTGACTTGCAATAGAAAACTACCGCCTAAACTTAAATGAGAATTTCACCGCACAATTGTAAGACATAAAATGCTGTATGAGAATAGATGTAGGACAGCAAATAGACAACAAGAAAGTAATTTGTTTAGAAACCAATCTGAAAAAAGGGATTATATTTGAATGGAAAAGTAACTCCAGGAGCTATTACAGCAAGGAAAATAACACCCAGAGCTATAGCTCCTTCGAAGAAGATAGCTTCTTTCTCCCTGGGCTTTCACTCCAAAACCGACCAAATGCTTCTTCTCTCCCTTTCGCGCACATGCTAAAATATCACCTTTCTGCCCACCTCTACTCTTCCATGTGTAGAGATGTCCCCTACCCCATCATGGGAGATTTTTTTCTTCGTCTCCATCTCCACGGATACCTTTCTTCAGGGCCCTGTCAGCATAAAAAAATTATAAATTTTATATATTTTTTTTATGGGTTTTAGATAAAAGGAGAAAAACTCACCAGAATAGTGACAGCGAAAAAACTCACCTGGCGGCCGCCAGACTTCCCGTACGCGCAGATACATTGGCAGAAATGCAGTGGTTGAAGGCGCGTGAGCATGCGTGGGACATGTTTTGGGCCTGAAAATGTTGTGGCAGCGTAGAATCAGGAGATTTTCTGCACACAATGGAGATGGTTTCGTCGGAAACATTGTTTGAAAATATTTTTGATGGCGGCAGTTGTGGTTGGAAGAGACAATAGTTGGAAAAAGGAAGAGATCACATTGGAAAAGAGAAAACAATTGAAAATAAAGGAGCGTTCAATGGGAACACGGCAATGGAATAGTGACCGAAAAGATCAAGGAGGAACAAAACTCCTTCCTATAATTTCTAGCTGTACAAGAATACAAATAAATACAAATCAGAATCATATCAAATCTGATTTATTCCTATAATTATCTACACTATATAAGAAAAGTATGCCTGTATTTAAATATCAACACTTATGAATACCGTAAAGGTAAATAAAGTTGTATTAAGTATCATATTACTGCTCAACATTGGCTATTTAGTTATGTTCAATAGTTAGAACTCTCACACTTGAAAACTCTTCCAAACTTTACTATTGAATCTCACATTGAAAAATCTACTTTCTTACACTCTCTATATACAGACTGCCCACCAAACAAAAGAGGCATCCAAGAGTAATGAAAAAGTTAATGATCTAAGAAAATTGGTCATTGGACCTATAGTTAATTTTTTTATTTGGAACATTTTTTGAAATTGTTAAAAAACCGGTCCAAGTCTAGAAACCCACCGGTTTGTTCGGAAAATCGGCCACTTCACACCAGTTCAATGCATGGCCAATGCAATACTTGGCTCGAGCCAGTCATATCACCATTTCCCAGTTGGACGGGTTGACTGGCAGGTCTGAGCCGGTTTTTAAAACTATCCAACAAAGTACTTCTTCCTGTTTTGTCTCGCATAAGGAAACTTAATTGTCCTTTAGGTCAGGCACAAATGCCGCTGTACCTTGAAACATTTTTCCTGATTATTTACCTGCACACTAGCTGAGAGATATAATTCCAAAGCACATCATTTTACAGTGCCAAACAAGATATTTATAGATGCAGACCTAATTAACACTAATTCAAATAAAAAGCAAACTTCCTAACTTAATGTCAAGTTATATTTAATAAATTGAAGCTTAAAAGATTAAATAACTCTTACTTCTAAGAGCTATCATTACTATTATTGTAATACTAATTAGTGCATTTATAGATATTGGGCTTGCTTGCATATTGGGATTTAGCTGTATAATAAACTAAGCTAACAATAGGCGGTGATTTATCTTCCTTTTTGTTCTTTTGGTGGTGGGGGCTAAAAGGCATCTCTTGGCAACACTAGAATACATTATCAGTTTTTTTAAAAGTCAAATGTATTATTATATACATATAAAACTATATTTTGGTTGTATATCTAGTTTGAATTTGGCTGAGTTGCACAAATGAATAATTTTATAGTTCACTTCCTGCAATCTTGTGTAATTTTTGCCATGGTTGACAGGTATCTGCGCAGATGTTGCAGTTTCAAAGTATGAACTTTGGTCATCCTTAGCCCCTCTTCCATTTGAGGTTGTTGTTTCTGCAGGACAAAAGGCCAAGGAGGAATGCTGGGAAAAAGGCATGAAATAAAAATTTGGACTCTACAGTTCATATTAGTTTGCCTGCATTGTAGAATTAATCTCTGCTGTGTTATATTTTTTTTTTATGGTGATGATTTTCGTTATTCTATTGCATGGGCATGTGAATTTTCGATGGATAATTGTTATGATTTTGACGCAGGTGATGATGCAACAGAGAAGAGGAGCAATCTTGTTCCAGACATTAATGATCTTACTGGAGAAGGAAATATTGAAAGTATGCTTTCGGTTGAAATGGGACTCAAGGAGCTTGCTTCTTTAAAGGTGTTCTACAAATGCATTGGTGATTATAAGAAATGCTATATACTTATAAGAAAATTCAGCCATTAGTTGTGTTCAGATTTTATGTATTTGCTATATACTTATAATAAATGCTAATCTCTCTCCCTCTCTCTCTCTCTCTCTCTCTCTCCCTCTCTCTCTCTCTCTATATATATATATATATTAATTTTTGGTTGTTTTTTAAGGTTGAGGATGCTATTGTGCAAGCATTAGCCCAACAGAGGCGTCCAAGTTCTGCTCGACAACTAGTCTCAGGTATGCATTTCTGCTTATGTCACTATTCGTGTTATCTTCATGGTTCATGTGTATAGTAAACTCACATCATGTACTTCGGGCTATACATTGTTGAGAAAGAGAGAAGCAAATGTTGAAACTGCACCGATTAATGCTTCAAACCACTACTATAAAACATGTCGGACTAAAATATTTTTTATATGTACCAGTAATATTCTGACTCTGTACACTTTTGGATGTTGCCAGATATTAAATCACCAGGGGATCCTAAGTTTATGGAAGCCTTTGGTACGTGCTCCCACACCTTATTATTTGCCAAAATATCTGCATTTTTTTTTGGATAAGCATATCTGTGCTTTGTTGCTAATGTGCAAACGACAATATAAGTATATCATTGTATTTTTGTAGAATTGAGTCCAGAGGAATCTGAGGATGTTCTTTTCAAGGAGGTATTCCATTCTATCTATGAACCATTCCATACTCTATATCACTGGTAGCTTCTTGGAATGTATGGATTTATTGTAGTTCATTTGTCTTCTATACCAAGAAGGCATGCTTTCCTGGATTCTGGATTGCATGGTTCTGTTTTAATTTTATTTTTGTAACGTTACTTTTTAATAATTTACATCACTCTTCTATCCCGTTAGCCTTTTTATAGATATTGGTGGCTTGCAACAACACTTTGGTTTTGTGACCACTGACCAGTAAAGTGGATGGTCGCCCTCATTGAGAAGTATGTTTGCATTACTGAAACATGCTTTCTAAGTGGATTTATTCTTCGTGGCAGGCCTGGCTGACTTATTTTTGGAGAAGAGCCAAGGCTCATGGTATAGAGGAGGACATTGCCAAAGAACGTTTTCAGTTTTGGATTGGTCGGAGTGGGCATTCACCTACCTCACACGATGCTGTTGATGGTAGCATCTAACATTTTTTTTATTTTAATTAAATAATTAGTTTGCATCTCACATGGACTTAACAACCCCGTTTTATGCTAATTGGCTGGGAAGAAAAATGTTCAACTTTGGGGTCACCATTATTACATATTGCTTGGGTGGATATTTTACTATTGGTCACCTTTAATCATGGAACGTTGTTTTTTTTTTAAAAAAAAGAAGCTAAATCATCGAAGATAGTTGAATAATATAAATAAGAAGCATAAACATTGCACTGATGTATATAAACTTGGGGTAAAGACAAGGTAAGGAGAGTAGTCTTCTTGGTTGATATGATGCGAAGGCACTTTCAGGAGTGTGTTTACAGCATACTTGCATTAGCCACTTG
The DNA here is from genome assembly GCA_037974735.1 of Cicer chorassanicum. Taxonomy (NCBI): domain Eukaryota; kingdom Viridiplantae; phylum Streptophyta; class Magnoliopsida; order Fabales; family Fabaceae; genus Cicer; species Cicer chorassanicum. The sequence continues at coordinate 18,604,166 of JBBPBP010000001.1, forward strand.
TTTCAGACAACTCGTTGCACTTCAAAAATATAAATACCAGATATCTAACTTTTCTGCAAATTGTGGATCATGCTTTAATTTTACTTCCATTGATGACGACTTTAATTATGCTAAGGGGTGTATTCTTGTTTGTTAAATATCCTCGATAAAGTTTTTCATCCAGTTAATTATATGGATTTTCATATTTCAGTGGAGCAAGGGCTTTTAGAGCTGAGGAAATTGGGGGTTGAACATAGACTTTGGGAAGAATCGAGAAAAGAAGTTGATCAGGACTTAGCTATTGCATGAAAATTGACTACTAGACCTAAAGTTTGTGCTTAAGACTTTTTCCGATGTATGCTTTGTGAATTTTGAATTTCATCTTCCTTTTGGAGACTATCACCTTCCACTTTGTGTTCAACTGAGATTACTCATTGGCTCTTAGTAACTATTATGGTAACTGTATTTTTAAGAACTGGTCAAACTCTACTTCGCAGTTTCTCCACTTTGGATGGTATTAAATAATTGTTGATAGCCTCATATAATAATTATAATTATCATTACAGTCTCACAATTAAGATGGGTTTTGTTCATCAAACTGAAGATCCAACAATTTTCACTTGTTTCTAATGTTAGAAAACATGAATTTCATGACAAGAGAAGACAGAAAAGTTGAAAAATATATTGTATCAATAACGGTAAGACACAAACGAAAAAAGTGAGTCCAAGTGATTACATCAAGTCTATTTATAGAGGTATTCACAAATTAGTAACTAACAAATGATCTATTCTTAAAAATAATAATTTTTTATTTGATAATAAGAATGTAACAAAAAGGCTTAGTTAATTCGATTAGATTATCTTGAGAATTAGAATTTAGTTATCTTAACAAAAAGGCTTTTATGTAACAATGTAACTAGAACACAAGCTACTCACTTGATTCCAAAGGTATTTTAACCGTTCTTAGAGGAGATATAGGGGGTAGCCATCCCACGTCGGAGCCTACCATTGACGCGTCTCAACTTTCCAACCCCAAATGTTTATTAGTGGAGCAAGTTGCAAGATTTTTTATGGGACTTTGAAGGACGTAGCTCACAAATGGACAATAGGATTGCGAGCCCGTTCCATTAATAACTTTGATGACTTAGCTACTCGTTTTGTTGCTCAGTTCACAACCAATAGTGAGAAAGCCTTCTTGTTGGCCGATATGTTTGACGTCTAATAGAGGTCGATCGAGCCTTCGAAGAGCTACCTACCCAACTTTAACGCAACCACTCTCAAGGTAGCAAAGCCCAGCGAAGACATATTGGTATGGCCTTTGAGAAGGGATTGATTTTGGGAACTTTCGGTGATAAGCACGATCTAGATCAAAAATGGTTGCACTACAATTGGTCATCTTCAACCTTCCTTTTCAGTGCAGTAGAGTTGAAGGAAGAGGTATAGCTAGAGCATAATCACCTCGTTCGCAATTCGCTTGAGTATGTGGTGCGGGTTCGGGTAGGTGGTTCGCAACTCTTGAATTATTGGATACGTGGGATGTACATAGTCATTGCCAACAATTGTTTTATCTAGTCTATTGCTGATGACTCTTCATCGTATGTATATTTTTCATTATTTTTAGTCTTATTTATTTCTAATCATTAGTAATTTAAGGAGTTATTTGATATATTTTGTTGATTTTAGTTCTTGGATTTAATGAAATGTTTATGTTCTTATTTCCTTGATTAAGTAGAGATTTTTCGTAGTTTTGCGTTGTTTATTTGTTTTACTGCAGTGCTGAATTTTGGTGAGAAATCAATACGACATATGTGGAGTATTTCAGTCATATCTGGAGTTATAGATGTCCAATTGTAGTCAAACCAAGTGCAAATGAAAGCCAAGATCCACAACTACAACTTTCATGAAGACACCAGAACCAAATTCGAACTCAAAAGAGGAGAAAATACAGTATACGTCAGACAGAGGACGTTTTGCGCATGAAGCGCAAAACCCGCGCCCGGGGCGCATTTTGACATTCCTGACACTGTTCAATTGCGCCTGGGGCGCGTGGCACGCTGCTAAATGTATAAAAACACGTTTTTCTCACTTTCTAGGTATCTTTTTGACTATTGGGAAGTTTGGAGACTGGTGCCCTAGTAGAGAAACTTAGAGACGACTAAGTTTCATTATTGGAGCAGTTTTATCAAGAATCATTCATGAATCTTTCTTGTAAATCTTCTCTAATCTCTATCTTTTCTATCTCTGTTATGAGTAACTAAACCCTATTTGTTAGGGATGAGTGAAACAAGATGAAACAATTATTTTTCCAATTTGATTTCTAGTTATATGAATGAGTTTATTGAATTATTTTTCTCATCTCTGTGCTTTTTATTGCTTGATCAACTTTAAAATGTTCTACCATTCGTATTTTGAAACGGAAGTGGACTTTACAAATGTTTGAGATAAAAAATTCATGATATTGTAGTTTAGGGATAGATGCAGGTCATGAAACCAATTAAATTTGTTGCAAAGGCATTGGTTTAAAAAGAGAATTCTTGTACCGTAAAACTTAATTCTAATCTTAAATCCACTAAGAAATTAACGGTTACTTTGGAATTAAAGGTTCTGTCACTAAGACATTAGGGCAAGAATAATAAAGAGAATTCGGTAATAATTCAATAAAGGAATTTATTAACTAGAATCAAATTAGGAACCTAGATTGGATTCGAAGTGAAACTCATCCCTGACATTTTTCTTATTATAAAAATTCAATTTTATTACTGTTGTTAGTTTTAAATATTATTTTAATCAATTCAGAAACTTTTTGTTCAATTTTAGTAATTAAATAGTAAAACACAATCCTTAAATTTGACACTCGGTACTACCGTTTTAATTATTACTTACAACGATTCAGTACACTTGCTGAACGCCGTCAATTGCCTAAAAATAAAAATAAAAAAATAGCTTGAAATGTTAAAAGACCCAAATAAAATATTGTGTTGACAACATATAACTTATAGTCTCTCTAGTCTAAACGCTCAAATTGATCAAGTTGTTAAAATAGTCCCACATCTGGAGTTTATAAATAATGAGGGGAGAGTTATATCTATAAAAAAAGCACCAAATCACCGATAGATAAGTACTATGTGAACCGATACATTACATTTCACTGCAATAAAAGGAGATAGCGTCCCTAGTCATTATAGTGCTCTAACGACCGGTTAATTGAATTCTGCAATTTTCGTGAATTTGCCCTAGGAAAATTATTTTACGTACCCCCATTTAATGGTCTACTCCCCATTTTAAAAAATAAGGTGTGAAATGACTAAAATGCCCCTGCAAATTCAGTAAAATTGACAAAAGTTGGACACACCCCCCACATATTGAAATTTTCGGAAAAAGTGAGTGTGAGAATTTTTGGTTTTTCCCGGAAATTTTAAATTCATTGAAATTTCCGGTAGTTCAAAATACATACCGGAAATTTCGTTTGTGAAATTTCCGGGAGTTTTTCCGGAAATTTGAAAAATCCGGTAGTTCACATATCAACACCGGAAATTTCAAATTTCCGGGAACAACTCCCGGAAATTTCACAAACGAAATTTCCAGTATGTATTTTGAACTACCGGAAATTTGAAATTTCCGGGCAGTTCACCGGAAATTTCAAATTTTCGGTAGTTTTTTTTTTTCTTTTTTTTTTTTTTTTTTTTTT
>JBBPBP010000001.1:18607874-18630823 GCA_037974735.1 Cicer chorassanicum
GAAATTTCCAGTATGTATTTTGAACTACCGGAAATTTGAAATTTCCGGGCAGTTCACCGGAAATTTCAAATTTTCGGTAGTTTTTTTTTTTCTTTTTTTTTTTCTTTCTATTTTTGTTATTTTTTATGTGTTTTGTGATTAATTTTTTTCACTGTATTGTTTATAGTGAGGACCAGAGGAGCTAAAATCAGTGGAACCAGTGGTGAGCATTCTAGAGTTCGGCCGCCTACGCAGTCTAATAGGAGAGCGGCTGTTGAGAAGAGAAGAAGGCGTATGGAAGAAATAGATATTCAGCAGGAATATCATCAGCACCAGGATCAGCTGGAGGATCAGCCGCAGCAGGATCATGATCAGCAGCAGGATCATGATCAGCATCAGGATCATGATCAGCATCACGATGATTATATTGCTGATCAGGAGCAGGAGCAGGATCAGGAGCACGAGCTGCAGGAGCAGGAGGATCAGGAGCTGCCTGATGCTGATGCTCCATTATTTCCTGGTGGTCCGTATGATTTATCTGTTTTGAAGAATTACGAGGACCACGCAGCAGTTAAAATTTGGAATGGGCAGGTTAGTTAATAATATTTATTATTAGTTAATATTATTTATTATTTTAATTATTTATTATTATGATTATTTATGTAGTTATTTATTTATTTATTTTAATATATTTTTAGTATAATTTGTTATATTTAAGTTTTATATTCATTATTAAAATTTAAATAAATTGTCTGTTTGTTATTTATTGTAATTAAACAGGATAGACGCGCCCTTAAAGTCGTCTCAAATGGGAAGAAGCAGGCAAAATTTGTTGATATTAGAGCTATATTACCTGCTGAGATTGATCGATTGATTACTATATCCGGACTACGTCCTCTGCAGCGATGTAGTCTGAGTATGATCGATGGTAATCTTATATCTGCTTTTGCTGAGAGATGGTATGCTGAGACCAGCTCATTTCACATGCCATTTGGTGAGATGACCATCACTCTGGACGATGTCAGGGGTCTACTCAGCATCCCATGTCGTGGTGAGTTCTTCACCCCTCCAGCTAATTTCTGTGAAGACCTGACTATTACTGCTGCTGTGGAATTATTAGGAGTGACCGTTGAAGAAGCAGTGGCAGAGACTAGGATTAACAGAGGTCCATCATACAGCTTTGAGTGGTTGAAGTCGATATTTTTTACACAGCTGCGTGAGGGCCGATATGATTGTGCAGCCAGGGCATACCTACTACATTTAGTAGGGTGTACGATATTAGCAGATAAAAGTTTTACACTTGTATCTGCTAAATATTTGTTCCTGTTTCACGATCTCGAGACATGTGGCAGATGGGCCTGGGGACCGGCAACACTTGTTGTGTTGTATGACTATCTACGAGACAACACTCTACCGGCAACGAGGCAGATCGGTGGATATTTATCCCTTTTGCAGGTACTATTATATTAATTTACATACTTATTATATTATTTGATATGTTTTTATTGGTTTATTAATTATTTGTATGTTTTTATTGTTTTATTAATTATTTGTATGTTTTTATTATTTACAGACTTGGATATATGAGCACTTTCCTCATATCTGTAAAAGGGAATTGAATGAGCCGATGTCTTGCATGCCTCGGATGTTTCGGTGGACTGCTAAACAAACATCCGGGGACGTGTCTTACTACAGAGCGAAGTTGGAAGCTTTGTGGGACTCTACCACACGGTTTCAGTCTGTTTCGTTATTTACTGGACATATTCGTTGGTGTGCCACTATGGTACCTTATTTACCAGAGAGGTGCATCCGACAGTTTGGATATATTCAGCATATCCCTCGTACACCACCTTTGCTTGTAGTACGTAATGTGGATGTCGAATGAGGTATGTACAAGAACTCTGTTCGAGCCCTGCGTGCAGTATTGCATCGGGCTACATATCCACATCAGACTGTTGAGGGGTACATCCGGTGGTATTATAGGATATCTCATCCTAGGATGACCCCTGACGTTGCTGTAGATGCTGCTGGTCCTGATGTTGCTGGTCCTAGTCATGCCGGAGATTATACAGATGCTGGAGGTCCTAGTCATGGCGGGGATTATACTGATGCTGGAGGTCCTAGTGATGTTCCTGGTCCTAGTGAGAGTCGCGAGGAGTGGTATACACGGTGTCAACACGTCGGTGGTCTGATACAGCAGAGTTTAGATTTAGACAGACTACCGGGTGATGATGACATGCGTGCTTTATTAGAGAGGGCTTTGTACATCTCTAAAGGAGGCAATTATCAGTAGTATTTTGACTTATTTGTAATATTTGTAATATTTAGACTTATTTTTATTTATTTAGTTTTAATACTTATTTGGTTCCATTTATTTTGTTTAGACTTAATTGTGTTATTTGCTTAACTGAAAACAACATATAACATGTATTGAAAACTTTATATTAACTGAAAACAACATATATTAACGTAAAACTTGTTACAAAAGTGTCAATCATCTGCTAAAGACATATAATCTGATGTACCCTCTAATTCTAATGAACCCCAATGTTGTAGACGTCCTGCATATGCTACAGCCCATGATGTAGACTCATCACTACGGTGCTCCTTCCAATGCCATGCTAGTGGAGGTAATGGAAATGTTGCACTCAATTTAACCTGAACCCAATGACTGTTATTAACAAAACCAATGCTGATAATACGATCATGTGATAAGTCTCCACTGTGTGCACCCGTCAATGGGAAAAAAGTCAAAGAAAAACTTTTTGCCAATGTCACAAGCACGAGATTATATTTTGTTGCTATCACGTAACCCATATCTGGAATGCTCAGCCACTTCTCCATTGGTTGGTTTCCCAGTTCATCAACAAGTAAAGAGTCAGTCACTTCTTGCAAACGTTCTTTGAATAACGCAAGATATAAATCATGTTTGGACTTAATCTCCAAATACAACTGTCGACGCACAATGCTCCAAGCTTCTTCACTATGGCCAAGTAAACAAGCAATAGCACGATATCCACAATTTCCATCTGCTTTAACATTAACTACGTCTAAAATATATGGATGAATTAGAGCAGGAAATTCATCCAAATATTTTCTAACCTGAGGGACTTGTTTGGATGCTTGGGAGACTTGTTTGGATGCTTGCTGGGAGACTTGTTTGGATGCTTGCTGGGAGACTTGTTGGGATGCATCAACATGTTCAAAAAACGAAGGGTCGCGATATACATCAAATCCATTCGGCTTATTGCCTTTTTTCTTCTTCACACCACCTTTTGTTTTGATCTTAGATGGTGGGGCACACATTGATGTTGTTTCTGGATATGCAATTTCACGCAACTTGCTCTTCAATGCCCTTCTTCCAACAACATTTAGTGTTTTCCATATTTTCCAAATAACATTCATCTCACATGTAATGTCCAACTCCGAATCATTTTGCAACTGTTCTTTCTCTTTATCAGTATTCATGGTTAATTTCCTCCATTGTATATAAATAGCCTCCAATGGAATTGGAACACCTTTCAACTTGTACCGTGTCAACTCACATGCACACGGTAATCCATGAGTGTTTCTAATTGTACAACCACATGCAGCTTTGTCGTTACCGACATACCTGACTCTCTTGTACTCATCATCAATATCAGCTAAAACGTTCTTCGATACAACCCAATTCAAATTCTCAAAGAATGGATTGTTGTGTATATGCTCTCTACGACCCTTACTTGTCTCAAATGAACCTTTGATCTTAATAATTTGGAACTTCAACATGTCATGCATACCAGACCATGCCTTACAGAAATCTCCTTTACTATGTTCCAAAAATTTCTTCAACGACCAATGAGCAGAGTCAACCCTAATATTCAAACAAAATTTTATATAAGTATAAATATAACCAAAAAATCATACATGTTTAATCATATATAAACAAAATTAATCATATATAAGTATAAATATAACAAAAAAATTAAAGTTTTAATGACGTACCTATTTGTTGTAGTATTTCCTAGATGCAATACTCGATTGGTCCATGCTTCAACAAATCTTTCTTTGTGAGGAATCAACCATGTGTTTTTGACGTAGTCAAAGAACATAATATTATCCACACATGCTTGCTCAAACATTTGCAACATTTCCTCATACTCATTCTCTTCAGAACAATAAACAATTTTCTTCCACATCTCAAGAATGGGTTCTTGCATATCTTTCTTCAGTATATATTGTTTGCATTTTGCTCCAACATTTTTATTGATATGAAGTTGACAAAGTAAATTTGTTGAAGATGGAAATACAACTTCAATTGCATTCATCAAGGCAAGTTCTCTATCAGTGACAATCACCTGAGGAAATGGAGTGTTTGCAAGAAACAACTGTTTTAACTTCTCCAATGCCCAACAGAAGTTTTCTTGACGCTCAAATATAAGCAAATGCAACATTGAATGTCAACCCAGTTGAAGTTACACCAACAATTTCAAACAATGGTAACCTGTACTTGTTGGTTTTGTAGGTGCTATCCATGATCAACACATAATGGAACATGTTCAACAAAGTTATGGAGTCTGGATGCGTCCAAAACATGTCCCTCACAATGTTCGAGTCTCTGTGCGTCCTAGTCCAACATGCATACTTCTCAACTTCAAGTAACTTCAACAGATGTTGCATATCAGTTCTAGGTCCTTTCAAATTCTTTCTGTAGGTGGTTCGACGGTTTTAAATTTGATAGATACTAGTCACATTATCCTTATCTCGATCCCTCAAAGATGACAATATATGCTTCGGTGCAACGTGATACTTAGTCAGTTCGTCAACATGATTCTTATCTTCATCGTTTAAGCGCCCCACAAATGCATTATTCTCAAAAGTAGCCACTAACTCATGGTTGTGAAATCCACACACTAAACTAATAATCCATCCCTCAGCCTCAACATTTTTCAATGGTCTGGATCGAATTTTAAACGGACAACCACACCTTTTTGTTGAAGTACCTGACTCACTTTTATTTGACTGATATTTTCCACCTCTATCACAACCAAGAATTAATTTAGATTTCCTTCCTCTCATTCCTGTCTCTACATCGGATCGAATTATGATAACAGCTACCCGATTTTGACGACCAACCTCCCTTGCCCATGATACGACAGCTTCCCGTGATTCAAAAATTTGATCGGTTGTGAATGCTTCAGTCAAATCTATACAAACTGGTTGTCTTTTTTCCATACCTATGTCAACAAAACACAAAATTAAAAATTAACAATTTAAAAAAAAAAAAAAAAAAACGAAGAACCTACCAGAAATTTCAAATTTCCGGTGAACAACACTACCGGAAATTTGAAATTTCCGGTACTACCGGAAATTTCAACTCCCACAAATTTCCGGGAGTACAAATAACGTACCGGAAATTTGGAGACAAAATTTCCGGTACAGTAAATGAACTACCGGAAATTTCACAATATTTGAAATTTCCGGTAGTTATATTTTAACTACCGGAAATTTGAAAACAACATATACGTATCGGATTTTTCGTTGATGAGTGAAATTTTGGGAGAAATTTTTTTTTACTTTTTACTGAATGGTGAAATGGGATGGGCAAAATTGGATTTTTAACAAATTGGGGGGTAGACCATTAATTGGGGGGTACAAAAACAATTTTTCTTGCCCTAGTTGATTTAGTTTTTTGGTTCCCGATGATCTGCGAAAGTACCACGAATTGGTATGTGGGAACCAATTCGAAACAAATATGTTTCTATGAGCTGGAGATCCAATAGTGACAACTACTGGTCTCAACTCTTTTAGTTGTAATTTCTTAGCACTTGCTTAATTACTTTTGTAACGATAAAGTGATAAAAATTGTAAAATGCAACACTTAAATTAAATAGTAAAATGCAACACCAAAATACCGAAAAATGGTAAAATATTTTTTAAAGTAAAAATTGCACGGAAAAATGATAAAATGCTTAATTTGAAAGCAACGCTCTAAAAGTATGAAATAACTTGGGCATGAAGGTCATTGTTAACATGCAAGCACTCACATACTGAAGTTTTTTTTCCAAATAAAACATTATATTAAGACTTGAAAGCAATGCTTATTTTAGAACATTGCTTGTTTTTGAAAATGGTGTTTTTCTTCTCCCATCGAAAAAATGCATATTTTAAACCATTGTCTATTTTATAAATAGCATTTTTATTCAATCATTCGAATACGTGAGCATATCTACAAAAGAAGATTAAAAATAAGCCGTTAATAATCGTTGACAATACACTGTCCCGCATTGGCAGTCTACTGAGTGCAGTGCATGTGGTTGAAGTGATTTGAACATTATGTCCTTTGATGCTGAGTTAGATCAGATTTAGAGAGGGTAATTAAAGAATGTAGAAGTTTAAGTTCTAAGTGCGATAGTAGACCAAATTTAGAGAGGATAATAAAAAAAAATGTAGGAGTTTAAGTTCTTAGTGTTAAGTAGATAGATGTTACAATAAATGGACTTTATCGACATTTAAAAATACTACTATCCATGAAATGTTATTACAACTGTTAGATAATGTAATTATATATTAGTAGTAAGGGTATTTTGGACATTTATATTCTCTTGTATATATACCCATTGTAACCTCATTAACCTAGTTAGTTCATTCTATCTTATGAAACCCTAGAGGTTTTCTCTCTTCTTCTTTCTCCTTTCCATGTATGTCATTGTTAACATGGTATCAAAGAGCTTAGGTTGATTTTGGGATCTACTGTAAAGTGGTCCACAACTTAGTGGTCCACAGGTTGATTTTTGTGCGACCCGTTTTGCGGCCGGTACCGATTTTCTTCCTCCGTTTCCGACCCGTTTTGCCGGTACTGATTTGCTACCTCCATTTCCGGCGCGATTCTGCTCTTCTGTCTCCGGTGTGGCTCTGCTCTTCTGTTTTGCGGCGTGATTTTGTTTGGTTCTTTGCTGACTCTGCTATTGACAGGTTATCCCTAATTTATTTTGTCTCAAAGATTGTGTTTGTTGTATTTTCTTGTCATTACTTGTTATGGCTGGTGCTAAGGAGGATTCTCTTCAAGCTGTTAGTGTTCACCTCAATGGGCAAAATTACTCTTATTGGAGTTATGTGATGAAAATTTTTTTGATTGGAAAAGATATGTGGGGTTTTGTTGATGGAACTTCAGTTAAGCCTACAGATAAAAAGGATGAAACTCAATATGCAAAGGATCTGAAAACATGGAATGTTAGTAATTCAAAAATAATTACTTGGATTAATAATTCTGTTGAGTTGTCTATAGGAGTGCAACTAGCAAAATATGATACGGCTAAAGAGATTTGGGATCACTTGAAACGTTTGTATGTTCAATCTAACTTTGCAAAACGTTATCAGTTGGAAAGTGATATTAGAGCCCTTAAGCAGAACAATATGACCATTCAGGAATTCTACTCGGCAATGACTAATTTGTGGGATCAATTGGCTCTTATGGAATCACCCGAGTTGAAATCTGTCACAGCATACATTGATCAAAGAGAGGAGCAACGTCTGGTTTGATTTCTGATGGCTCTTCGTGATGATTTTGAGGGTCTTCGTGGGGGTATTTTGCATCGTTCCCCTCTTCCTAATGTTGAATCAGTAGTTAGTGAATTGTTGGCAGAAGAAATCAGACTTGAGACTCATTCTGGTGTGTCAGATAAGGGAATCCTCTCAACTCCTCCATCTGTTTTTGCTGCTCCTGTTCAAAAAGGAAAATCTCAAGGGAGGGTTGGGCTTGGTAATGATGAATGTGCATTTTGCAAAGCAAAAGGTCATTGGAAAGCACATTGTCCGAAATTGGGGAGAGCACATAAGAAGAATTTTAGAGGGCCATCGTCCAATGTTGTTGTTTCTGCTCCTCCTACCATTGGCTCTAGTTCTGGTTCTGTATACTCATCTGAGACTGCTTCCCAAATATCTTATATTGCAGAACAACTTCAAAAACTTCTTGCCACTCAATCACATGCCATGTCTGCCACCTCTTCTAAAGGTTTGAACTCCTCTAGTATGTCAGGTATATCTCCTTCCATATGGATTCTTGATTATGGAGCATCTCACCATATGACATATGATGATAAATCCTTTGTGTCTGTGAATCCTGCCTCCTCTGTGTCGGTTATGACTGCTGATGGCACTCCTATGCCATTAGCAGGCACTGGTTCTGTCTCCACACCTAACTTGTTTCTTTCTGATGTTTATTATATTCCTAATCTTACTTTGAGTCTTGCTTCTGTTAGTCAAATATGTGATTTCGGTTATTCAGTTATATATTCTTACACTTCTTGTTGTGTGCAGGATCCACATTCCGAGAGGCTGATTGGGACAGGCCATAGACAGGGGGGACTTTATGTTTTGGATGACCTGCGAGTCCCAGATACTGCATCCTCAACAACTATTACTGACTTGTTATCTAGTTTTCGCTTGAATTCTTCGTCTTCTAGTTTTTACTTATGGCATTCTCGCCTTGGACATGTTTCTGCTTCTAGATTAAAATATTTGGCTTCTACTGGAGCTTTAGGAAAGTTACAAACCAGTGATATTTCATATTGTTGTGGTTGTAAACTTGCTAAATTGCCAGCTTTACCGTTTAGTAAAAGTGTTTCCATTTCATATGCGCCTTTTGATTTAGTTTACTCTGATGTTTGGGGTCCATCACCGGTTCTCACCAAAGGTGGATCTAGATATTATGTTTCGTTTATTGATGATTACACTCGTTATTGTTGGGTTTATCTTATGAAAAATTGGTCTGAATTTTTTGACATTTATCATATGTTTCGTTCTATGGTCAAAACTCAACATAATGCTGTTATAAAGTGCTTTCGTTGTGAATTAGGTGGTGAATATACCTCTAATAAATTCTCTGAATTACTCGCTTATGATGGCACCCTTCACCAGACATCTTGTACTGATACTCCTCAACAAAATGGAGTTGCTGAAAGGAAACACCGTCATATTATAGAAACTGCTCGTTCCCTTTTGTTGTCTGCTTTAGTTCCTAGTGAGTTTTGGGGAGAAGCAGTTCTTACTGCCGTTCACGCTATTAATAGAATTCCATCCTCTGTCATATCAGGTTTGTCTCCCTTTGAAAAATTGTATGCTTCTATCCCTGATTACGATTCTTTGAAAGTATTTGGCTCTACTTGTTTCGTTCTTCGCCCTCAAGTAGAGCGCAGTAAGTTGTCTTCTTGTTCAGCCATGTGTGTTTTTCTTGGTTATGGGGATGGTCAAAAGGGTTATCGTTGTTATGATCCTCATACAAGAAAACTTTATGTTTCTCGTAATGTTGTTTTTCTTGAGCACATCCCTTTTTACTTTGTTTCCTCTGATTCTCAGATTACTAAGAGTTCTGAACTAAACCATATTGATCAGTTTGGTCATAATGATAACGCTTCTAGTGATTGTAATGTTGAGAATTGCAGGACAAATACTACTACTCCACATGACGACATCCCTCTTGTCCCCCCGGCTGTCCAACCACCTCCTGCGATTGTTGATCCTCCTCGTTACCCCTCCCGTCAACGTAAGTCTACTCAGTTACCTGATTTTGTCTATTCCACTTACTCAGCTTCGTTTGCTTCTTTCTTAACCTCTATTCACAGTTTGTCTGAGCCCTCTTCCTATAAAGAGGCTATTCTTGATCCTCTTTGGCAACAGGCTATGACAGAAGAACTCTCTGCATTGCACAAAACTGATACTTGGGAATTAGTACCTCTTCCTCCTGGAAAACGTGCTATTGGGTCTCGTTGGGTATACAAGATCAAAACTAAATATGATGGGTCAGTTGAGTGCTACAAAGCACGTCTTGTTGCTAAGGGATTCTCTCAACAATATGGTATGGATTATGAGGAAACTTTTGCTCCTGTAGCCAAGATGACCACTATTCGTACTCTTATTGCAGTTGCATCTATTCGTCAATGGCATATTTCCCAAATGGATGTCAAAAATGCTTTTTTAAATGGTGAGCTTCATGAAGAAGTCTATATGGTTCCTCCACAAGGAGTTTCTCATAATCAAGGGGAAGTATGTAAGTTAAAAAAGGCTTTATATGGTCTTAAACAAGCTCCTTGAGCTTGGTTTGAGAATTTTCTACTGTGATCACTTCACTCGGTTTCCGCTCTAGTGAACATGATTCTGCATTGTTTATAAGGTCCACTACTTATGGTCGCATTATACTTTCTCTGTATGTTGATGATATGATTATTACAGGTGATGATGTTAGTGGAATCAATGAGTTGAAATTGCAGTTAGCCAAGCAGTTTGAGATGAAGGACTTGGGAACTCTTCGCTATTTCTTGGGGATTGAAGTTGCCTACTCTCCTAGAGGCTACCTCCTTTCTTAATCCAAGTACATTGCCAACATTCTTGACCAGGCTCGTCTTTCTGATACTAAAGCAGCAGATACTCCTCTTGAGTTGAATGTGAAATATGCTCCATCGGATGGTGTTCCTTTACCAGATCCCACTTTGTATCGTACTTTGGTTGGCAGCTTAGTGTATCTTACGATTACCAGACCTGATATTGCTTATGTTGTTCATGTTGTTAGTCAGTTTGTTGTCTCTCCCACTACAGTACATTGGGCAGCAGTTCTTCGTATTCTTCGTTATCTTCGAGGAACTCAATTTCAAAGCATTCTCTTTCCATCGTCATCCTCATTGGAGTTACGTGCCTATTCTGATGCTGATTGGGCTGGTGATACCACAAATCGTAAATCCACCACAGGGTTTTGTATCTTTCTTGGAGACTCTCTTATTTCTTGGAAGAGTAAGAAACAGGACATTGTCTCTCGCTCTTCTACAAAAGCTGAGTATCGTGCTATGGCATCCACTACTGCTGAAATAATTTGGTTGCGTTGGCTTTTGTCTGATATGGATATCTCTCTTTCTGAGCCAACTCCGATGCACTGTGATAACAAGAGTGCTATTCAAATTGCTCATAATTCGGTCTTTCATGAACGCACCAAACACATTGAGATTGATTGTCATCTTACTCGTCATCATCTTCAGCATGGAACCATTACTCTACCGTTTGTCTCTTCTTCCTTACAGATTGCTGATTTGTTCACAAAGATGCATTCTATTAAACGTTTTCGTTTTTTAGTTGACAAACTCTCGATGCTCCATGTTAATGCATCGTGAGTTTGAGGGGAGATGTTAGATAATGTAATTATATATTAGTAGTAAGGGTATTTTGGACATTTATATTCTCTTGTATATATACCCATTGTAACCTCATTAACCTAGTTGGTTCATTCTATCTTATGAAACCCTAGAGGTTTTCTCTTTTCTTCTTTCTCCTTTCCATGTATGTCATTGTTAACAACAACATCTAAATGTAGAACCAGAAACAAAAGAAATAGATGTTTGAATTGTGTTTTATTTAAAAAATATTTTAGCAATATTAAAATCAAGTGATGAAAATAGATAAAACAGAAACATATAACAACGCAACTAATTTATCTTGGTTCACTGTCAACACGGTAGCTATGACCATTCCCTTCAAATTGGAGAATTTAATCCGCTAATTGACCAACTAAATCACACTTCCATTGAACACATGATAGTCAAATTGACTGTGTTCAAGTTTTCTCAACCTTCTAGCTTAGTACAATCAAGCTGTGGAGGAATTCAGCCACTACTGGACTAGGTTACATAAGAGTAAGTTTAAGGGTTATCTGAATACTCTCACAAAAGGGTGTTTACAAGTTGTACTCTCATAAACTGTTTCTTAGTACTTAGACAAAACAAAATATAGAGAGCAAAAGTGCAGAAACGATTGTATTGTGCTTATTGTAGTGCATTGTTGTTGTATATATCAAAGAGGGTTGTTTGTCCTTTTATAAAGAAACTTCAGAGTTTTTGTCGTTGTTCTGATTGCAAGAAATAAGCATGTATCATGAAGTTTCGTATCAAATCTTCAAAGATTGATTCGTCATTAAATTTTGTCCAAAAATAGTTCCTATAATTGATTCTGCGTATCTTGATATAGAGACAGAGAGAGTAGAGGATGCACAAAAAATTTGTCTTCTTCACAGTGTTGACTTTTCATCAGAGCATTTACTTTTTAGAACATTGAATTTTTTCAAGATATTGACTTTTCATCATAACATTGACTTTTAAACAAAGTCAAAAGATCAAATGCTTGACGTAGTTATTAGAGTAGACGATCACTTGCTTTTTCAGAGACATAAATCATATGGTTGTTGTAGTCGTCAGAACTAGACTAATCATAACATTGCTTGTATTACCAAAATCACCAAAGGCTAATCATAACATTGTTTTAATCAGAATGGTAATTGTTCCCACAAAATAATTTTGTTATCATCAAAACAAGTAAGAGTGATAGTTCTTCAAACCAACTTGGTTCTAATAATCTCCCATTTTTTGATGATGACAAATATCTATTTTGTGTACATTTTTTTTAATTTAACAGAATTAACATAAAATATTACAACAAGACTCCCCCTTAAAATATGCATGTTTATTGTAAGAAGAGAGATATTCTTACGAGATAATTGATGAGTGTTAGTAAATGAAATTAAAAAAGAAATCGAAATTTTCATTAAAAAAGTATTCTCAAAACATATTCTCCCTTTTTTGTCATTAGACAAAAAAAAGAAAACAAAAATTACAAGGAACTAAAGATTGGGTTGGTTAACCTAACTAAGATTAAACTAAGGGTAATTTGAATGTTCTTCTAATTCTTGGTTGTTTGTTCCATGAATATCTCAGTCTTAACTTCCAAGCAATCAAAATCTTCCTTTTTGACATACTGAGAAAGATCAAAGACAGGGACAAAGGGACTGGTAAAGTGACTTTCGGAGGCAGATTCTGCAGATCCTGAACTAGCAGTAGGAGCATCCAAGGAGGGTATGGAATGAAGTGAGGAACTGCAATGGTGCTAATGGAGCAAGCACTGAGAGTTCTAGATGAACACCACTAGAGGGAGATTGGTTGTCCCTTGACGAGCCTTCCAACTTGGTTGTGAGTAGCTTTATGGACTAATTGCTCTGGGCTTTCTAAAGCTGCAAGATCCATAGATAGAGGATCTTAGCTATTTGTCTAAAACCTGTAGAGTTATGGGAGGCCAACTGCATTCCATGATCAATGTTATCTCTTATCCAGTTGGTGACAAACGAAAACACCTTGTTCAACTAGGTTGAAACGTCATTAGGGTCCAAAGTTCGAGCATTCTGATTGCGTGTTGAAGTGATTTTGGCAATAAGAGAGGTAATAAATGAGTCGAGGTTTGAAAAACTAAAAGGAATTGAATGGGTGAAAGGAAAAAGGTCTAGACGGATGGTGGAGGTAGCAAGTTCAAAGGAAAATAGAGTTGAGGGAGGTGTAAAGGTGTCTTTTGAAAAGGTACTAGAGACTAAATCAAGGATGACTTGAGCTGTTGTCTCAGCTTCTTGGTGAGGGGGATTCACAAGTCTTGATGAGGTAGGGTTAGATGCAAAGGTGAAGAAGGTAAGTGTTTGTGGAATGGTAGAGCTGGTAGGTGTTTGTCGAGGGTTAGTGTGAGTAGCTAATGTTGTTTGGTTTGGAGTGTGATGCTTGAGAAGAAGATGTTGTGTTTTATATCTAAGGAACGTAGAGTGTTCTGTTAGGGTAGCCTCAAACAATTCATCTGAGGCATCAGTGTCAGAGTCAACAAAAGTATCAGGTGCAGGGTTAGACGAAGAGCCAACTAAGTTCGTTTGTTGGGTAGATTGTATGAGAGGTTCTAGTTCAGGTTGTCCATTACTACTCGTATTTCCAAAGGTAGCAAAAGAAGTAGTTTGGTCAGAGTTTTGTGTTACCTTATGATTTTTCCTCAAAATGAGGTTTGCTGCATCCTCATTGGCGCATGTTTCTTCTTCATAATCCTTTTGTATACTCAACGTCGTAACAACTTTTTTTTTTCACAAAGACCTGAGCTACTTTGGGTAGAGGAAGGAAGACATGAGCCATCTCTTGCTTAGACAGACACATCCTTAAGTATTCCATAACTACTTTATTATCTTCCTCATATATAAGAGCATAAAAGTCTTCAACTACAAAGGGAATGGCCTGAGATCCACTAGTTTGACCAGATATCCTTTTGGCATCACCACTGGGTCAAATGCAACTCTTGGGAGAGATCAGTCTCATTCGTACAACAATGATGAGTCTAGGGTAAAGAATTTTTATGATCTTTACCGACCTAGAATTGATAACACATGACCTAATGTGTTCCAAAATCAGGTTTAGAAGATTGATCTGGATCCTCTAGGAGATATTCCACATTAGACCTTTGTGATCTTTGCTAAGATGGTCCACTGACCCAACTTTTGGTACCACATTCCCAATCAAAATCTTGAAGAGTACCATGTATTTAGGTTTTAAGTGCACATACTTAGAATTCACTTTTGAATGAGCCAGCCGTCGACACATAACCATTTTCAATAAACATTCCTTCATTTGGGCATCTTGTAATGGCAATGAGGGATTGTTGAGTGATCTTGATTACAAGTCCTAACCCAATACCAAATACTTCTCCGTCTTTGTTTGCATCAGTAAATCTCCAAAATTCTTTGACTAGAACATCAAAAGCCACATATTGTTTTAGGTTAGAGTACTTGGACCAACCCACACCAGCAAAGCACTCAACAAACTAAAATCGTTTTCAGCAAGGTTTACGAAGTTGACTTTGTGTTCATGAAGAATTTCTAATTGATCAAGATTGCATTGCATTGTAGGAACTTAAGAGACGTTTTCGAGTGTACGGTTTGAAGATGAACTTGAAACCATTGAAGCAGGAGAGATTCAGAGATTTTCTAAGAAGTTTCAAGGTTTGAAAGAGAGAAAGTGTGTGAATACATGAAGAATATGAGTGATCGTGAGTGGTGAGTGGATTTATGAAAACGTTTGAGTTTCTAAAACCATAACTAGCTTGCATGCGTAAACACAAATGAACAACACCTATCAGAGTATCACAACTTACATGGAAAACTATTCATATTAAAATTAATTAAATTTAGATTGACGAGAGACACAAATAAATTCAATTTCATAAGAGACAAATATACGAAGACTTCAATATCATTCTTTTATAAATAGAATGTTTAGATTTTTCTTTATAAAATTGAATATGTCCTCAACAATGAGTTTTGTGAAAATATTAGCCCACTGATGATCAGTGTCAACAAATTTAATGTCTAAAATATCCTTTTGGACATAATCCCTTATAAAATGATGTTGGTTTTATTGTATTTTGGTCCCCCTATTTTAGTTGAGTCACGAAAATAGTCATTAGTTTTGGTCCCCAAAACAGAATTTAGATCCAAAACTTGATGAAATGTCATTTTTTTAATGATGTGTAAAACAAAAAGATGATGTGGCATAGTCTTTGTGGATTAATTGCATTTTAATATTATTCCAAATTTTAAAAATACAATTTATATTTTTACAAACAAATTTCCTAATTTTAAAAACAACATTCGATTACAAAAAATAAAAAATAAAAAAGATATGGAAAACACTTTCTTTCGCCAGACGCGAATTCAAAAATTTGTGAAACCTAATCCCTAAAAAGTGTTTTATATATCTTTTTTTTATTGTTTTTGTAATTAAATGTTGTTTTTAAAAATTGGAAATTTGTTTTTAAAAATAGAAATTGTATTTTTCAAATTTGGGATAATATTAAATTGCAATTAATCCACATAGACTCTGCCACATCATTTTTTTTGACACATCATTAAAAATTGACATTTCATCAAGTTTTGGATCTAAATTATGTTTGAGGGACCAAAATTGGGAACAAATAAAATAGGGGGACGATTTATGTGATTTAACTAAAATAGAGGGACCAAAAGTGCAATTAAGCCAATGATGTTTAGTCCTACATGTTTTTCCCTTGAATGTAAAATATGTTTTTTGGTTAAACATATAGTTGAAGTATTATCACATAAGATATGGATGTTACTCTAATTGATTTTGAAATCTTTAGTTGATACTTCCTCCACAACAATTGAGTTCTACATCCTACTACTGAGATATATTCTACTTCGGCTGTTGACATAGCAATAGTCCTTTGTCTTTTGCTTGACCAAGAGATTAAGGAATGTACAGTTTCCACTGATGTTTTTCCTTTCTAGCTTGTCTCCAGCATAGTCAGCATTACATAAACCTACTAACCTGTACTCAAATGATGACTTATAATACAAACCAAGATTAATAGTACCTTTCAAATATCTAAAGATCCTCTTAACAACTATTAAGTGAGATTCTTTAGGGTCAGACTGAAATTTAGCACACAAACACACACTAAAAAAATATATTAGGTCTATATGCAGTTAAGTAGTGAAGAAAACCAATCATTACTCTGTATACCTTCTGATCTACCTTTTAATCTGACTCATCCTTATCAAGAGAACAAGTTGGATGCATAGGTGTAGACATGGACTTACGTTCATCCATTTTAAATTTCTTAAGTTGTTTGCTTGTGTATTTGGTTTGATGAATGAGTACACCATATGAGTTTTAATGAATTTGGGTTCAAAGAAAGAATTTTAATTCTCCCACCATGCTCATCTCAAATTCATTATGCATTAACTTAGAAAATTCTTGACATAACTTGCCGTTACTAGAACCAAAAATGATATCATCAACATAGATTTGAACAATGAGAATGTCCTTCTTAGATGATTTTTTAAACAAAGTAGTGTCAATCTGGTCTCTTTCAAAATCATTCTTTAATAAGAAGTTGCTTAGTCTATCATACCAAACTCTTGGAGCCTGTTCCAGAACATACAAAGATTTCTTTAATTTAAAAAAATAGTATGAAAATTCATTATTTTCAAAGTCAGGAGGTTGTTTGACATACACTTCTTTATTTATCTAACCATTTAAGAAAACACTTTTCACATCCATCTGATTAATACAAAATGATTTATCAAAATACTGCAAATAAAAGTAAAAGTTTGATAGCCTCTAACCAATAATAAGAATAAAAACATTTTAATTTATTTAACATTAATTTTTTTTAAAAGCATTTTTTTGTAATATAAATATATATCCATCAACTGTTTCCAAAGGACGGGAGTGGGTCGAGTCACTAAAACAAAAGCCCATTAGGACAAGGTTTATAAACAGCGCATACATGCTTGTATTCTTTATTTCTGCGTTAACATTACACTTCTAGCTTACAATGCTAGAGAAAATATAACGTGTTCTGATCCAATTGACAGGTTCTTTTTCTCGTTCTTCATTATTTAAGAACATTCAATCTTCTGCTTGAGAGAAAAGAACCTTGATTGAGGAAACATGTTCTGTCACAAAACATTCAATCTTCTGCTTGGCATGCTCTTTTTCTCATTCATGATTATTTCAATTCTGCGAAAAGAACCTTAATTGAGGAAATGTGTTCCTTTCCAAAACTCATTTTGTTACCAAGATTTTGAAAGAAACTTTTTAAGTTTGCTACGATCATGGAGTTATACATGATTTTGTAATATTCATTCCAACAAAATTCGACCCATCTTGTTTATAATTGAGATATTCTTTTTCTCGTTCTTGATTATTCAAGAACATTTACTCTTTTGCTTGAGAAAAAAAAGACCCTTCGATTTTGTTAATCAAAATTTATTAGGGCATACAAACCCTAAAAGACCGCAAATCACTTAAAGGTGGGATCTTTTTTCATAAAAAGCGGTGAAATTCATGACCCATAACCCTAACCTGCATGAATGTTTGCCATGGTAAAGTTGGAATTTTCGTTCCATCATATTTGCATCGATGCCTGGTGGGAAACAAATTTTCTCATTCTTGTTTATTGAAGAACATTCAATCTTTTGCTTGAGAAAATAAAGAACCTTAATTGAGCAAATGTATTATGTCCCAAGATCCTGTTTGGCCCAAATATTTTAAAATGATTTTTAAATTGAGTTTTGCACGATTTTAGAATTTTCATTCCAACAAATTTATATGTCTGGTTTTTTTTATACCTATTAGGAATGATATCGGGCTACCCATTTTATCGTTCTTGATATATTCAAGTTCTTCAATCTTCTGTTTGACAAACTAGAGAACCATCCATTTTGTAAATCAAAATTTAACAGGTTCTACAAAACCTGAAAGGCTGAATCATTGCAAGATGAAATATGTTTTCATAAAAAGGGGTATATGTCCCAAATGTAGAAAACAGTAGATGTACTTTGGTCGATAGATTTTGTAAGTGATGGATGCCTCAATGACGTAGAGGGAAAATGCATTATGATCTCCTTATTCATAATGTAAGGAAAACAAGTTTGGTTTGATAAGTGAAATGAAATCTGAAAGTCTTGATGCCCCCAAAATATGATGGATGATGCCTTAAAAATGAAAGCTAGTTGCTGTCTTATATACAATTTTAATATGTTTTGATTCAAAATGTAAAACATGGACGGATAATTTGATATCTTTTGTCTTGACGACCCAAGTCCCTTGGCAACAATCAACTTTTTCTTAGTACTGTGTTTGGATTGTCTATATGCTAGCTCTTACCACTTATGACAGAGTAATATTTCTGGTGTTATGTATGTACTTGGTTAAAGCATGAGAGTTGAACTTAAAGTATCTACTTGTAAATGTGTTCACTACTTAATGCTAAATTTTCTAATTGAGGTTGGATATAAGGGATTAACCTACATGTTATTGTTGGATTGTGTTGCCTGGTATTTGGACAATATCAAATATTCTAAATGGAATCATAAAATGAGCTGTTTTGTTGTTGAGTGGAAGGGAGAAGTGCCATGGAGTGGAAAATTATTTGGATTTATGCTATCTCTCAAATTTAATTAAGACTGAGGTGGAAACAAAATTGTTTGCAAAGGTTGGATGTGAGAATATTACTATACTATGTTTTAGTATAGTTCAATGTCCCCTTTGATTATTGGTAGACACGAGGATAGATTCAAATATAATGAAACTGTATTTTATAAAGTAGTCCCATCCCTAGTAAAGATTTTTCTGCAAATCGATACACCAATTTGCTTAATATTCTCTAATAAATAAAATAATGATGTGATTTGTAATCTGTTGCTTGTAATTTACTTCAGCTCGATGAGATAAAATTCTCTGGTGATCAGCAATTCGAGTTTTTTTTTTTATTATAATTGTTTGTGTTGGTTTTATGAGCTCAGACATGGTTGCATTAGTTTCACATAATAGCATATTCTTATTTATAGATGAGCTTTGTTCAACAGAGCACACTAGGGATAGAAACTAAGGAACAATAACAGGTGCTGGGGTTTTTTCTTGAAAGAATCACAACTATCAAGGTTGATTTGTTTACCATGCACACTTTTTAGACCAAGAGTAAATGTGTGATTTTTTTTTTAATATAAGCTATAACTGCAAGTACGACTCTGAATGGAGTAAAAACAAGCAATCAAGTCATTCTATATTTTTCATTCTGGTCTTATATTGCAATTTTAGTGTAAATATTGCTCTATTATCTTATTTTAGAAGTCAAGGTGTCCAAGACTCATTTACGATAAAATACAAGATGATTTTGTCGTGAACTCTTTGAAAAAAATAGTAAGTATACACCTCTATCTTAAATTTGAGAGGAATTCTCAAAATTTTCAGTTAAATATGCACCTCTATCTTATATTTGTTTGATGCCATCTCTCAAATTGAAGATCAATAGCTAAGATAAATTTTCAGTCGTACAAATTGATTTGGGCTAATGCAACCATTCTGTAGGTATTTTCTTGGTATACCAGAGTTTGGAAGGGGAACTAGAGATCAACACCCCTTGACCGGGTTGGATGTTGTCCTGAGTAAATTTGAAGTTTTTCAAGAACCACACAGATTACCTTCATCTAGAAGACATGATCTTGCAATTGTTCTTAAGGAAGAAGGGATATTCCAAATCTCAGGCCTAACATATGTCAACAATGAGACTGAAAGGTTAGTCGATGATATACTTAGTTCTAGCATCATTAGACCTAGTATGAGTCATCTTTAGTCCCATCATTTTTCTATCCACACTATTTTGGTTTTTTTTGCATACTAAAATTTGTCATGTCCTTCAATAATCAGTGGCGGAGTTTGACCGAACAAATATTTTGGGGTGTTGAATTTTTAAAATTTTAAGTGATAAATTAAATATAGTACTTTATTGTATATTAGAACTTTAGATTGTAAATTTGCGATATAAATACGTAATTTTTTTTGCAAACATAATTGCAAAAAAAGGACGAATTGGACTGAAAAGTTGGATATATTTAGGAGATATAGATTCATGAGTATAATATATTGATGATTTGGTTATGTTTGGAGAGGAAAAAAATCTAAATCAAAAAGATAATTAATTTGGTTGAGTTTTTACAATTTTTCTCATAAAATTAAACTGAAACTAATGAATAGCATGTTGATTTGGTTATGTTCAATCAGGTTGATATTAATAAAAATTAAGATTGTTATTTTAAAAATATAATATTTTCTTTTTCAAACAATAGATTTTTTACTATTAAAACAATTACGTAAATACTTTTTAAAATACAATATGAAAAATAATATATAAATGATTAAAAAATCCTTAAATACAACACATATTTAAGATAACACTACTAATATAGTCTAATAATTTTATTCAGATGTCGGTGGTCAATTTTAAATGTAGTGAAATCATACTCAAATTAATATAGATTGAGTTTATTTGGTTCGATTTAAATTGAATTCAAACACAGAAACAAAAAATCAATTTAATTGATTTGCATTTTTTTTGTTTTTGAGTTTATTAGATCATTAGTTTGATTTTTATATCTTTAGACGAAACTCAAAACACTTACAATTAAAATATAAATTAAAAAATGTAGTGTATTTTTTTAATTATTATTTTTTATAATTATTTTATGGGTTATTTTTATAAAATAAAAATTATTGAGGACATTGGGGTGACTGTGGCCACCCTATGTCTCTTAATGCACAATTTATATATGCCTACATAAATATCATTATGAATTTACAATGGTTGTTGTATGGTGAGAGGTTTTGTTATAATATGCTTGTTTGAAAATTGATCAATTACATGAAAATTAGAAGTAATGTGGTCCTTGATGGCTTGTAAGGTTGATTTTGGTTTCGGAAGGGGTAATAAGGATTAGTACCTCCTACTTTAATTAGTTTATGCTCTGATAAGTCTAGAAATTAGTCATTTCATAAATGACAAGTGATTTAGGTCGTCATAGAAGTATATGGATAATTAGTTAACAAAACTAATGCATACTTCATATGTCATTTTGAATATTTAGAATAGTCTTCTTCAGAGGTAATTATGAATCGTTTCATTGAGATCCTCGATGCTTCGTTTATCCTTCTAAGTTGGGTACTTTTCATCATACTTGGAGCGTGTCATCATCGTTAATGGTAAGAACATAATGATGAGAGGGAAAGTTAAGCATGAAATAGTTGGAAAAAGGAGCAAAGGTGTTGTGATTTCTCTTTGAGGTGAAGTCTGAACTATGAATGAAAAGTCTAAAGTGAGCTTTTCATGACTGAGGGCTGTGTTGTTAATCCCAGCGCGATTCCGGTGCGGTGGAAGGGCTAGCCGCGATCGGGAAAATGTGTTCGCCGGTAGCAGCGTCTCGACCACGAATCCCGTATCATCGTGAACTGCTCTCCGAGTACTATCCTACCCGCTATTGGACCTGCTCTATGATTTTTTCAAAAACATGTTTTATTTTTTTTTATTTTTCATAAAGGGTATCTAGGCCATTTCGCACCCACTTGAGCCTTAATTTTTTTATTTTTATAAACCCACAAAGGGGTTGGTTCAGCATTGTGAAAAAGAAATCGATTTCATTCCTCCTCTGTTTCGTTATTGTTCTGTCACCATTGTTTTGGCTTTGTCGTTTTTCATTCTTTTTTTTGCTCTGTTCAACATCGTTATGTTTTTGTTATATTGTTTTTGCTCTTTTTTTGAATTTGTTTTGTCTGCACTGTTCTCTAGTAGTTTACTCAATTACACTTATGAAGTATAATTTAAAATATAAATTGAAATATAATAAAATATAAATATAAAAACCATCTAAAATATAAATCTAATCAAATAGAAAAATAATTAATAGAATTTGATATTAAACTTAAAAATAAAATATTAATAATTAATTTAAAAAATGTTTATGATTTTACACAAGAGAAGTTTTGTCTTTTTATATAAATTAATATTCACAATTATAAAAATATGAAAGTTAATTGAAATTTTACAAAGTATAATTTGTTTACAAAGTATTCTTGCTATTTACATATTATATATATCATATCTTTATTTACATTCTAACAAATAAAATATAACTATGTGGTTAGGGTTTAAGCATCTTTATTTTCAAAAATTGTAACGATACAACATAGCTCATTAAATAAAACAACAACAGTACTTCTCGTCATAATTTGGAAACTAACATTGTCTAGCTTTTGTCATTTTCTTTCCAATAACGCAATCAGTGGCACAATTTGAACTACAAAGCTTTTTGCAACAAGCATTTGGTGGTCCCGTTCTTTCATAAGGACAGTTTAAGTTATCCTCTGCTGCTAGAGTCTCTAAGCTAGTAACTACTCCTGAACCAAACATAAATTAAATTTTTATTGGACATTAAGTTCTTTATTCATCTTTTTTCTAAATTTCAACACAATGTTATTTGGACTTCATTAAAAAGTTGTTGAGTTATATCCATTTAACAACTTAAGCCATTTTTCTTCTTCTTTTGACTATGAAAATACATAGACTAATATAACAAGTAATAACAACTTTCAATTTAGACTAATAATTTTTCGATAAAAATGTGTTAACTGACTTTTTCCCTTACCTGAAATCAAAATCAAAGTAATGCATAAATTCCAAAAAAATAAGATTGATAGTTATGAGAAATCATTTTATTTGATTTCACTATGTATTTTATGTTCTGTAACAAGATTAGCATCAATTCAATCAAATAATATACTAAAAAGTTGGAGTAATAAATG
>JBBPBP010000001.1:18640392-18677234 GCA_037974735.1 Cicer chorassanicum
TTCATGATATTAAATGTATGTTGTTAGTAAACTATGAAAGTTAAAGTTGAGTCCGTGCAAAAAATTTATATATTATTACTACCAATTTTGATTTGTAAGGACTTATTTAACTATAAAACTAATTAAACGTCATTTAATATTTTATGTTAGTTAATTCTTTATTATAATTTATTATGTTGTTTTCAAATACTCTTTTAATTGACATATGGTGTATGTCATAATTTATTATTAGTAATTTGTTTGTCACGTACTAACAAAATAATGTTTTTGAAAAATAAAATATTGTTTATTTATATGATATTAATCTAATAATGATTATGTTAAATCTATTTTATTTTTAAGTAGGAATTTTCTTAGGAGAAAATATCTTAAATAATGTTTTACTATCAAAGATTAATATTACAGTAAAATCAAATGAGAAAAAATAATTAGAGAACATAATTAATTTGAACGGGTCTCCTCCTGCATCATCCGACAAAAGCAAAGAAAGAGCGGGACAACTAATTGTAATTTAACACCATCAAAAGAGGACGAATGACTCTTGTTAGCCCAAAAAATCAACGCATTAATGAGTCTCATGATATTCATGGGTGATAGAGGTTCATGAAGGCGAAAAAGTGAAAGCATTATTAGTAGATCCGAGCGAACCATTTCAAAATCAACCCATTGCTTGTTTTTAGATTTTGTGTCTCAAGATTATATTTATTTCTGTTGATAATCTAAAAAACACAATTTTGTCTTTTTATTTGCATCCAATCAAAGATAAAAAGAAATTTACTCCAAAATTTTACCATTTCAAAATCAACGTATCTCACAATTATATTTATATTTCTTGAAAATGTAAAAAACATAATTTTATCTTTTTCATTTTCATTCAATCAAAGATAAAAAGAAATTTACTCCAAAATCTTACTTCTTATTAAGATTTCTAGTAATTAAATTATTTTTCCAATAAATCTAGTACGCAAATAAACACTACTAAAAATTTCAAAACACAAAATTTTCGATAATATAAATCGTCTATCGAAAATTTTGCCAACAAAATTTCCGGTACACTGTTCATTCTACCGAAAATTTTGTGCCTTGAAATTTCCGATAGTTACTTTTATTCTACCAGAAAGTAACTACAAATTTTGAAATTTCCAGGTACAAATTTTGTAATTGTGGTCTATTTTGCCCCCTAAATTTTTTTTGAGACTCAATTTAATCTTTGAGAAAAATAAAAGTATATTTTAATAAAAGTACTTTTTTTGAGAAATTTTAAAAGACCCAATTAATTCTCAAAAAAAAATTAAAAACACATTTTAGTCCTTAAAAAAAATAAATCGAGAATATTTAGTTTTTTGCTCAATTTAGGGAAAAATAAACTCTAGAGCTATTTCATTTAGAGAAACCACAAGTCTAAGATAGAAACCTTTTTGATTTTATAGTGGTCTGCGATTCTGAATGTGTGACTTTCGCTGTCTCTGTCGTTTGTTTGAGAAGCTGCATTTTCTTCTTGATTCTCACGTATTTCTTCTTCGTCCTCACTGAATGTGCGTTATTGTTTTTTCTGCTCGCGTTTTTTAAGGTGCAATTTCATGTATTGTTCATGCGATTTTAACTTTGTAGTTGCTATTTTATGTGAATTTTTTATTTGACTTTTGCGATTTGTGGATATTTTGTTTATTGTTGACAGGATTTTATGTTCTTACTTTGTCATGTTGTGGTTTTTTTTGTTCTTATTCTCTGCTATTTTATGTGAATTTCTTATTCAAATTTAAGTGACAAGTACAAATTAGGTCAACAAATTAGAAGCTTGAGTAAAAATATGATCACATGCTAGTACCTTTTTTTATATGTTATGTTTTGGATATCGTTGTGGTTTAATTTGGATACTATTGATATTATTTTTTAAATTATATTATAATTTAATGAATTTTGTGTTGTAGAGATTAAATTGTTCATTGAATTATTGTTAGGGACTTAATTGTCTATTTTTAATTATTGTCAAAGAGCTAATTGTTTTTTATTTTTTTATAGAAATTACACGTGGAAAAATAAAGTTGATAAGTCGCGAGACAAGTTAGGAAAAAAAACTCAATTTTTTAATTGTGGTTCACATAAGACTAATTTGGTCAAATTTATTTTTCTTCGAAACTAAAAAGTGCTCTTATTTTTACTGAATAGATCTAAGAATTTCTCATAGATCAAAATAGACTTTTATTCTTTATTTTAATATTGCATATTTATATTTCGCTAACTTTTACAACTATGGATGTTATATTATTTTGGTGAATAATGTCGATGTTAATATATAATAATTATATTATCATATTTTAATAAAAAATATAATTATCAAGTTATTTTTATGAGATAGTTATGGTGACGAATTTGTTTGAAATGTAATTTTCTTACTAAATATTTGTAATCAATTTTTTTTATCGAGTATAGTATACGGACTCCTAGATTTGTTAATGAATAATATAATTTATGTATATTCATAATTTTTATACATTTATTTAATATATTATTAATTTTTTTTATCACATAATCAATACATCGTGTATTACTTTTTTTTTTCTTCTCTTTTATGTAGTTGGATGTTTGAGTGATTATGGATAAGTTTTCTTTGCCAATATATTATGATGTGTAATTTTTAAGAGGATACATCTTGGACATCTTAATTTTTTTATAAAATAAATTTATTCAATGCATTAAAAAAAATTAATCGGTGCATCTCAGGACAATTGAAGGAATACCCGAGTGCTCATAATCAACTGCCACAATTCAGACAAATTCTTCCTACTTTGTAAAATTTCCACAGTCAATATACAATTGAATTTTAACTTCCATATTTCCCAAAACCTCTCTTTCTCACCTCTTCAAATATCATTTTAACTTCTTCCATTTTCATCAGTTGCCTTATCATGATTCCCGCCGCCAATCTCGTGGCAGCACCGCCATTAACGTGCTCGGCGGCACGTCGTTCGCGGCGGACAGCTACCTTGAAAACTGACACAACCCAACAGCAAAACAAAATCAGTTTCGGCAAAAATAAGGAATTATCATGGCATTGTGTTGAAGGTTGTGGGGCTTGTTGTAAGCTCCAAAAGGGTCCTTCTTATCCATCTCCCGAAGAAATTTTTTCAAACGTGTCTGATGTTGAGGTCTGTTTTCTTACCTCCACTTTTTGCTTTCAAAACTATCCCACGCCAAAAAAAATCCTTCAAGTTTTAAAGTTTTGCTTGTGAATGAGCTATGGAGAATTGAAGATTTCATTTAGTGTGTATTATAATGATGATTAGTTTGTCTTTGACATTTGTTATTAATGTTGTTTTCTTCGTTTTGGATATGTGGTGATGAACTGAATTTCAGCTTTACAATAGCTTAATAGGACAAGATGGATGGTGTATTCATTATGAAAAGAGTACTAGAAAATGTTCCATTTACTCTGGTAAAATGGCTACACTATTACTTTCATTTGTTAATTTCTTTGTTGGAATGTTAGCTTTGGAGTTTAACTTGTGCTTTTTCTGTTTTTTTTTTTCTTTTTTTCTTTTTCAGAGCGTCCATATTTTTGCCGTGCAGAGCCGGAAGTGTTTAAGTCTTTGTTTGGAGTTAAAGAGAAGAATTTCAACAAGGAGGCATGCAGGTTCACCTTTTTCACTCACTTTTTAATTTATGTTTTATTTTTCCTTTTCTTTCTTGAGAATCACATAATAGAGAAATTTTACTAAGTGAAAATGTATATATTTTATATTTATTTTAAATGAAAGAAAATTGCTTTCTTTGGTGGTAATGCTAATAATCTAGTGACCAATGGCAGTATAATGAAGGTTAGCAATCTTTTAAGTATTTCATGAAATTGGAACAATTTTTGACTTTCTATCTGAACCTGCATTTAAAGCCATGGTAAGGGGTTGGCAATTTTGAGATTATATCTCTTTAACTCAAGCTGCATTAGGTACAGCTATGTGTCAAGATTTTCTAAGAAGCTTACTTTGTAGTTTGTTTTGAGGGTAGTTATCTGTATGTTAGGATGCAAAGTCAGTGATATGAAAGATACAATAGAGTAAACAGTTGTTAACTATTGGGTTCATTATGACATGGCATGGCTGTATGGTGTTCATTAATCATTATATCTTCCACCAGTTTTCTTAAGAAAAGGCCACATCTTCCGTTGGAATGTCCCTGAGGTGTTTGAGCCTTTGAGATATCAACCATGACTCCTTACCTTACAACACAGAAGAATTGCTCATACTACTACTGTCAACTTCCAAGCCTAGCCCACTTTCGTTATAAATTTTGCTAAACCAGAAGTCATGTTTTGAGTTTTGTTACTATTCTCCAACTTTTCATATTGTCTTTTGATCTGTTTATCCACAAAAAGTATCATATTCATTGCAAAAAAAGCACAACATTATCCTTGAAACTAAGACACCCAAAATGTTTGTTTCTTATTCAATCCACTTTTTTTTTTTCTGTGTAGTTTTTGCAGGGACACAATTAAGGCAATTTATGGTTCCAGTTCAAAAGAGCTTTATAATTTTGACAAGTCAATCAGGAGCTGCTCTTCTAGTTAGAGTTTTGATTCTTAATTACTCAAGGTTGTTTTCTTGTCTTTACCTTTGTTAATCATTATGTTGGTTAGAGTTTTCTTGTTTATATTTTCTGAATACACACACACACACATATATAGTGTGTGTGTGTGTGTGATTTCTTACTGATATAACTGGTTCATGAATCTAGAAAGTAGAACCCAACAACACTTGAAAAATAGTTATAGCCAATAGGTAATAGACTAATGAATTAGCAATTTATCATTGCATGTTCTTCTTTTTGGATTTATTGATTCTTGGAAATATAACTAGTTAGTTTTCCTATGCCTTATTTTGAGCTAAATGAAGGATCCCTATCAGTAAAACCAACTACTCTCTCCGTTCCTATTTATAAGCAAAAGTGAGTCATCAAAAGTCGATGTATTTAGACCAAATACATTGACTTTTGTTGACTCACTTTTGCTTATGAATAGGAACATAGGGAGTATTAGGGACTATTGTACCCAAAAAAACTACTTAATGATGATTGGAGTTCATCTAATAAGAAATTGTTGTCAAAATAAGTGAAGGCATGTAGATCACATGGGTTTGGGTCCTTGAAAGTACTTTACATAGTTAAGTGAAAGTGGAGAGCACTAGTGAGAAAATTATGAGTTCCTAGTGTGGTTTATAACAAATTGATCTCTTTGTATTCCTGTGCTTAACCTTACTTTACAAAGTGATCTCTGCACTTTAAAAAAATCTGGATCCATGGAAACAACTTATATCTACAGAATTTGTTGACTATACTAACAGAAGTTATTCTCTGAAATTCTTTTAGGTACCAATATCTTGACTGTATTTGGGTTAGATATTTAATGGAATGGATTATCTGCACAATTTCATGCACTGCGCTATATAATTTCTACCGTTATTGAAACACAGCAACTCTGGTGGTAATTTTAGATCAGAAAACAGTCACTTCCATTCAAAAATTAGATATTACTATCTCATGTTTCTCCTTGAGTGCTGTATATAATTGATCGACAAAGCAAACACTCTTATGAGTTTTTGTTTTCTTTTGATTATAATTGAAACTAGATAGAGTATGAGTTTAGATGGACAGTTCAAAAAATAATTGTGAACTGATCTGTACGAGCTTATTCCATTATTCTACTAATTATTATTGAATAAACCCTCCTCTAGGTTTGATATATCTTGAATGCTATATTTCAACAATTGTACTTCTCATGCATTTAAATAAAATACTCATGTTAATATCTATGTTGTTGTTATTTTTATTATTATTATGTGCTACGGTTTGCATTTTGCAGTATGTGTTGGTGTTTTCTTTTGAGTACCAACATGAAACAATGCCTGAACACAAATTGTGGGGAACACTGACTATAATATGCTCTAAATCATAATGCCAATAAAGTTGATGCCATCTCTGACTTTTATACATATATCTTGCTTATTTGTTTCTATTAGATTGTCGAGCAAAAATCTTAAAAGTACAGCATATCCCCTATTTTGTATATACAAGTTACAAATGAACAAAAGGAACCTATCTTTCTGTTTTCATAAATGTTTCTTATGAACAGAGGGATAGTTACATGTCAAACAGAAAATTTATTTTCATCCTTTTGCCTAAAATTTTTTTGGTTAACCTTACACTGTACAAACGGTATTTTGTTTACTATCATCATATTATGATATCACTACCAAGGCCCAGCTCACCCTCATTGTCATCTGCTTCTTCCAGTAACTTCAAAAACCGAACCTGGTTCTCTTCCTTTCTTTTCTTCAACCAGAACTTATATGCAGCCACCACTCCAATAGTTAGTATGATTGGGGCCAAAGCACCAAGACAAACTACAACTGCTATGTGCTTTCTGCGCTCACCAGAAGAGCTAGAAACTGCAGAGCAGGAATACAGATAGTTTTGTTAATATAAAATACCATTAGGTGTGTTATAAGTAGATAGGAATTGACTCCTCTAAAGTGAGGAATGCAGTTTAATAGTAAAGTACAAAGTTATAAACGTTGGTTTCGCAAGGTAGATTTTAATAACATCATAGTTCAATACATTACTTTTCCAACCAACGGTATAAATTTCATATTTTATCCTCTGAAGTGTACTGTTTATCAGCTAAGAGGAGCTAAATCCCAGTGGTCAATTGTTGGATCATGGATGTAATGTAGTCAAATGATATACCAACTCTTGTAGTTGTTTAGTCTCATACCAAATTATATGTGAAGCACAAGGGAAAATGCATTAATCTAGTGTAACTAAACCTTCAGTTCAAATGGTTGGGTACCAAGATGAACTTTCAAATCAGCTAGAAACCAAATGAATGCATTGATGTTTTTTTTTTCAAGGTATGGTACTGAACAATGGTAGAAATGACTTTTGGCCTAAAAATGTATGAGCTAATGGCCTAACAACAAATTTGTCATGACTTAGTTGTAGCATTTTGTTTATCTTTTCATAATACAGGGGATGGTTACAGAGAAAACACAAAAAGATGGACAGAGTAATTTGTTTTAACAATTTCTTTCTTTCTTTAGAACCTCAAAAGTCTATTGAATTTTAAGCAACCCATATGCTATTTTAATTTTAATAGCCATGTTATTCATGGTGAGCAACTCCAATACAAAAGCGAATTGAAGTTGCTTGGTCATTTCGACATAAATGTAATAGGACTAGAGATTGGGAGAAACATTGATCAAAATTGAAATTACATACTTTTGAATAACTATGCAACTTTTGCAATGGCATCAACTAGGTAAAAAAAAACTTTTTTTTTTCCGAAACAACTAGTTGATGGATTCATTGATCAAATAGCATGAACTAACTAATAAATAATATTCAATGGCATCAACTAGTATGATTGTTGATTTATGTTTATAAAGAATCTCCAAAGCAAAAGTTGCAAGATCCTCACCCCCAACAAGAGATAAGCAATCTGGGCACAAAAAAGTAGCATTGAATTGATTTTCCTTGAACTTAGTATATTCACCATGGGGTGCGGTAAAATCAGAAGGACAAAACTCCCACTCGTCCAAAACATCATCTGAAGTAATGCTGTTTTCCTCATAAAGTCCACACCACTTGCATTTTCTACTCAAAAAGTTGCTTAAAAGCTGGAAGCATAAACCAAAATCTCACTAGTTGCACCATACAGTAAAAGCATGCAATATGCAATCAAAACATGAAGATTGAATGAAGACACTTGGAATTCAATGTCAGATTCCTAAGCAAACTACTCAGAGTTTAGCATAATGATAGCGGTTAATTATGTAACACATACTTCACATTGAAGACAAATACAAAATACATGTAATTATATTCGATCACTTCTATCTTTTTAAATTATTATTGATGACAACGTATTGGTGTGTGTTTGGAGTCAGTGTCAATGTTTCATTGACCATTACTCAAATGGCTGGATATAAATATACACATTACTTTTACTTATTATACATTTATTTTGTAAATATACATAGTACTTTTACACAACCCATAGTCTCGGTTAACCAAATTTTAGAGTGCAAACACTACAACTACAACATGAGTATTACTTGATTGATTTATTTCTAATTAAGTAACTTGGAATGGAAATAAAACCAATTTTATTTTTATTTTACATTAGTTAGAACATGTGTACTACTACCTCCCTACTCCTTATATATAAAACTCAACCTCTTCTGAGAAATTTCTATATCTTTTTTTATATGATTTTTTTTAATTTTCAACTATATTAACTATTATTTTTACTAACATCCCTTTAATTAATTTACATCATTTTCTGAAACCAACAATAAATACTACAGCGAAAACATTAACCAATTTTGTCTATTAAAAAACAAACTCGTAAAAACAATATCAATAATTAACAAATTTAGTATTACTATAAACTTTTTAATTCTATTAAATGAATGATGTACCGTAAATAGACCCGAGGAGCAAGTAATAAATAAAAGCATTTAGTTGAGAACCTGCCAAGATTGTTGACCATTGAAAGCATAAGAGACACGAGGTCTCTTGACATCTTCAAACACCGCTTTGTTCTCCCCTTTGCAAAGGAAATACACAGTTGAAGTCGTTTTTAGCCACTTGTGCTTTTGGAAGATCTCAATTGAATTCAGCGACACAACTGCACATAACATCAACCCTGTGCAAATGCAAACGCAATTCACACACATTAATAAGTTAAACACTTTCCACACAGATATATTATATTATAGTATTACTAATACTTTTTGGGTTGCGAGAATCGGTTAGTTAGTTAGTTACCTGGAAAGTAGGCAAAAAATACGCAAAGTGCCAGAGAAACTCTAGACATGGTGGGAGTGTGAGAGATACTGGAATTAATTGGATGAGTCAGTTAGTTAAGTGTGATTTAATTGATTAATGAAGTTGAAAATGATGAAAACAATGACGTGGAGGTGAAAGGATTAGAAGTGAAAGAAAATGGCAGTTGATGTATTCCGTTGTGTGTAAGTTCTTGGGAGACTTGACTTGACCGGGTCGCGGTGGCAGTGCCGTTCCCGCGATTGGTTGGTATGGTGCGGAGTCTGGTCTACGCGACGTGTGCATTACGCACTTGTTTGCTGATTTAATAAGTTGCCATGTCATTTAGCCACCAAACACTGCCATTGACTTCATATATATTATATACTCTCAGCCAAACATAGATGAACATCGGAATCTATCGCTTACTTGAATTTGTTTTTTTTTTTTCTGAGGTAGTATATAATATTAAAGTACTCCTCATCTTTTCAAAATAGGGTCCACAACACACCCTACACTTATGGGTATAATTCAAATTTATCGTCTTAATTTAGATGGAGAAAATTCGCTTTGATTGAATAGATGTAGATTTTCTTAAAGTTAAAACTCAGAGGCGCGGACATATTTGGGTTGTTGATATTTATCACACATGCGCATTTGAAACTGCTCCGCTAATAATATTAATATTATTTTTAAATTTTATATACATGTATATATTTAATATATTTATATTTTTTCAATATTAATAATTATAATTTTCTCTCAATAGAAAATATTGTTTTAATATTTTTAATTTTATTATTGTATAATTATTATTATTATATTATATTAATTATAATAAATATGACTTTTAAATTTATTATTTTATATATGTGAATGGATGCAAGTGCGCGAAAATCTGAATTCCGTCTCAAGCAGAGATGAAGACTTAAATATTACACTCGATAAACATAGAGGCGGATGTAAATTTTCTCCGACTAGTTAGATGCAAAAGTGGGGGAGGCAAAATCTGTCCTGCCCTGTTGTCATGCCTAATTCAAAAGTTCAATCCAAAAAATATGAAAAATTGAAATTATCTCTCATAGCTTTCTTCACATGCGAGAAAATAAAAGAAAAAGGTGTGGGTCCCATCATTTTTCTTTTCTTTTTTTAACTTCTCTTAGAGAAATTCTCTGTCTATCTTTTTCTCTTTCTCTATTCTATATCAAGAAGACTCAAAACGACGACATAAGAGCGGTTTTTCGACAACTGCCGCAATCTAATTAATGTAATCTTTGAATAAATCACTCAAAAACATAAGTTAAATAACAATATGATTAAAATTATAATTAGTGATCAATTAATTGTGTGTTTATCTTCAATACTTACCATAAAAAATTGGTAAATTTTCACTAAGTAAGCCATTCGAGTCTGTCATGATTCAGTCTCTACGCTTTACACTCGTGTTTCCCAAATCCCCAAGAACCAATGTGATTCCTTGAGAGAGAGAGAGAGAGAGGTGGTAAAATGGACCGATATGACAATCATGGGTCTTCAAACCTTTTAACTTGAGGTCTTTCATACAAACTAAAATTTTAATGTTTGAAGAGTATCCTTCTGGAACTTTATCTTCGTGTAGAAATTTACACAAAACAATTTTTTCCTTTCTAGATAGAGTATGAGCGGTTGAAGGTAGATATGTGCGATTTCCTTTCTTTAGGGACCCAATTCATTTCTTATTCCCATATCGACCAAGTCCAATCTTGCATTGATGCCATTCTTAGACTTTCCAAGAACATTGAGTAACGTACCAATAACACTATCAAATACATTTTTTTCAATATGCATCACATCGAAGAAATGTCTTACATATAATGACTTCCAATATGGCAATTCAAATAAAACTGACTTTTTCTTCTACCTAGTTTTGACCAGCTCTCCCGCAAAAGGTTTTCCAAATTTATTGGTCAAACCTTGTCTTTTTCAAGTATTTGATATCCAGTCGGTGCTAAAGGAGCTCTATCTTCCTCTGATTTTCCATTGAATGCATTTCTTCACCCACGATACTGATGACTATAAGGTAAAAATCTATGATGTCCAAGAAATACATTCTTCTTACAATGTTTCAACCGCATCCAATTTGTACTCTCTTCACATATAGGACATGCACACTGACCTTTAATGCTATATCCTGATAAATTACCATATGTTGGAAAATCATTAATTGTGCCGAACAACATAACCCTCAAATTGAAACATTCTTTCTTATACCCATCATAAACTTCTACATCTGTCTCCCACATAATTTTTAAATCTTCAATTAAAGGATCCAAGTATACGTAGATATCATTCCCCGGTTGTTTGGTTCCAAAAATTAACAGAGACAACATCATAAACTTACACTTCATACATAACCATGGAGGTACGTTATAAATCAACAACATCACAAGCCACGTGTTGTGTGAGATGCTTTGAAGACCATGTGGATTCATTCTATCAGTAGAAAGTGCAAGTCGTAGATTTCTTGACTCTATCTCGAATTCAGGATACTCGTGATCAATTTTTGCCCATTGTGGAGAATCTGCAGAGTGTCGAAACTTTCCATCTCTAATTCTTTCATCTGCATGCCATGTCAAGTGTTTTGAATCTTCTTCACTGCGATACATGCGCCTAAATCTTGGTATTATAGGAAAATACCAAACGACTTTTGCTGGAGTAGATTCTTTCTTCTTATATCGAGAGACATTGCATTTCGGATACGCCTTTAGTAATTCATATTCGTTTCAAAATAAAATGCAATCGTTAGGACACACATGAATCCTTTCGTAACTCATACCAATAGAGCACAAAATTCGTTTAGCCTCGTAGGTTTGACTGGGAATTTCATTATCATCTGGCAACATATCTTTTAAGAGTGTTAGTAATTATGTGAAGCTTTTATCAGACCATCCATTACTCGCTTTTAAGTTGTACAACTTTAATATCGCTGACAGTCTTGTGAATTTAGTACAATCATTATATAATGGTTTCTCTGCATCACTCAACAAGCTTTCAAACCTTTTAGGACAATCACGAAGATCTTCTTCAACTGCTTTTGCAATCTCCTCAACTCAGTTCGGCTTATATGTATCTGTGTCGAAATCAGTTGAAGCATATGTATCTGTGCGGGTGTTTCTATTTTTTTTTCTCAACATGTCTTATCCAACATGTATAGCTTTGATCAATTCCATACCATACTAAATGTCATTCCAATTCATCTGCTCTAACACGTTTTCCAAAACAACATGTTAAATAAGGACAAACGACTCTATTTGGATCTTTTGCATTCTTCACTGCAAACTTAACAAACTCATTCACTCCATTTTCATACTCTTTTGACAATCAATTGGCAGACATCCATTTCCGGTGCATTTTATATGACCTATATAAATGCAGTTACAAAAATAATAAGCTACTGATAACATTATACCAATCTATAGTACACATATCTAATCTTGGAAAATGAAAACCAAGGTCCAAGTCTGATTTCAAAACATAACAGATCAACAAATTTCAAAAAAGAATAGATTTTATATGATTTATTATGTAACAATTTATTAGTTTTAGTGACAACAAAAAATTAATAAATACAGTACCTGAGACAACGTATCCAATTTGTTTTAAAGGAAGAGCAGTAGATGGGCACACAGTAGAGGAAATGAGGGTTCGAAGAGTAGAGGAGATGAGGGTTCGTAGGGTTAGGACAACGTATTAAATTTATTTTAAATTTGTTTTAAATTTGTTTTTATTTATTTAAAGTGAATGATTTTACAACGCTTTTATAAAAAGCGCTCTAATATGTCCTTTAATTATGTGAAAGCGCAATCCTTTTACAGCGCTTGTATAAAAAGCGCTCTAATAGGTCATTTAATTATGTGAAAGCGCAAGCCTTTTATAGCGTTTTTACAAAAAGCGCTTTAAAAGCTATGTAACATAAGGTGAGAGCGCTACATTTTACCGCACTTGTGTTTAAAGTGCTCAAAAAGCGCTGTAAAAACTCTGTGAGAGCTCTTCAATTTACAGCGCTTTTTTAAAAAGCGCTGTAAAAGAGTTTAAACATTATGTGCAAGCGCTATGTGACCTTATATGACCCTACAATAGCGCTTGTCAAAAAAGCGTTGTTGTATCCTCCGTTAATTTTAAAAAATTATACTACAACGCTTGTATTTAATAAGTGCTGTAAAAGAGGCGCTATAAAATGTCATTTTTGGCGTAGTGTGTGACACATCATTTGATATTGTTCCATTTCATTCAAATATTGTCACCTCAGCAAAAATGTCATGTGGCACATCTAAAAGGTCCTCCCTCTTCCATCATCTTTATTATTCCACTTTCAATTTGCTTTAACACACATTTTACTATTATTATTACTATTTAGCATCTAATATTATGTATGACTATTAATGTGCCCAAATTAAAGTACAATCAATATCCTGTATAACTATTCATGTGCCATGTGTGGTTAGTATAACTATTTTATTGAAAAAACTCCACAAAATAGAATGATGACATATCACTGTTAATTTTGCTATATAAGTTTTTTTTGACATATCTATGATATTCTACTTCTTCAAACAATCTCTCTTATTGGGTGCTCCCTACAATTAGTGCCTTATTAAAAACAAAATTGAAACTTCAATATTTATTTTGTTTATTAACTCTTATTATTGCACTGCACTATTATGCCTCCTCCAATTTTGAATTTGTAATTGGTTTAAATGGTCAATAATTTTTTTTTTCTTGTAACCGTTTTCACACACCTTATGCAATTAACTTTTGAATCGCATGCCTACCACTGCCACGAGAAAACCCTCCAAATACGTTTGAGTTTTCACAGCCCCACTTTATCAATTCAAAAGAAAATTTCTTTGCAGCCCAATCATTTTCAAAGAAGTAGATAGAGTTGGAAAATTCTTTTGTTTTTTTTTTTTGCGTAAATAGTTTTT
Organism: Cicer chorassanicum; assembly: GCA_037974735.1. NCBI lineage: Eukaryota > Viridiplantae > Streptophyta > Magnoliopsida > Fabales > Fabaceae > Cicer > Cicer chorassanicum. The sequence goes on from JBBPBP010000001.1 coordinate 18,654,174, forward strand.
AAGTGGTATTTTGTAATATATTATACATATTTGCTCATTTTTCTCAAAACTTTGATTGTTGTTAGTTAGAGTATTGTTTTTGCTGACATATTTGATCTCATCTACGACATGAAAGTATAGTGGCTCCCCAAAAGACAAAGAAGATTGTCCATATTCAACTTCATTGTAGTGTTATTATTGTGTATTCGGAAGATAACTATTTTTCGTTTATAGATAAAAGAATAATGTTTAATATTTAGATTAAAAAATTATTTTATGTTTTTTTACAAAGATATTTTATGTTGTCAATTTTTTTGAAAATACTACATATTTGAAGTTTCTACATCTGTTTTACTTCTACTCAATCGTACATACACGAATTATTTGTTAAAAATGCTCAAGTTAGGTTGTATAGAAGTCTCATATTCAAGGCATTGGAATTTAAATTTGTCATTTTTTTGACAGGGTTAGAATGAAACGAATACCAAATGACAAAATTATATATATATATATATATATATATATATATATATATATATATATATATATATATATATATATATATATATATATTGACAACAAATTTATATATATTTTGATAACAAATTTAGATTTGTTCTTCCAACCATTTTTACTCTGATTAAAATAACACTCATTTTGTCTTGCCATTTTTACTTATACTTTTCACTTTATATTCTCCGTTTCGTATCATCATCTGAATATGCCAACTTAGATAAATTTCATGCTCAATCATTTATGGGCTTTGTTTGTAGGATGATCTTCATTATGGGTTTATTGAAAAATTATTATTTTTGGTTTTATGCATCCTAACCACACATTTGAGAGAGTGATTTATTTATTGGATGAACATTTGAGAGAACGATGGATGTTTAGCAATTTGTATTTCATTAAAATAATGTAATAATTCGAAAGATGTAAATTTTAACAAATTATTGATTAACATATTAATTTTAACAAATTATTCAGTCCATCATATAGACCATAAATGATTAATGGTTAATACTTTATATTTATTACTACATTTTAATGCGTATATTTTTTTTTTACATAATACTCTTTTTGTTCTATTTTTTAATAATCTTTAATGAATGAAATGTGATATAAGAGGTTAAATTATAAATCGGTTCATCAAACATTTAAATATTTTTTATCAATTTTAAATCTTATTCATTCATTAAATTATAACTAAAATTTTAACATAATAATTCAATAGGTAAAATTTAATATATGAATTAGTTGCAATTACTTTCTCCAAAACATTCTACATATTCTCAAATGTGTGTTTATAAACTCATATATAATAATTACTCAAATATACTCACTTGAAAAAAATACTCTATAAACAAAATCAATAAATTATATTATTTTTGAAATTTTAAAATCTTATTCACAATGATACTGATATGTTAAAGTCTATATATCATGCGCAACACGTTGGTCATATTCTAGTGAATACTTATTTGAGAGATATGTAACATTAACCACTATCTCTCTCACTTCACTTATTTTAAAACTATGTGTTGAATTGTTTAATACATACTTCAATTTTCTCTTAATTATTCTTTGCCAATACATTGTCTTAATTTTTTTTTTATAATAGTCTTTTATTTTGAATATAAATGAAAATATTTTTAATATAATATTTATCATATTAAAGATTACAAAATTATTATGATATATTTTAAAAATATTAATCCGTTGAAGTAATAACTTGATAAAAAGGATTTACTTTTGTGAAACTGTTAGTATATTAGTTTGTTAATTTAAAAATTATTGAAGTCTTACATTAGAAAACTATCATATATTGAGAAGTTTTCAACTCCATAAATACTAAAGTCCCACGTTGGATAGAAAACATATGTGGGTTTGCTTCCATCACTATATAAAGAGTGTCAAACTCTTATGAAAAGCACACCAAAGTTAGATGCATTTTTCAACTTTCTCTTTTCTTTCTCTTTTCCGCTCGATGTATTTCTGAGTCACTTTTCTCCTTTCTTTATGCCCCTTCGATTTTTAGTGGTCGTATTACCACTTTGTTTTAGAGTGATTTTTATGTCGTAGCCCTTTAGATTTTTGAGTGGTAATAATACCATTGTCGTTTTAAAGCAGTTTTTATGTTGTAGTCCCTTCGATTTTGAGTGGTCCTAATACCACAATCTTGTGGTTTTAATCTTTAGTCGAACGGTTTTCTATGGTGCAGTGGAACTCCAATACAGTCTATCTAGGCTGTATAGTATATCTGGACTGTTTTATCCTGGGGACTTCGTGGTTGATAGTCTGTCTTGCACAATTTGAGTAATGTCCCGAAACGTCTTAAAGAGAGCGACCTAGTCCTCGACTCAACCCAGTTATCTTTAAATGATTTCGAAAACTGTTATTTTTGTAGTCAAGCTAAAATAATAAATAGTTCACATAAATCTGTAGTTAGAGAATCTGAGTCTTTAGATTTATTACACTCAAATATATGTGAACTTGATAGGGCATTAACAAGAAATGTAGAACATTATTTTATCAATTTTATTGACGATTGTTCTAACTATACTTTTTCATATCTAATGAAAAATAAAAGTGAAGCGTTTGACATGTTTATGATCTTTGTAACTGAAATTGAAAATCAATTTAGTAGAAAGATTAAGCAGTTTCGTAGTGATAGGAGAAGCAAGTATTATTCTAGTTTATTTAATGTATTTTATAAATTGCATGGAATTATACATAGAACAAGTGCACCATATTTGCTTGAAATGAATGGTAAAACTAAAAGAAAGATTTTATTGAACTAGTATTTGCTAGTATGCTTAACTATGGTGTTGCATCTCATTGGTGGGGGGATATTATATTGATTGTTTGCTATGTTTTGAATAGAGTTCCTTAATCTAAAAACAAAACATCTCCTTCTGAAATAGTGAAGAAAAGACAATCGAACTTGTCTTATTTTTGAACCTGGGGATGTTTGGCTTATCTCAGAATCCCCGATCCCAAGCGAATTAAACTCGCCAATAAAGCCTATGAATGTGTATTCATTGGGTATGCAATAAACAACAAAGCGGATATGTTTTATGACCTAAATGCAAAAGTGACCATAGATTCAAATGATGTTGTCTTCTATGAAAATAAATTTCCTTTCAAATCAAGAATAACAGGACCTGACATTTAATAGACTTGCCTCCTGGTTGCAAACGAATACGTTGTATATGGATTTTGAAAAATAAACTAAAACTCGATGGAACTGTTGATAAATACAAAGCTCGCTCTGTAGCCAAAGGTTTTAGACAAAGAGAAAATTAGATTTCTTCGACACTTTTTCACCGGTCACTAGAATAATATCCATTAGGGTACTCATTTCACTAGCTCCTATTATAACTTGGTGGTACACCAAATGGATATCAAAAAACCTTTTTTAAATGGTAATCTGGAAGAAGAAATCTATATGGAACAACCTGAAGGTTTGGCGACTCATAGACAAGAAAACAAAGTATGTAAGTTAGATAAATCTGTGTATGGTCTTAAACAAGCTCTTAAGCAATGCATGAAAAGTTTAATAACTTGATTATATCGAATGAGTTTAAAGTGAATGAAAGTGACAAATTTATTTATTACAAATCTGAAAATGGCTTTTGCACTATCATATGTCTTTATGTAGGCGACGTATTCATATCTGGTTCAAATATTCATGCGATAAATATTATGAAATCATTGTTGTGTAACAACTTTGATATGAAAGACCTCGGAGAAACGAATGTAATCCTTGGAATCAAGATTAATAGGTCAAAAAAAGGAATTTATTTGAATAAGTCTCATTATGTTGAAAAGATCCTAAAGAAATGCAAATATTTTGATTGTAAACCTGCTTGCACACCATACGATCCAAATGTGAAACTTTTTAAGAACACTGGTGAAGGTGTTAGACAAACTGAATATGCGAGCATCATTGGCAGCCTCAGGTATGCAACTGACTCTACTATACCCGACATTGCCTACGTCGTGGGACTATTGTCCAGGTTTACCAGTAGACTTAGTATGGAGCACTGGCACACTATCGAAAGAGTCATGAGATACCTAAAAAGGTCCATGAGTCTTGGATTACATTATCAAAGATTTTTTATCGTCCTTGAAGAGTACAATGATGCTGATTGGAACACCTTATCAGATGACTCCAAAGCAACCAATGTCTATATTTTTAGAATAGTCGGTGGTGATGTATTTTGGAAATTGAAGAAATAGACGATACTGGCTCCGTCCACTATGAAGTTTGAAATGATAGCACTAGCTACTACTAGTGAAGAAGAGAGTTGGTTGAGATGTTTGCTAGTTGAGATCCCTTTATAGGAAAAACCTATGCCAGTTGTGTTGATCCACTGCGATAGTACCGCAACTATTACAAAAATTGAGAATCGTTATTACAATGGTAAGAGACGACAAATACGTTGTAAGCACATCACAGTTAAAGAGTTACTTTCTAAAGGAAATGTTATAATGGATCATGTACGCACTTATGAGAATTTAGCAGATCCTTTGACGAAATGGTTAGCTAGAGAGAAAGTCCTAAATACATTCAAAAGGATGGGACTAATGCCTATAGAGTCATTAATGATGGTAACCTGACCTCAAAGACTGGAGATCCCAAGAATTAGGTTCAATAGGTAATAAGAAATCGTGAAGTGATATGAGATGAACATGCTATTATATATCAAAGAAGCACGATTCTTGAAGCGATGATAAAATGAGGTAATAGAAACTCTTAATGATATATATACTCCATGTGCAGTGGAGTATCAAGCTACAGGAGTACTCTTGATAGACTCACCTATGTGAATTTGGAAGTGGAGTCGCTTCTTATAAAATTTCGAGGCAAAATTCCTAGAGCGTTCACTATATTGGGATAGGCGTGCAAGACCATTAATGGACATGCTTTTGAGAATACACTCTACGAAAAAGTTGTGTGTTTGATGTCAGAGATAGAGTTCAAGACTACGATTCACTCTTGTTGATTCTGAATCTCACTTACTATGCAAAGGTTCAAGTCAGAAGACACCTCTGCTTATGCACAATCTTATAGAAGCGTTTGACACTACTTCAGAAACAGTTATTAAATTCAGGTGGGGGATTGTTGGAACATAAAGTATGTTATTTTTTGAATTTAAAAACTATTGAAGTCCCACATTTAAAAACTCTTATATATTGAGAAGTTTTCAACTTCATAAATACTAAAGTCTCATATTGGATAGAAAGCATATAGGGGTTTGCTTCCATCACTATATAAAGAGTGTCAAACTCTTGTGAAAAGCACACCAAAGTTGGATGCATTTTCTAGCTTTCTCTTTTCTCCCTCTTTTCTCTCACTTTGCGAGATGGAGTTCAGAAGTAGAAGAAAAGTAGAGGTTTGTGTTTGGCGGTTTTGAAAACCACTAACACGGTTTTGGCATGATAACAAACAATAACAAAACATGTATATACATATATATTTATATATATCATATTATAACACACATGATTCGCATGCCAAGCACCATAATGCAATGCTTATATGCCAGTGCACATGATTCTGGAATTTCCAAACCCTCCTCGAGGGGCGTAAATCATAAATGTACCGTCTCTCACAGACCAGTACTAATTACCGAGGTGCCATATATCAAACTTTTCACAGAGCATACTCAAGACACATTCTCATTAATAACATTCATAACATGTAGCAACACGTATTATCAATCATGAATGCATAATCACGTCAATATTAACCATCACATATTCACACATCAATCACACATGTATGGTCCCTATGTGCAAACTAACAAATTGGAAGGAGCCATTACCTCAATTATAGCTTTTTCAACAACTATTGCTACCACAATCAAACATACCGAAAATCTTGCTCGTGCTAATACCTTCAATCAAATAGTATTTGACTTTGTCAAATTAGTCCTCGAGACTTCAACTACTTTACAAACTCTTTCTTACTCATAATCCCTTATAGTATGTTTTACTAAAAGAGTTTACAACGAGTAAGGATTAGTAGTATTATTATTCACATTATACACTTTCCACATATAAAAACATATTTTTAGAAATCAACATCCTTCAAATTTTCAGAGAATTCACTAACAATCATTTGAAATGTCTTAAATTATTTTTCTCAAAATTTTTCACACAACCAAATTTTTTCTCAAATTTGCCAAACTCATTTTTTTTTCAAATAACTTCAAGTTTGATCTACTACATTTTTAAAGACTAAATGTTCAATCAAAGTATTTATCTCATAACAACATAACCACACAAAAATATCAATAAATATTTTTCTAGTTTCAAAGTTCTAACTCTTTGAAATAGTTTCATTCCTTTCAAAATATATTAATTATTTTATTTTTCTTTTCTTATCAACAAAGCTTGTGTTTTAATTCGTGAAACTTGGAATCTTTAAAAAAAAAAATCTAACTCAAAACTTTAACATTTACTTGATAAACTTGAAACTTTAATTAAAACCATGCAAACTTTTCTAAAAATTGAAAGTATACATATAAAAACTTGAAACCACAATTCACTAATTTTCCTTAAAACACAAGGTCAAATACTTGATAACCACATGTATACATTTTTGATCATCTATCATAACAACTATTTTTGAAAAGGCATAAACTAAGAAAAATCATTTTTCTTTAATCACCACAACAACATTAATATTTCAGAGTTTTCTCCACCGCTAACTCGGTGTTAACGGTCGCGATTCCTTTTTGAGACTCAAGAAGCTAACTACATAAACATAAAGATTCATAAAAATTTGTTCGCCACCAAGATTCATCCAACTATATCATAATTCCAAAATTAAATCATTTTCACACACCAAACTTTTAAAACCAAATGATCTACATTATTTAGTTAAAACTAAATAAAACGAATATTTTCCAAACCACACATACACACACTCGACCATTCAAATCTTTATGGAAGAAAATCTTTTTATCTTTCAAGTTTTATCACTTCAACCATTTGAGCACAAAAATTTGAGTTAATAAAGTACTCTAAACTGCTTCTTTAAACTCAATTCAAGAGTAATTTGTTAGAACCAAGTTGGTTTTACATTTAGAGTTTTGGTGTTAACAAAAGTATTTTATGAAAACAATATACTTGACTTCAAAGAGTATGAAACAAGATTCATGTCTTTTATGAAAATCTAAAATAAGATTTGATTCATATTTATAATTGAAGAAAATCTTTGACCAAATTGAAAAGAAGATATGGTCAAGATTTGAAGAATATTTGATCAACATTTAATGAAGATTTGAAGAAGATTTGATCAACATTTAATGAAGATTTGAAGAATATTTGATTTACAAAGTCAATCTACACAAAATAGGAACATAATCAATATGAAGAATTTAAAAACTCAATCTACACAAAATAGGAACATTATCAATTGGAAGAATTTACAAACTCAATCTGAACAAGATACAATTCAAAATTAAATAAGGACTAAATTGAAGCCCAAATTTTATTATAAATAGACACTCAAGGCTGAAGAAGAAAAGCATCGAAAAGCAGAAAAGTGTAACTCAAGCTCAAAGTTTTCAATTCATCTTAGAGTTCAAAGAGAGAAACACTTGTTCAGGTTATAAATATTTTCTAGGTGTTATTTTCTTATAGTGTGAGAGTTATTATTATTATCAGCTTTGTTAGAAACAACTACTCAAGTTTCAATCTCTTGTATCCAACCCGATAGTGGTTTAGTTCCTTCTTCAATCTAGGGTTTTCAGGTTGTTAGGAGAAGACTTGACTTGTAGGGTCAATGTGGTTAGTTCCTCAAAAGTCTGGGGTTGTCAGGCTGTTTGGGAAGACTGACTTGGAGGGTCAGGTGCTTTGTAGTTCAAGGTATTTGAATTAATGGATTAAAGCCTTCTGAATGAGGAGACTGAATGTAGCCAAGTTAGTGGTGAACCAGGACAAATCTACGTGTCAAATTATTTATGCTTTCATTGCTTGCTATATCTGAATCTGATTGCTTCTATGCCAAGTAAGTCACCAAAACCAAACTAGTTTTTTTTTATTAATTTTTAAATTATCAAAAAGTTGTCAACTTTGGCAAACACAATTCAATCCCCCTTCTCGTGTTTATACTTTAATAATTAAAAGAGTAACATTTTGAACTCTAAACATTTTAATTTCAATCTAACTTTTTGCTCAAACTCTTTAACTTAGTTAAAATTTGAACTTTTTCACAACTTTAACAACTCTAAAATTATTATTTTTTTTTGTAAAGTTTCTACTTCAGCTCAAACGCATTACATAATTCAAACACATCAAAATCAGATTTTCTTTCTAACCATTACTAATAACATCAATAACAAGGATAAAAAAATTTATTTTATTTTTAAATAACACCGTTAACACCAACACCTCCTTAATTTCACATTAAACCAATTTAATCAAACAAAACCATCAAAACATCATCTCCCCTTGGTTTGAGAGGGAGAGAAGAAAACTCATTCACTTTTCTCAACAACAACAACAAGCATCAAATGATTGGTTAAGAACTCAAAAATTTCACTCTTTCCCCTACACATATAAAATTTTACGAATTTAGAAAAAAATGGAAGAAAGTAAGTGTCTCACCTTGTAGAGGGGAGCAACTTTCCTTCCTAACACTTCTTGAATGGAAGCTTAGATCTAGTAGAAAAATAGAGGTTGGATTTTTTTTTCCTTTCAAACTACCAACACTAATTGTTTTTGCTAAGAAAGAAGAAGAATAGGGAGGGGGAACAGAATGAGGAAAAAATGGAGGGGGGTCGCTTCTATCTAGTTAAAGGGGCTGGTTTCATACTTTTGTTTTTTATTTTTTACTTACGTCCAAAACAATATATTGTTTTGGTTGTAAGTAAAAAAAAAAACTATGTATATTATTAAAATCATCATTATAACATTTAAACACTCTTACGCACATCACTCGCTTCTCAATCTAATTTAATAAAAATATCTACTCTCGTCGCAACTCAATTGACAAATGAATTTATTAGCAACGTGTGACACCTTAAAATTTTGTTCGGTAATAAATTTTTTTGTAACTTAATTAAATTATACTCTAATAAATAATTTTAATCGGTTCTCAAAAATATATTACTAACTCTAACAAAATTATACTTTGGTACTTAATTTCATATGATAAAAATTGGGCTAATAGCTTAAGCAATTAAACACAAAAAACAATAAAATTGAAACTTTGAATGAATGTGAAACTTCCGAAATGCAATTTTTTCAAATGTTTTAAAAAATTTGAAACTTTGGATGAATGTGAAATTTTAGAAAAAATAAATTTTTAAAAAAATTTCAAAACTTTTGATGAATGTGAAACTTATGAAATACAATTTTTCCAAAAGTTTAAAAAATTTAGAAACTTTGAATGAATGAAAAATTTCCAAAATTCAATTTTTCCAAAATTTTTTTAAAAAAAAATTGAAACTTTAGTTAAATGTGAAACTTTAGAAATGCAATTTTTCTAAAAGTATTAAAAGATTTGAAAGTTTGGATGAATGTGAAACTTCGGAAGTGCAATTTTTCAAAAGTTTTAAAATTTCAAAACTTTTGAAATGCAATTTTTTCAAAATTTTTGGAAACTTTGAATAAATGTGAAACTTCCAAAATACAATTTTTGCAAAAGTTTTAAAATTTTTGAAACTTTGGATGAATGTGAAACTTGCAAAATACAATTTTTTCAAAAGTTTGGATTAATGCGAAACTTCCACAATGCAACTTTTCAAAAAATTTAAATTTTTTTCAAAATTTTGTATGAATGTGAAACTTCTAAAATGCAGTTTTTCAGATTTTATTTAAAATTTCAAAAATTTGAATGAACATGAAACTTTTTAAATGCAATTTTTCCATAAAATTTTTAAAAACAATTGAAATTATCAAAATGTTAATAATTTAGAAAAATTTGACTATCAAATACTAGGGGATAAAATGGTATTTTTATGTGTTTAGGAGGTGGGAGGTAAAGGTAACGAGATGGAAGATAGATTTCTCTTACTTTTAAATTACAATTAGGAATGTTTATGCTGACATTCTATAACTTTTTATACTAACAAAACATAATAATTGAACTCTAAAAAATTTAGTATTTGAAAAAACTTTAATTTTTTAAAAACTAATTTTTTAATAATTATAAATGTCAATCAAAATTTGATCTACTATTTCTCTCTAACGAGCGTTAAGAATTTGATTATCAATATATTTTTTGTATATTTACAACTAAAAATTGTTATATACAATACAATATTATACTTTTTTATTTATTCATTAAAATTTTAAAAATTTGACTGCCTAATATTTTAGTTCAAGCTCTGTCACTACCTAAACGCCTCTTCTCTCTGGATAAGTGCCGACACTCATTCTTGTTACCAGCACACATCATAATTGCAAAATTGATAGTAGGAGGATAATCATTCATAGTTGAAAATTGCTCAAGATTTTCTATGGAGAGCCAATTTCTTTTTCTACGTTTATCTTCAAGTGATTCTTTTTTATCTGAGAAATTTTCAATGATCGCTATGTCATCTGAATCATCCGATGGACAACACGATGTATCTAGAGACATAATGCGTCTCTTCTTTGCAGCTTGCTCCTCACAAAAATCAAGTTTTATGTTGTCAATAGTTTGAACATCAACATTGATACCCTTTTTATCTAGTGCATCAGAAACTTGATGCCATTGTAATGTTGGTGTTTCTTGACAGGACATGTGTGGATACCCATTCTTGTTGCCAGCACTAATCATGTTCCAATGTTCAGAAAAATTAATGGGGTAATCAACTGACAAATTGACAGTAGCATCACCATTCATATCGGGCAAATGTTCAAGGTTTTCTATGGATATCGAACTTATCTCTCCACGTTTATCTTCAAGCAGTGGTCTAACTTCCTGTGGAAATACAAAAAGAAATCAGAAAAATTAGTGATGTCATTATGCATTTGAATACAACAAGACTGCAAGCACTAATTTGTGTAACACAGTGTAAAATTGTAAAAGTCTGCATTTTATATTTTAGCATCATCATAATATCATACTGAAAATTTATGTCCTGAGGCTGAGCATACATGAATGGTATATAAAAATATCTTGAAATCATTGAAGCATTGAGTGAAGCTGGAAACTATGAGATCACAATATGCTAATGATAATCTATGCTATGGCAAATTTAAGGAACAAGCTTAGTGCAGGTATCAACAGTATCCTAATCATAATGCTATTCTATGACAAAAACATGATAGATAGATACCTCCATTGCATATATTGAACCATTGAGACATTGATTAGATGATAGTTGGTCAAAAGATGGAGAACGCAGATATGAAGTGAACAATGTAGCCATTTCTATTCCCCAGCCAGAATGGGAAGTTGATGTCTCTCCATTGATTGCATGACACTGACTAGCAATCATGTTATTATATTTTGAGCAGTGGTAGTCATCACCATTGTCAGATGAAAAGTCTTCATGTGAACCATAGTTTTCCATGAGTTCAAAGATTAATTTATGTATAATTGTTCGCTTGAGAGAAGCCTCTGCAGGTAGAAACCAATCCAAGTTGAGCTAGAAAAATTCACATTATATTAGGTTAGGTTAAATGCATATAAACAACCATATGAATTAATGTTATAAGATCCTATACATAAATTGGCAATACAAAAAGTTGGAGAACCATGAAAACCACTTACGAAGTTAGAGAACTTGGTTAGCTTAGACGGATTGAAATTAACTGGAGCTTCAGCCAAGAAGCGCTCTAGATAATGAAGCAAAAAGAGGCCACAATCATATGAGTTTTCCTGTTGTGGTGCCTGGTACGGACATTCAGTCAATGAACATTAGTCAAAACACCATTAAAAGGAGAAAATAGAAAGGCATTCCTTGAAAACTAGCAACTAATCATAAGCCAGAGATAACTGAGAAATAAATTCATAAGACAACAAAATATTGGAAATTTTTGAGTTAAATTTGATATTTTAATTGGTGATTTTTAAGTAAAATAATTTGTAACTCAAAAGAGCAAAATTTGAATTTCCCACTGAGGAATGTATGGCCTAGTGCCCATCTTCGTAAATAAATAATAAATGGGTAAATTATCAAACAATATTATTTATTTTAATCAAGTATTAGATATTGCACTTTCGGTTTTCTCAATTCCCAGAATATAATATTAATACCTGTATTCTATACAAATTATTAAATCGCAAATTAACAGAGAATGAAAAGACTCGTGTTCATAAACCAATAGCCATAAAAATAAATATTGCTATAGAAACAGGCCACTTTAGTAGTGGTTTCCCTAATTACTAAGTTCAGTAGAACTCCTAAATTGTGAAATTCATCACTGTGTACATTCAAGTAACCTAGAAGCACAATTTGAGTCTTGTTTTTTATATTTAAAATATATGCATAATGTGCAATTGAATTCAAGGCAAGCCCTGGCACAACAGTTGGAGTTGTTGCATTTGGCTGGAACACATGCTTAATTACAAAGCCAACTTTTGTGCAGGCGCGTGCATCACTTAAATATGTTTAATGAAAAACGCACATAAAACCAACAAACAATTTGGACAACAAAAGAGGCAGGGGAGGCATGGAAGTGTGTAGTTGAGAAGTTCAAGAATACCTTTGCATGATCTCTTTCAGACCACTATGGTATCCCTTGACAGAATCCAAATGTAATATGCAGGGTACCCTATGTGACTCGTCCGACTTTGTGTCTGAAATATGCATCATAACTTAATCAATGACAATACATACATATGTTTAAGAGAAAGGATTTGAACAAGCAAAAAACTCACCATTAATATTAACCACTTCACCAGGATGACAAATTACTATTAAGCTCCAGTGAAGACTGCCATCATAGTCAAAAATTAATTCCAATCAGATCATCAATACAGATACAAACAATACAGAAAAATAAAAGTTTGATAGTCTCTTACTTAAAGTTCACAGGTATGAAAATATAATCCTTTTCAAACAAATTTACATTTCTTGTCCATTTACGAACACATAGAAATGCTGCTTTTCCGTCACAAGCATTGGATGGATTTTTGTCCATATCAGTCAGCTTTTGAAAGAAAAAACTATTGAAAAAATGGAACCTAGATTTTTTCTTCTTTTCAATCTTATTCTTCAGATATCTGCCAAAATTAAGATTTTTGAAACTGTTATATCCATTTTGTACAATGCATATCAGAATCCATATTGTTTTTTGTTTTTATTTGTTGCATGTTTAACATTATCGCACTAATGAAATTCCTTTTTAACATGTTATCTATAAGTGCACACATATGGCTGTAATTTTTTATCTCTAAAACTCATTTATGAGAATCATATGAATCAATGCATATACTTTAAACAAAGTAAAAGATATATACTCAAACAACAAAGGAGAAAAAATGAATGTTCCATGGTTCACACACAGTAATTGATATAAGAACTAAATGCAACTAGACATTCTTAACGAAGTGATGAACAAAATTTAGAGCAAAAATACAGGTTAAAAAATGTAACTTCTAGAAGGAAAACATGCATATAAAAACTTACTGAATATAAAAATCAATAATGGTGTCATTTATATAGGTAGCTGGTTGTAATAGACCAATATCTCTCATAGTGAGAGTAACAGCATCTGGGTCCCCTCTTGGATATATAAGTTCTTTAAAAGGCTCCTTAAAACTGTCCAAATATGAAATGCCAGAATTAGACACAGCTTCATCCCAAAAAATATCATGACATGCCAAGGAGAACTCAGTAGGACAACTTGATGGAGTATTCTCATTCACAATTTTTTCCAATGTGTTCAGATCCATATCCAAATTAAAGTTACCACCAATTCCATCAACATCTTTATTGACCTTGTCTACTCGGGAAATTGTAAACATAATAAGTTGGCTTAAAGAGAAACAATTATCATGAAAACCATAACAAAATTGAATGTCAAATTTTTATTAAAGAGAAAACAACGAGGTAGGATACATGACAACAAAACATGCAAATTGAATTGGAAGTAATAATCAGGACACTCAAACTAGGAATTGAACATCATTTTCTTGTTTCAGTTTTCCTATAAAGTCCTTGCAATTATTTTATCATCAACTCATTACACATTCCCATCTTAAACTACAAAAATAGTATTTTGATATAAAAATCAATTTTTTTATATCTCTGCAATCACAACTCAACAAATTAATCCATCCATGCTCACAATACAACCATAATTTAAATACATTGTTCTTACTTACAGAATTCAAAACATCAATAAATCATAAAATAGTATCATGAGGTTCTTAATCAACTACGTTCATCATAACAAGGAAATCAAGAAAGTTCTATTTTTGATCGAAAATCATTAAAGTTCCGTTTTTGATCGAAAATCGTCTTACCGAAATTGAGAAACTCGTGAAATTGACCATTTGAATTGTCGAATACGTTCGTGGAATCGAGAGACTCCAAAACCCTAGACGGGAAGGAGTTCATTGTTTGGTGACTCGGGCAAGCTGAAGGGAAGAAACTCAGTGAATCGAGCGCGAAAAGGAAGAGTGACGAATGGGTTTCAAAGTGTTTTCTTTTTCTTGGTTTAGCTTTAATTCAAGTACAACGGTGTTATTAAATAGTATTAAGGTTTAGTATATGAAAATAAAATAAAATAAAAAAGAATTTATTCATTAAAAAAATCTTTTCACAAATTAAAATTTTATATCTTTTGTATCTCCAATTCGATATTATACAACAAAATTTCAACTAGCTCAGTCATTTTTATTTATTTTATGGATTATTTTATTTATTTATTTTAACTCTATTTTATTATTTGAGATTTATGTAGACAAAGAAAAACTATCCTTTCCTAAAAAAATATCCTATTTTGTTATATTATTTAAAAATATCTAATTAATTTCCATTTCAATGCTGAACAGTTAATATTCTATTTTTATAAAGATATTTTGAATAAATTAATTATTTTTCTTTAGTTACATAAGAAAATTAAATAAGATTAATTATTACTTATCTTTTACAAAAATTATATGAAGCAATCAACTAAACAATAAAAAGAAGAAAAAAAATAGCATACCCTCGAAAATAGAGGAGGGTGCAAGACAAAACCTCTAAATAATTTCAATCAAGCCTTATACCAATCCCACCCAAAAGTAACATCAGCACCGAACAAATTACAATAACATATTGGAATATGTAAAACTCCACAAGCAACATAAGACTACATGTTACAAACTCATACATATTAGCATAACAATAGTGTAGATACAACTGCAATAGAACATAGACTTAGTTACAAAAACACCAACACCAACGCTAGGCTAGCCAACACAACATATCCTATAATTTCAAGCTAAACTACCGGTACAATAAACATGCAAATCAATTCCTGCTAGTCAACTACTAGCCTCAAGTGCAAACAAAATGGACAATTCACAATAAAATTCTAACATTTTGTCAAATTTAATTTATACATATTTTATATGTTAGTATTCTTTAATTATAATCAAAACTTACCACCAATATTGCAGTGTTTTTATTGACAATTGATCCATGCAGGTATCAATGTAAATCTCTCTATGTTACCGCAACACATTTTTTTTTTAATCTAAAATCAAACAAATAAGTTAAATGTATTCTGTTTTGCAAATCAAATTAAACCCATGAAAAGTATAAATAGAAACAAACTTTCTCGTCAATATGATTTGGGAGACTTTTTATACCCATACAATGAACATCTTCAAATTTAGCACGATTTTGCCTATTAATTTTACCTATTTTATGCAATTTATACAAAATATATTAGTCTAGATAATAAACTCTTTAATATGGTCTATGAGCTACCTATCTAAGTTCATGAGTAACTTCTAAGCTACTTTGTTCATCCAAATGCTGAATCTAAAATATTTCAAGAAATTCAGTAAGTTGTAATATAAAAACAGTCACTAAAATTTAAATAATTTAATTCTTATATGCTCACCCTGAGTTTAAATCACTTAATAAATTTTTATCACCTTATCGATTAATTTCAAGTTTTGACAATTGACGCGGCCAACATTGTCTCTTTAGATGTGCAATGTGTTCTCTAAAAATAATGATAGTAGAATTAAAAAAGTTATAAAAATTTAAATTAATAAAAAATTGAAATATGATTTGTGTCTTACTCTATAAATAGAGCATCTGTATCACAATTAAAAAGCACATATCTATGTGTGTGTTAAATATTTGCTCAATTATGTCTATAATAGTATTTGGGGTGATTTGTTGGATATGTAAACATAAAAATAAACAGTATACATTTTTATAACCAAAAAATTATATTTCTTAAACATAAAAAAGATTAAAAAAAAAAAGAATAAAAAAGTTTAAAGATAAAATGTAAATAAATGTTTATAAAAGAGTTTTGATAATCAAATCTGTTTTCGAAATAAGATTTGTTAATTAATTATGACTATTATTACTTTTGCTTATTTGCTGGGTATACATAGATTCAAAAAAATAGTACTAAACAATATATGTTTAATAAATTAATTAAGATATATCAGTAATAAAAGCTAAATAGATATGAAAATATTAACCTTAGACCATCCACCACATTATATATTTGTATGTAATAGTGTTGTTTCTCCCAATTTATCACCAAACTAAATAGATACTTCTCTTACGGAATCACAAGAATATATTATAATATATTAAAATAGACTTTCACATACTATTGTCACTATGCGAAAAACCTATTTTACAGTGCTTTTTTTAAAAAAGTAAGCGCTGTAGTATCTAGCACTGTAAAACGATACAACAACGTTTTTTAAAATAAAAAAGCGCGATAAATAGGTGCATATATTGAGCGTTTGTTATACTCATTTTGTAGCGCTTTTTTGAAAAAGCGTTGTAAATCCCTGCTACAAACACGCTGCTTGTTCTTATGCACGTTTTACAGGGCTTTTTTAAAACAAGCGTTGTAATAGGTGCATTCAATAGATGCATTATTATGCACATTTTATAGCACTTTTTCAAAAAAGCGCTGTAATAGGTGCATTCTTATGCACGTTTTACAGCGCTTTTTCAAAAAAGTTTTGTAATAGGTGCATTCTTATTCTAGTTTTATTAAAAAACGTTGTAAATAGAATTTTTAAAATAACGCTTGTTTGAGATTTTTTATGGCATTTTTTTAGAAAGCGATGTCTTTTAATTTTTTTTCCAAAATCATTTTCATCCAGAATCAGTTCACAATCATTTCACAATCAATACACAACAACAGAACTATATAACTTTATAATTTAACTTTATAACTTTACATATTTATACAATCAGTTCACAACAAACTACAACACAGAACATAATACATATTCATATACATATTCACATATTGACAACAGCACATAACTATATACATATTCATATAACTACATATTCACAACAAATCAAATGTGCCCTATTCATATACATATAACTATCAGAACTACATCACAGAACAGAACTACCGTATATTCATATAACTATCCCTTGCAGCATGCAATTTCCCAGCAAATCAAATAATCTTCATTTCGATCACAAACTGATACCAGTCTTCCTTTTTTTCAGTTAGATCTCTTTCAGAGTATGATGGACTGGAATTGTCAAAGTACTGTGCGATATAAAAATTGAACATAAATAAGTTAGAATCAAATATATACATAGTTTATATATGAAAATCAAATAATGAAAATATCGTACCGTTTCTGGATTATAGTTTGATTCATAACAACAATCTCCTTCATGAATCGCAATATATAGTACCCACAATCTATGTTGTTAGTTTGACGAAGGCACTATAAAATAAAACATATAAGCAGTCAATAAATATTTGTGCATTGATTGTAAATGAAATTTTAAAGGCATATATTTCAAACCTTTATTGGAATCCATGTGATGTTATTTGACTTTTTCTTCGACACTGTAGCACCTCTTTGAGCTCAGAAAACTTGTAAAGCATTATCGAATAAATAAATGTGATTATTATAGCATTAAAAAACACATTATTTATATATATATGTAAGAAATAAATGAATATTACTTACGTGTCGAAAATAGTCTTTATA
Organism: Cicer chorassanicum; assembly: GCA_037974735.1. Taxonomy (NCBI): domain Eukaryota; kingdom Viridiplantae; phylum Streptophyta; class Magnoliopsida; order Fabales; family Fabaceae; genus Cicer; species Cicer chorassanicum. The sequence continues at coordinate 18,672,262 of JBBPBP010000001.1, forward strand.
TCCGAGTGATTGTTGTAATGGTCGTGCAAGTGATCTAAATAGTATATACCTTCAGAGGTCGCAATGATTGCAAATAGCACCCAATGTGCCCTACAACAACAAAAATTTGGTTGGCAATTTTGTTTACCCAACTAATAAATTAAGATCTCATAATTTAAAAAAGATATAAATTAAGAATATATAATTACCCTGAATTATATAGTGCAAGAAACAACTTATCCTTCTCTTTATTTCCTAATAGGATATCTACAACGTATTTCTTTACATTAACTAGATCGAGTTTAAACACTGAAAGCTTATGCGGAGACAAGAATGAAAATCTATTTGACAATCTGCGCGTGCACACCAACTTCTCATACAAATACCTTCAATGAAAATTTCAAATTAGATTAATTACCAATAAATTAAATTAATTACCAATAAATGCAATTAAAAGTAATTTTTACCTAATATATAAGCTGATGACAGTAGCACTCAACTCCTTATGGTTGAGAAGTTCGTATATGTGCTCTTTTATAAGTAGTTCTTCATACTCATCTCCGAAAATAGCTTTATCCATGCTTATGATGCGTGAATCATTGCTGTCCATATTCTTTTTTGCCTTTATGTCAAGACACGACCCATATCGAGCAAGGCGCGACTGACTTATTTTAGGAGCAGCAACTGATTTTCCCTGATCTAGTTTTTGAACTTTGGCAGCTTTATTACCCTCCAGCTTTTGAAGTTTGCCAGCTTTATTACCCTCCAATTTTTGAAGTTTGCTGGCTTTATTTTTACCACAAACATCCAGCTGTGGTGCGGCAACTGTTTATTCTGGCAGCTGATTTGTTGTGCGGGTGGTTTATTGGATTGAATCTGAAAAAATGAGGTTAACTAGTTTATTAGTTTATTGAATCTGAAAAAATGACAAACCTTACAGAATAAATGTGACAAACCTTTTCAGGTGATGTGACTGATTGGTTTCTGGGAATCTTCTTATCATTCACTTTAGACTTTGTCTGAATCTAAATAAATGTGAAATTAAAGTTAACAGCGGAAAAAAATCAGCATTTAAATATAATCAATCATAATCATATATCGTGCAATTAAATATACATATCAATTAAATATACAGTTCAATTAAACATACCTTATCAAGGGCAACAAGATGTTTGGACCATGCCACGTAACTACCTATTGCTTCGCCCAAATACTTCATATATGCATCGTTGTCCGGTATAGGCAACGGTGCATTTGGTTCCAAAGCAATCACCGGTGATACTTTGACATGGCCGACAGGGATCAGTGTGTTGTGCAATACTTCTCCCAAAGTATTGTACAATGTTCCTTTTCCGACCTTGCGATGAGCAGGGGAGGATAAATACAGCACGCAAGGAGAGACACCCTAAATCAATGGTTAATACATAAGTATGTGAAACAATTAGGTTGAATGAATTTCTTATTTTATTAAGTAATTAATTACCTCGGGAATACTTTTGAGACCAATGTTGCAACTTGGATTTTCACTCTCCATTTGTATTTCACGTTGGAGCTGATTCGGAAGTTGCTTGTCTTTATTCGTCTTCACCATGAGTGCCATTTGCTCTGTTAGGACTTTGAGCTTCTCTAATACTTCCTCATTAGATGGATTTTGACGCTTCTCTTGTAAAAAAATAGCTTTTAGGAGTTACGCCAAATCATTTCCCCCTCACACGGTCGAAATATTCAGGAACATTAAACAATTTACCGAGTATGTCCCTGCAACTAGCTTTGTTGTCCTCTTGATTTTCTGAACTTTGTTCGAGATTCTCCTAAAATACACGTAGGATTAAAAAGATAAGTTTAATATCATTTTTAAAATACAATATTAAAAAATATTAAAGTGATAATATACTTACACAAAGTTCTATAACTTTTTGAACATTTTCGTTATCAACAACTCCATCTTTATTTACACGAGCCTCCTTCCACAAGATATGACGACCCAATGGTTGATCGGATTGGGTGTCTTGTAGCTATTCGTTAAGATCATAAACAAAAAATTAGTTAGAAACTATAGTTTATAATGTACCACATTATATAAAAGTGATGTTTAATTACTTACAAGTTTTTTCTCTAGACGTGCATATCCCATAAACACTATAAAAGTGATTTTTTGTATGGATGCTTCGGATTTTTTGCCCTCTCGCGATTTGTCGTACTTATACGCTATATAAAAAAAATAACAATCGTGTAAAAATTTAAAATACACTATGAATATGAATAATAAAACACAAATGCTAATAAATTAATCACTTACAACAAACGCGAGGTCTGAACGTTTTGCTACAAATGCGCTCCATTCGTCATTTGATATATAGTGTTTATATATTTTTGGAGCTTCAGCATTCGTATTTCCATCACGATCTCTTAGATAGCTGTTTGAGAGATGAGATCTAAAACCCCGATGTATTTTTCCTGCAACTCTAAGCACGTAAGTCTTTCTCACCTCGTCAACATCAAAAGCAGTCTGCAAACCAAATAAAGATATAGTTTGAGTAAAGTATTTCAATATAAAAAAATTATAAGTAACAAAAGTGGAGTAAAAAAGTTACTTGTATATTAGTCCACAGTAAATCTTTTGCATCCTTCAACGCCTTATCTCTCCAATCGTCAATTGTAATGGGGATATTTTGACGAACAACAGCACCAATATAACTTACAAACATGGAACAGTTGGGGTCAATTGGCTGACCATTTTCATTCCATCCCACCTAATAAACTCATATAGTAAGTACATGCTTTCAAAAAAGATAAAAAATAAACAGCAAACAAAGTATAGTATACCTCAAATTTTATGCCATTACTTATTGCTTTTATGACATTTTGCATGATGGTTGCACCATGTTTAACTTCATTTTCATAAGTCTTGGTGTTGGCAACTTCTTCATTTTGATAATCTAACTCCTTGTTGGTATCCATTTATCTACAACAAGTTCAACATGCAGTTCAGTATAACTTCAACAAGTTCAACATGCAGTAGTCTAACTACGTAACAATATGAGTTCAACATGCATTTTAGTGAAACAAAAAATTAATAAATACAATACCTGAAAAGTGCGAAGAAATACGTAGGGTTCGTAGGGTTACGGCTTCGTTTAAGAGGGTTAGTAACAAAGAAGAACAGCGCAGAAATACGAACGGTTCGTAGGGTTCGCAGAAATACGTTATGAGGTTTAATAACAAAGATGGTTCGCAAACAAGCGTATGAAGTTTACGTAATGAGGGTTAGTAATAAAGATGGTTGGCAATATGGTTCGTAGGGTTCGCAATGAGAAGGAGAATGAAGAGGAAACTGAAACGTATGAAGTTTACGTAATTAAGAGGAAACTGAAGCGGTTTACTGTTATATATAAAACCATATTACAGCGCTTTTTAGAAAAAGCGCTGTAATAGACCTCCTTATTTTCTTTTTTGAAAACCTATTACAGCGGTTGTGCAAAAGTGTTATATAAAACCTCTTTATTTTATTTTTTAAAAGCCTTTTACAGCGCTTTTCCAGGAACCAATGTGATTCTGAGAGAGAGAGAGAGAGAGAGAGAGAGAGAGAGAGAGAGAGAGAGAGAGAGAGAGAGAGAGAGAGAGAGAGAGATTATTTGATGATTATTATTCAACTAACTATCATTACGACCAGAGCTTACATGAATGATCCAATTTCATAGGCTCACTAACACAAACCAATCTTTCAACTAACTATCATTACGACCAAAGCTTACATGACTGATCCAATTGTTTCATAGACTCACTAACACAAACCAAACTAACAATGATGATTTGATGATTATTATTCAACTAACTATCATTACAACCAGAGCCTACATGACTGATCCAATTGTTTCATAGGCTCACTAACACAAACCAAACTAACAATGACTACACTTAACTAATTACATTGAATTACAATAACATGTCTATCACTCCATTATCTCTATAAACATTGTGTATGAACGTTTCTCTCCTCCTCCATTTTCAATATGCAAACTTTAAGCCATCAACTATAAAATAAATTAGTGGTCCTTCATAGAGAAGAAGGGATCAAAGTCATCTTATGCATTATGTCCATTAAGTGTAGCGAATTAATGACCAATTTCGCATTCTACAAATTGAACATCTTTCTCTCCCTCATACTCTCCTAGTTTTCCCTATTCTTCATATATGTCATGGTTGTCCCGTTAATTCATGTTTTTTTACGCGGTGTGTAATGTGCACATATAATATGTTCGTGGAAATGTTTGTAATATTAAAAAATGCATTTCATAATTTTCATCCGGGCCCAACAATGACTTCTATTCTTGATAAAAAAAACAATATCTGTAATTTTGATATGTGTTAGTAATTACTAATAATATTGCCTTATGGTGATTTTTTTAAAAAATTTGATTACTAATGTCTAGTTTACTTATATAAATTTGATTATGTAAATAGTTGAATGGTCACAAAATTTTGAACACAATTTAGCCACGGTATAAAAATACATCTAATGTAATTATTTGAAAAATGTACATTATTTAATTCTTTTATCTTTCTACTCTTTTATCATTGTTGTGAGTGTGTCAAAATATTATGCCCAAATTCGGTAAACTCACAGGAGTTTCTGGTTTTCATAAGGAACAAAAGGAAATGAAGTGGATAGTGGATACATACTTTGGCAACAACAACCAATAAAAGAGATGTATAAATGGATATATTTATTCTTTAACCGTAAGAAATAATCAGTAAACATGAAAGCACTCCAAAAACCCAATACAAAGTCTTCTACCAAAGTTCACACCCAATCATCACAAACTTATATTTTTTGTTGTTGAGTTGTGATTGATAGTTAAGGAACTACATTTAATTTTTTTTTTTTTAATTATATTCAAACTTTGATAGGTATAATATATAAATTGTTCCTGAAAAAACATGTAATTAATCTGATATGTTGATTTATAAAAATGCATTATCACTAACCTTTT
>JBBPBP010000001.1:18677262-18690897 GCA_037974735.1 Cicer chorassanicum
TATATATCAAGATAGTGTATTGAACTTTTGTTTTCCAACAACAAAAAAAAAAGAGATGTAAAGAAGAAAATATATAATCATGTACATGGTTCACTAATTAACTTGTATTACTCAAAAACACCAAAGCAATTATACAAATTATGTACAATTTTCCACCATAACTGAGTACAACCAAATTAACGAGTTAAAAGAAACACCGAAAGACAAAAAAAAAAAAACAAAGGAGCACATACATACATGTGATATAATATATTACAAAAGGTAGATGAAATTAGAAAGGGTGATATATCAGAATATTTAAGTGACGGGCAGTTATGGGTAATGATTTTGGGTGGGTTAATTAGGTTGAATGAAGGAGAGGATTCTCATTGACATAATTACCCGGTGGGTCATACTCGCACGCGATGAGCATGCCAGCATCAGGGATGTGGCAATGTTGCAAAGCGCATCCAACGTGCGTTGAGTCCCTCCACACAATTTGCGTAAAGTGTTCACAAAACTTTGGTGGAGGCTCACACTTAAGGGTATTGAAATCATAATATTTTTTTTCCATGTACCAATAATAAACCGCATCAGAAGGTGTCCAATGCAACTTCTTTCCCCAAAACATGTTCTCACCGAAATTTTCGGTAGAATGAACTAACTTACAATCCTCATACCGTTCCATTAGATATTTTCGCGCGATACTCGCCAGACTCTCATCCCACGTGAATGCTGGAAGTTTGTACTCGCTTCTCACCCAATTGTGCGCGTGTATGAACTCGTTTGCTAATTCTGTTTGGTTATGCAAATACGATGTTCTGTTTTCTCTAATGTAACCGAAGAATTTCGCTGCATTGCGACGCCGGTGACCATGGTGCCCTCCCTTGCGAGGTGGAGCCGGTGACGTCAATGGTGGTTGTTCATTTGTCAATGGTGGTTGTTCATTTGTAGAGTTGGCAATCGTGGAGGTTGTGAGGAATATTAGAAGAACGATGAAGAAAAGGAAGGTATGCATCGTGAGTTGCATGTGTTTGAATTAATGGATGATATTTTTGAATATTGGGGACTCTTGTTCTCCGAGAGCCCCGGTTAGAATTAAGTGGAGAAAAAGGTTGTCATTGTGGGTTTTTATATTTGTTATACTTAATTATTCTTTCAAAACAACAAATCTAACAAATATTTTGTTTTGTTGTTTTTGCATTTTTACTATATTGCACTTCATGTTTCTATTTTTAACTTTATAGATGTGTATTAATAGGATTAGTTCTGTGTGTAATTTGGTAATTCAAACAACTAACTGCATCTGCATTCTAGAAAGATAATAAGCTAATAGCGTGGTTTTTGGGTGTCCACATGCCAGTTGTCTATCTATAGTCAAAATGTTATTGAATTTTGTTTTTCAGGTTTAAGAAATAGAATTGGAGGAATTAATTTTGATACACTCCGAATTGATGATTCCTACATACTCATATTACATATTCTATTTATTTAAAAGAAACAAACTTATGTCAGATTATTAACAATAATATTTTCAATATAAGGAACAATAACGGCAGACTTTAGAATAGCGGCGGATTTGAGACTCTGCGAGTGGTGTGTCCACACAGTCACAAGAGTCTCTTATTCTAGGAGGCACCAATTTTGTTTAATTATAAATGTATATACGAGGAGGATAAAATTATATTCAAAATATTAAATTAAGAGTTGTACTTATTCAATAATATTATTTTTAATAAATGTTTTTTAATCGGTCATTCAATTGAAATCTACTAACATATAAATTATATTTAATTTTAACATTAATCTATAATTATTTATTCTCTTATTAAGATGTGTCAAAATTAATGTTATAAACAATTAGTCTGTCGATGATGTTAATCTTATCACAACATGATGACAAAAGAAATTATTATAGATTAATATCAAAATTTATAAATATGATCTATATGATATGAGCTTTCAATTTATCAATGAATCATTTTACAAAATATTTATTCCACATGATGTTATTGAATAATTTTAATTCTTTTTAAATGTAATTTTATCTTATATATATATATATATATATATTAAAATAAAAATTATAAGTCTTACTTCAACCAGCTAACCAAAATAAATGATTCAAAGATTAATGGCTCATTTGTTATATTGAAGTAAAAGGGATTTGATATAAATAATTTAGGGATGATTTTATTATATAGTTTTAAGAAAAATAGAAGCTATTATGTTTGTTTAAAATTATAAAAAGTGGTTTTGCATTTCTGTCTTTTATTGAAAAAAATATTAAAATAATCTTTACACAAACATGACTAATACAATTTTTTTTCTCTTCTCTTTCTTTGTGAACGGCTTTTCGGCTTTTCCCTCTTCTAATCCTTAGTATATTGTTTTTGACAGATTTTAATTCATATGTTAAACTAATTTTCTTTCCACTATCCCCACGTACCAATGTCGCCCAAACTTCGTTTCGTTCGATCACCCCACGTCATCAATATGTCCCGCTGTCGTCCACGTGTTCCGCTACCACACGTTCGTGTGCACACTCTCTCATCGACATGCTACACCACCAAGCACCTCCTTCATTCGATCCATATTGTCCTAAATTCTAATTGGGATCTCTGATAATCTATTGATTTTACATCACAATAGTTCTTTTCTTCCATCTCTCTCAAAAACGTGATGTCCTCAAACCCCACTAATCTGATTACTCGTGAATTTGAAAATGTCAACTTGGTTCTCCACACTTAAGGTCAAGAAAATTCGGTTAACTCCTTCACCCCCACCACCATTGGCGTGAAGAGACAATTTGGATAAAAGTTGAAATTAGAAAAAGTACATTAATCATGGAGGAACTAATGGACTGAAGTCATCTTATCTTGGGGTGTAGAATTACAGTTGCCCACACTACGCCAAAAATGACATTTTATAGTGCGTCTTTTACAGCGCTTATTAAATACAAGCGCTGTAATATAAATTTTTAAAAATAACGGAGGATACAACAGCGCTTTTTCTACAAGCGCTGTAAAAAAAACGTTGTTGTAGGGTCATATAGGGTCAGAAAGCGCTATCACATAGCCTTTTACAGCGCTTATTCAGAAAGCGCTATAAATCAAGCGCTATTGCATAGGCTTTTACAGCGCTTCTTGAGCGCTTTAAAATAAAGCACTGTAAAAGCCTTGCACTTTGTGTCATTGGTTGACCTATTACAGCGCTTTTTAGACAAGCGCTGTAATAGGCTTGCCCATTAAATTTTTATAGGACCTATTACAGCGCTTATTTAGAAAGCGCTGTAAAATCATTCATTTCAAAGAAGCGTTCACTTTAAGTAAATAAAATCAAATTTAAAACAAATTTAATACGTTGTCAAAACCCTACGAAATCTCATCTCCCCTCCCCTGCGAACCCCTCGTGTGCGCCCATCTACAAATTGATTTACTTCTTCCTCCTTTAAAACAAATTGATCATCAACGTTGTCTCAGGTAATTCAAATTTATTTTATTTATTTGTTGTTGTCACTAATTCAAACTGATAAATTGTTACATGATATAATTTGAAATTGTTACATTGTTACATGAAATTGTTACATGAAATTGCTAAATTGTTACATTGTTACATTTGTTATTACATGAAATTGTTACATTGTTACATGATCAAAAACTTGAAATAATGTTGTTTATTGTTATTGATATAATTTGTTACTGATAAATTTTATTTATAATATATCAGACTGATATATGTCATAATATATCAGAATTGAAATCATGCTTACTGATATAAATTGTTACATGATATAATAGGGTTTCTGATAAATTTTATTTATATGTGTATTATCAATATATATATATAGGTCATAATATATCAGACTTGAAATCATGCTTATTGTGTAACTGCATTTATATATATAGGTCATAAATGGACCGGAAATGGATGTCTGCTAATCGATTGACAAAAGAGTATGAAAATGGAGTGAAGGAGTTTATTGAGTTTGCAGTGATGAATGCAAAAGATCCAAATAGAGTCGTTTGTCCTTGTTTAAAATGTTGTATTGGAAAACGCATTAGAGCAGATGAATTGGAAGGACATTTAGTATGGTATGGAATTGATCAAAGCTATACATGTTGGATAAGACATTGTGAGAAAATCAATGATAATACTCGCACAGATACATATGTTTCAACTGATTTCGACACAGATACATATGAGCCAGACCGAGTTGAGGAGATTGCAAAAGCAGTTGAAGAAGATCTTCGTGATTGTCCTAAAATGTTTGAGAGCTTGTTGAGTGATGCAGAGAAACCATTATATAATGGTTGTACTAAATTCACAAGACTTTCGGCGATACTAAAGTTGTACAACTTAAAAGCGAGTAATGGATGGTCTGATAAAAGCTTCACAGAATTACTAACCCTCTTAAAAGATATGTTGCCAGATGGTAATGAACTTCCCAGTAGAACCTATGAAGCTAAACGAATTTTATGCTCTATTGGTATGAGTTATGAAAGGATTCACGCGTGTCCTAATGATTGCATTTTATTTCGAAATGAATATGAATTACTAAAGGCGTGTCAGAAATGCAATGTATCTCGATATAAGAAGAAAGAATCTACTCCAGCAAAAGTCGTGTGGTATTTTCCTATAATACCAAGATTTAGGCGCATGTATTGCAGTGAAGAAGATTCAAAACACTTGACATGGCATGCAGATGAAAGAATTAGAGATGGAAAGTTACGACACCCTGCGGATTCTCCGCAATGGGCAAAAATTGATCACGCGTATCCTGAATTCGGGATAGAGTCGAGAAATCTACGCCTTGCACTTTCTACTGATGGAATGAATCCACATGGTCTTCAAAGCATCTCACACAGCATGTGGCCTGTGATTTTGTTGATTTATAATCTACCTCCATGGTTATGTATGAAGCGTAAGTTTATGATGTTGTCTCTGTTAATTTCTGGACCCAAACAACCGGGGAATGATATCGACGTATACTTGGCTCCTTTAATTGAAGATTTAAAAATTATGTGGGAGACAGGTGTAGAAGTCTATGACGGGTATAAGAAAGAATGTTTCAATTTGAGGGATATGTTGTTCGGCACAATTAATGATTTTCCAGCATATGGTAATTTATCAGGATATAGCATTAAAGGTCAGTGTGCGTGTCCTATATGTGAAGAGAGTACAAATTGGATGCGGTTGAAACATTGTAAGAAGAATGTATTTCTTGGACATCGTAGATTTTTACCTTATAATCATCAGTATCGTGGGTGGAGAAATGCATTCAATGGAAAATCAGAGGAAGATAGAGCTCCTGTAGCATCGACCGGATATCAAATACTTGAGAAGGTACAAGGTTTGACCAATAAATTTGGCAAACCTTTTGCGGGAGAGCTGGTCAAAACTGGGTGGAAGAAAAAGTCAATTTTCTTTGAATTGCCATATTGGAAGTCATTGTATGTAAGACATTTTCTCGATGTGATGCATATTGAGAAAAATGTATTTGACAGTGTTATTGGTACGTTACTCAATGTACCAGGAAAGTCTAAGGATGGCATCAATGCAAGATTGGACTTGGTCGATATGGGAATAAGAAATGAATTGGGTCCCGTAAAGAAAGGAAATCGCACATATCTACCTCTAGCCGCTCATACTCTATCTAGAAAGGAAAAAATTGTTTTGTGTAAATTTCTACATGAAGTTAAAGTTCCAGAAGGATACTCTTCAAACATTAAAACTTTAGTTTGCATGAAAGACCTCAAGTTAAAAGGTTTGAAGACCCATGATGCTCATATTCTAATGGAGCATTTGCTACCAATAGGTATACGTTCAATTTTACCTGAAAAAGTTCGCCGAACCATAACTAAATTATGTTTCTTCTTCAAGGAAATTATAGTAAAGTGATTGATCCTCAGAAATTACCGAGATTGCAGAGGGAAATTGTTGTTACTTTGTGTGAGCTTGAAATGTACTTCCCGCCCTCGTTTTTTGATATAATGGTTCACCTTACTGTTCATCTTGTTAAGGAGACACAACTTTGTGGGCCAGCTTATATGAGATGGATGTACCCGATAGAACGATATATGAAAATATTAAAAGGGTACGTAAAAAGTAGAAGTCGACCAGAAGGTTGTATTGCTGAACGGTACATTGTTGAAGAAGCTGCTGAATTTTGTACTGAATATCTATCAAATGTTGAATCCATAGGGCTTCCCATGTCTCGTCATTCGGGAAGATTATCAGGAGAATGGATAATTGGAAAGAGAATAATGACTATATCAAGGACAGAATGGGAGCAGGCACAATTGTATGTTTTGCACAATGATGATGAGGTTCAGCCGTATGTTACAATACACATGGATCAATTATCTAGTTTGAACATGAATAGGAATCAAAATTGGATAACTCGAGAGCACAATCAAAGTTTCATAACATGGTTAAAAAATCACATAAAGTCAAAGTTTGATGTAGACCCCGGATCAATTTCACAGAGATTGAGGTGGCTAGCAAATGGTCCGAGTTTACATGTCTTTTCTTACACCGGTTATGTAATTAACGGCTACACATTTTATACAAAAGAACAAGATGATCAAACAACTATGCAAAATAGCAGAGTCACTCTCGTAGCTGAAGCGATGCATATCTCAAGTGCAAAAGACAAGAACCCAATATATGCAAATCTATCATATTTTGGGGTTAACGAGCGCATATGGGAGCTAGACTACACAATGTTTCGTGTTCCCATATTGCAAGTGGGTCGATAATAATAATGGCGTTCGGATTGATGAGTCAGGGTTCTTGCTTGTCGATTTTAATAGGGTGGGATACAAAGATGAGCCTTTTATTTTAGCGTCGCAAGCTCAACAAGTGTTTTATGTCTCTGATCCTGCGAATGATAAATGGTCTGTTGTCCTATCGACCAATAAAATAAGTGATGATAACAATAATGATGAAGATGTTGGTAATGATCTTTTCTTTGCAACATCACAACCACATGAAATTGGTTCAACTGATGATGGTTTATATCTTAGAGATGATCATGATGAGGGAATTTGGATTAATCCATCGTTTCGTATCATTAATGGACAAACAAATGTGAATCTATCCAAGAAAAGAAGAAGGGCATCTTAATGTGTTTTGGTATTTTGGTATTTAATTATGTATTTTGGTATTTATGTATTGGACAAACAAATGTTTTGGCATCATTAATGGATCTGTATGTAATTGGACAAACATATTGAGCATTTTGGTATTTATGCTTATACTGTATGTAATTGTATACTCAACTTATACATGTAATTTAGCAAAAAAAAATTAAGTTCAAGTTATACACAATTTAGCTTGAACTTGAGTTGATCAGTTAAACACAATTTGGAAGAAAAAATAATTTAACTATTTTGGAAGAAATAAATTATTACAGGGCTTATGTAAAACTAATTTAACTAATTTGGAATAAAATATATTATTATAGGGTTTAGGGTTTAGGGTTTATTGGACAGGGCTGTAAAAGGGCTCACGAATTAAGCGCTGTAAAACAAAGAGTCATTGGACATGATAAAACAAAGAATTATTTCATACATAGAACCCTATTAGAGCGCTTTTCTAAAAAAGCGCTGTAATATGGCTAAAAAATAAAATAGGAATGTCTTTTACAGCGCTTTCAACATAAGCGCTGTAAAAAACAGCCTTTGGACATGGTAAAACAAAGAGTCATTTAATATATAGAACCCTATTAGAGCGCTTTTCTAAAAAAGCGCTGTAATATGGCTAAAAAAATAAAATAGGAAGGTCTTTTACAGCGCTTTCCACACAAGCGCTGTAAAATGGTCTTTTTAAAAATAAATTAGGAAGGTCTTTTACAGCGCTTTCCACACAAGCGCTGTAAAAGGGTCTTTTTAAAAATAAAATAGGAAGGTCTTTTACAGCGCTTCCCACATAAGCGCTGTAAAAGGGTCTTTTAAAAAATAAAATAGGAAGGTCTATTACAACGCTTTTTGACAAGCGCTTTAAAAGGCTTATGAAAAAGCGCTGTAATAGGCTTTTAAAAATAAAATGATGAGACCTATTACAACGCTTGTTTAAAAAAGCGCTGTAATAGGGTCGTATATATAATAGTAAACCTCTTCAGTTTCATTTACGTAAATTTTTCAGTTTCCTCTGCGCGTTCTCTTTCTCCTTGCGAACCCTACGAACCCTATTATACTATCATTTTTCCTTGTTTCTTCCTCATTACTTACTCTCATCCTAGACCTACGATCGTTACATAAACATCATAATCCTCAAGTTACCCGTTTTCATCCTCGTTTTCGTCTGCGAACCCCGTAACCCTACCATCGTTCGTAACCGTTCGTCCTCGTTTTCATCGTCTTCTGCGCCGTTCGTCTGTGAACCCGTAACCCTAAGCATTTTACAAGGACTATTTTAGGTATTGTAGTTATTATTTTTTTGTTTCACTAACATGCATGTTAACTTTTTGTTGCTACGTACTTAGACTGAACTGAACTGCATGTTGATGTGCTGAACTGAACTGTATATATGTTGATGTTGAACTGCATGTTATATATGTTGATGTTGAACTGCATGTTGTAGATAAATGGATACCAACAAGGGGTTAGATTGTCAAAATGAAGAAGTTGGCAACACTAAGACTTACGAAAATGAAGTCAAACGTGGTGCAAGAAGTACTGGGCAAAAATTTGAGGTATATTTGTTGTTTTCTGTATCTGCTGTTTGCTGTTAATATATTATACCTTGTTTGCTGTTAATACATTGAGTTACTTACTATTTATTAGGTTGGATGGAATGAGAGTGGTCAACCAATTGACCCCAACAGTTCCATGTTTGTTAGCTATATTGGAGCTGTTGTTCGTCAAAATATACCAATCACAATAGATGATTGGAGAGATAAGGCATTGAAGGATGCCAAAGATGTGTTGTGGGCTGATATTCAGGTAATTTTTTTACTCCACCCTATTATTTATAAATTTTACAATATACTGCTTTGAAGTATTTTACTCAAACTACATATTTATTTGGTTTGCAGTCAGCTTTTGTTCTTGATGAGGTGAGAAAGAGCTATGTGCTCAGAGTTGCCGGGAAAATACACCGGGGCTTTAGATCTCACCTCTCAAATTGTTATTTAAAAGACCGTGAAGGAAATACGATTGCGGAAGCTCAAAAAATATATAAACATTATATATCAAATGAGGAATGGAGCGCATTCGTATCAAAACGTTCCGACCCCGCGTTTGTTGTAAGTGATTTTATTATTAGCATTTGTTTTTTATTATTCATATTCATAGCGTATTTTAAATTTTTACTAGATTGTTATTTTTTTATTTAGAATATTAGTAAGGCAAATCGCGAAAGGGCAAAAATTATTCCCCACCCATACAAGAAATCTCGTATGGGATATGCTCGTCTAGAGCAAAAACTTGTAAGTATACTATCTAACTAATGTGGTATATTTAATTAATGTGGTATATTATAATCTATACTATCTAACTAATATTTTGTTTATGATCTTAACGATAATAGCTACAAGACACCCAATCCGATCAACCGTTGGGTCGTCATATATTGTGGAAGGAAGCTCGTGTAAATAAAGATGGAGTGATTGATAACGAAAATGTACAAAAAGTAATAGAACTTTGTGTAAGTATATTTATCACTTTAATATTTTTTTAATATTGTGTTTTAAAATGTTTTTGAACTTATCTTTTTAATCCTATGTGTATTTTAGGCGAATCTTGAATCGGAAAATCAAGAGGACAACTAGGGAAGTTGCAGGGACATTTTGGGTAAAGTGTTTAATGTTCCTGAATATTCCGGCCGCGTGAGGGGGAAAGGATTTGGCGTAACTCCTAGAAGTTATTTTTCACAAGAGAAGCGCCAAAATTCATCTAACGAGGAAGTATTAGAGAAGATTAGAGTATTAACGGAGCAAGTGGCCCTCTTGGTGAAGACAAATAAAGACAAGCAACTTGCGGACCAACCCCAACGTGAAATTCACATTGAGAGTGAAAACGCAAGTTGCAACGTTGGTCTCAACAGTATTCCTGAGGTAATTAATTTTGCGGACCAGCCCCAACGTGAAATTCATTAAATTTTCTTGTTTCACATATACTTATGTATTAATTAACCATTAATTTTAGGGGGTCACTCCATGCTTTCTATACTTATCCTCCCCTACTCATCGGAAGGTCGGAAAGGGAACATTGTGCAATGCTCCGGGCGAAGTATTGCACAACACACCAATTCCTGCGGGCCATGTCAAAGTATCGCTAGTCATTGCTTTGGAACCAAATGCACCGTTGCCTGTACCGGACAACGATGCAGATTTGAATTATTTGGGCGAAGCAATTGGCAGCTACGTGGCATGGCCCAAACATCTTGTCTCCCTTGACAAGGTATGTTTAATTGCTGAATTTCATTTAATTGTTGAATTTTATTTAATTGCTGAATTTTTTACAATGTTAACTTTAATTTCACATTTATTTAGATTCAAACAAAGTCTAATAAAGGGAATGATAAGAAGATTCCCAGAAATGAAACAGTCACATCGCCCGAAAAGGTTTGTAACTTATTTTGTAAGGTTTGTCATTTTTTCTAATTCAATAAACTAACAATTTATTAACCTCATTTTTTCAGATTGAAACTAATAAACCACCCGCACAGCAAGCCAACAAGTCAGCTGCCGCACCACGACTGGATGTTCGTGGCAAAAATAAAGTCGGCAAACCTCAAAAATTGGAGGGTAATAAAACTGGCAAACTGCAAAAGCTGGAGGGTAATAAAGCGGCCAAAATTGTTGCTGCTAAAAAACTGGTTCGTGTAAAATCAGTTGCTGCTCCTGCTCCGAAAATAAGTCAGCCACGACTTGCTCCATATGGGTCGTCTCTTGACATACAGGCAAAAAAAATGGGCAGCGACGATTCACGAATAATAAGCATGGATAAAGATCTATTCGGAGGCGCGTATGAAGAATTTTTTGAAAAAGAGCACATATACGAAATTCTCGACCATAAGGAGCTGAGTGCTACTGTTATGAGCATTTACATTAGGTAAAAATTACTTTTCATCTCATTTATTTGTAATTAATTTAATTTATTGGTAATTAATCTAATTTGAAATTTTTATTGAAGGTTTTTGTATGAGAAGTTCGTGTGCGCGCGCAGATTGTCGAATAGATTTTCATTCTTGTCTCCGCATCAGATTTCCATGCTTAAACACGATCCAGCGAATGTAAATAAATACGTTTTAGATATACTATTAGCAAATAAAGAGAAGGATAAGTTATTCCTCGCAGCATATAATTCAGCGTACGTAATTATATATTCTATATTTATATCTTTTTTAATTTATGAGATCTTATTTTATTAGTTGTTAAACTAAATTTTTGTTGTTGTAGGACACATTGGGTGCTAATTGCAATCAATGCGACCTCTGAAGTTATATACTACCTAGATCCCTTGCACGACCATTACAACAATCGCCCCGAGTTAAAGACTTTGTTCGACACGTAAGTAATATTCATTTATTTTTTGCATATATATATATATATATATATATATATATATTAATATCACATTGATTTATAATCACATTTATTTATTCAATAGTGCTTTACAAGTTTTTCGAGCTCAAAGAGGTGCGACAGTGTCGAAGCTAAAGTCAAATAACATAACATGGATTCCAATAAAGGTTTGAAATATATGCTTTTAAATTTCACTTACAATCAATACACAATTAAATAATTATTGACTTATATGTTTTATTTTATAGTGCCCTCGTCAAACTAACAACATCGACTGTGGGTACTATGTATTGCAATTCATGAAGGAGATTGTTGATAAGAATCAAATTTCAATCCCAGAAACGGTACGATATTTTAATTATTTGATTTTTATATATAAATTATGTTTATATTTGATTCTAACTTATTTATGTTCAATTTTTATATCAGTACTTTGACAATTCTGGTCCATCGTATTGTGAAGAAGAACTAACAGAGATAAAGGAAGACTGGTGTCAGTATGTGCTTCAAATGAATATTATTTGATTTGCTGGGAAATGGCAAGCTGTAAGGGATATGGTAGTTATGTGCTGTTTGTGTATATATTAGGTTGTGAATATGAGTAGTTGTATGAAAATAGTGCTGTAATTATACTAGGTTGTGAATATGAGTAGTTGAATGAAAATATGTGTTGTTTGTGTATATACTAGGTTGTGAATATGGTAGTTATGTGCTGTAATTATGAACTGATTGTTGTGAATATTTGTGCATTTGAAAATATAGTGAATCTGTTGTTGTGTACTGATTCTGGATACTAGGTTGTGTACTGATTATAGGTTGTGTACTGAATTTGTGAAGTTGTGGATACTAGGTTGTGGATACTAGGTTGTGTACTGATTATAGTGAATTCTGGATACTAGGTTGTGTACTGATTATAGTGAATTTGTGAAGTGATTTTGGACTAAAAGACAGCGCTTTTAAAAAAAGCGCTTTCTAAAAAAGCGATTCTAAAATTTACAGCATATTATTTAATAAAACTAAAAAAAAAAAAAACACATTTTACAGCGCTTTTTTGAAAAAGCGCTGTAATAGGGTGTACCTACTACAGCGCTTTTGTGAAAAAGCGCTGTAAAAGGTGCATAACAATGCATCTGGATAAGTGCACCTTTTACAGCGCTTTCTTGAAAAAGCGTTGTAATAGGTGCATAACAATGCATCTGGATAAGTGCACATTTTACAGCGCTTTTTTAAAAAGCGCTGTAATAGGTGCATAACATGCATCTGGATAAGTGCACCTTTTACAGCGCTTTTTTAAAAAGCGCTGTAATAGGTGCATAACAATGCATTTGGATGTGCACCTTTTACAGCGCTTTTTCAAAAAACGCTGTAAAATGCGTATAACAAGCGCGCAATATATCCACCTTTTTACAACGCTTTTTTTAAAAAAACAAGCGCTGTTATATCCTTTTACAGCGCTGGTAACTACAGCGCTTTTTTTTATAACAAAAGCGCTGTAATAGGCTTAAAAAAAGCGCTGTAAAAGAGATTTTTTCGCGTAGTGCCAGGTTGTTTCAAGATCATCGATCAATATAAGGTACACAAACTATACATCCTTCCACTTCCGCTATTACTTCTAGAGTTTTAGTATTGTTCAATCTTCAACAATATAAATTCAATTGCTTTTATATGTTGCTCTCGAATTATTATCGATTTGATTTCCAATTTCACAAATACATTGACATTACCTTAGATATATTTTACTGGGTCAGCTTTATCATATATTATATATATGAATATATGATAGGTTATAATATCTGCCACCACTGTATTTTGCTATTTATTTGCCACTTGTTATGTCAACTTCAATGATTTTCAAATTTAAAACATTCTCTTTCATTAGTATATTTTATTTCAACAAACCATTTCAGCTTTTACAAGCAAAACATGACAAAAAAACAAAATAAGGAATTATGATGACTCCAATACAAAAAGAAAATATACCAATATAAATTATTCATAAAAACAAAAACACTTATTTTAAAATATTAGACTTGTTGAATAAAAGATAAACCATAGAATAATTTTATTTGACAACAAAAATAATTAAAATCAAATAGTCATGCCTTATCATTCTTAATATTATT
>JBBPBP010000001.1:18698951-18713716 GCA_037974735.1 Cicer chorassanicum
AATTATTTAATTGATAAATAAAGATAAAATTATAAATAAAATAATTTTAGTGATGGTAAATTTAGAATAAAAAATTAGGCTAAAATAATACTCCTTCGTCATTTTGAACATATATTAAAAGGAGTACAGATATATACTTTCAACATTTTGAAAATTTATGTATTAAATAAAAAGTAAATAGTTTTTTTATACTAAAAAACATTAATTGAGTTGAATTATGACAGGCTCATCAAATAGCACATCAAGATACATTAAAGAGGTGTTAATACATATACTAACATATAACTCTTTACTAACTAAATAACATTACAAAAATAAATAATTTATATACATATTTTTCAAAATATTTAAAAGAATTAAATAAAGGTATATATTTTTTTAAAAAAGTACAGCTAATTATTCAATATAGACTTATATTAAAAGACTCATTTTTCTTTACAAAAATAATTTATCAGAAGTAGTATATAAGAAAAGGTAGAGTTGAGTCAAAATAAAAATAAAAATAGAAAAGGAAATATCCAAGTAAAAAAGTGAAGTAGTGCAATATCCAATATAACATCTTCCTAAAATATGAGAAAATATCGTAACCGACTTGATATTACTTTGAGTAGAAAATAAAAGGAACAGGGATCAAGGACACATTGGATCATACAAAAAGGAAGTAGCAGAGTATATATGATGATGACACCAATGACCAACACACACACATGTAGTACACCTTCACAAATCATAAAAAAAGCCTCTTTCATGATCACACAACATTCCCTCACACTTCCAAAGCAATATTAATTGGTTATGGAAGAAACAACAGCAACCATCATGGCTTCACTTTCAACCCTCACTCCATCTCATCTCACACATCTCACTAACTCAATTCTCTCATCAACCCGCCGCCACCACCGCCGTCTCACTTTCCTCCTCTCTTCCCCAACTCTCTTTTCACTAACCCTTCATCACCTCCACACTCTCTCTCTCCCTCAAAAGACTCTCCTCATTTCCCGCCACCTTCTTTCCTCTCTCCACCTCCTCACTCGCCATATCCAATCAAACAACGCCACGTCACCTAAACCGCTTCCACCTCCAATCTCAACCTCTTTAACAGAACGTGAACTCGACGCAGTTTTGCTCCTTCTCATGTTCTGCGAAACACACAAACATAACCCCGAAGCACTAAACGCACCGTTTTGTAATTGGAGGGTGAATTTAAGAAATATTTTATCCGTTACATTGTTGACGGTTTCTTCTTGTTCTGCTCCGCCGCTTGGTGCTTGTTTGGGATCTGTTTTGATTCCATTTGTTGAGACGGTGAGTCGGTGTTGGAAATTGGTGGGAGTTTTGGGTTGTGACGGTCGTGGTGAAGGGGGGAAGGGAGTTAAGGAGGTGGCGGCTTCGGCGGCGACGGTGGTGGCGTTACCGGCGGTGGAGGTGAGTGTTGGTGGGAGAGAGTGTGTGATATGTAAAGATGAGATGCGAGTGGGGAGAGACGTGTGTGAGTTGCCATGTCAGCATTTGTTTCATTGGGTCTGTATTTTGCCGTGGCTTGGGAAAAGGAACACGTGTCCTTGCTGTAGGTTTCGGTTACCGTCAGATGATGTATTTGGGGAGATCCAACGGCTGTGGGAAGTCTTGGTTAAAATAGGCGAAAAAAATTATAGCATGCTGAATTAAGCTATCGGAATTCGTTCCTCTACGGTTGCTTTATAATGCACCAGCTGTAGAATTTAGAAGATTCAAACACCGAGCTACATATGATTAATTTAATAATATTCACTCTAACGCTATCTTTTTAATAATGTTGGAAATGAATTTTAGTCTTTTTGTTTCATTGATGGATCCCTTAACAATTTTTAATTTCATTTTTAGTTTTCACCTCACAAACGAATCAAAGAAAGGTATATTTTTTTATTTACTTAATAGGAGGCATTATAGGGAATTAGGGATATATCTTTGAGGATGAAAGGGATCAAAGTGGGGCCCATAGATCACAGTCAAAGCTTGTGATTTGTGTGATAAAGAGAAAATGGTGTGGCACTTGGTTGTCTTAATTTGGCTTGCTTATATGTTTTGTTTGGATTTTGATGTTTTGGACCTCAGACAGGGATTGTTGTGGTAGAGGAAGGCAGAGGGAATGATTGTGGCTGATTCAATTAGTGGATGGATAAAGTATACAAATGTGAGGTTCTTATTATAATAAATAAATGTAAATATATAATAACTTGTATGTATGGTGAATAGACTCAGATATATCAAATAGGTCAATATATATATATATATATATATATATAGCTTTCAGTTTCACAATGTGTTCCTTAGTATCGGTAGATGATTTGTAATTAATTGCTAATTTGTTATTAGTCTCACGAATTATGTCACTGATTTCATGTGCCCCATGGCAAGTTAATAAGTTCCACCGTAATCACGATCATCTGTGGTAAAACCGTTGTGGACTATATTGAATAGTTGGGTTAACTTTAAGCCTACTTCTATTTTAAAAAACCAAAAAATTTATTCCTAAGTCTACTTTTCCCACTTTTGCCAGATTGTGAGTCTCTTATAAACGAAGAAGTTTAACAACAAATCAATTATCATCGACATTGCACTTTTCTCATATTTTGTTAAATTAATATCACTATTGTACTCCTTTTGGAAAAAGGTGTGAAGATAAAGTGAGATAAAGATGAGGAGAATAAGTTTAAGAAACAATGAGCTTTAAGGGTCCTTTAGTTTGCTTTCCCATTGTTTCTTAATAATTCCTTTTTGTAATCATTTTGAATCTACATACACATTTTGGTAGTTTTTTTTCTTTTCTTTTTTAACCCTATGGTTGCCACCAGAATGGGCCCTAACAAAATAAAGTTCAATTGGAAGTTAAACAAAATTTGATCAATAATTATTTCTATTAAGATTTGAATTTGAATTCTTCTAAACGATTTATCCTTAACTGAAAATTATTAACTACTTAATCTCAATTACTTGGTTACACATTTTGGCAATTAATTTGAAATAAGTTGGTTTGGTTGTTGGGGTAGGGAGTTAGGGAGTAGAGTGATAAAGTGGATGGTTTTATCACTACCTTCATTAAAATATTAACAATATTAATTATTAATATTTGTTGTCGAAAAAGAACGATCATTTTGATCAATGAAGTGTGAGGCACTATCAATATGGATTTGGATAATCTTAAGTGATAAGTTGATGAAGCGAATAAATCAATGGTTGATATTATAATCACCCATGAGTCATGCATGTACACAAAATAACAACCATTCATTTGAAGATTAATAGTTGATGTTACTCACTTTATTTTCTAAAGTGAATTGTTCACTTTAAAGAAGTCAAATTATCAATATAATCTATGAATGTATTGAAATTGCAAATACATTTCCATTTTTTTTTTGCTAGTGATTTTATGGACACAATTGATCAACAAAAATATATGTTTTAGGATTAAACTAACTAACTAAAAACACATTTTATGCCAAAAAAATGATTAAAAAAAAAAGACATATATAGGTATTTTGTATAGTTTTGATACATTTAAGGAGTATTGTGACAACGCCTAACATATTCAAGAATCAAAATAACTATTCACTCAATTAATTTGTATGTGTAGTAGATCTAGACTATCCTTAATCCCTATTGTCTATATACAAATTTTCTACAAAATAAAGTCACTTCATTCTCACAGTTAGATAATGGTGATGATTTAATCAATATCAAACGGTTCAAATTGAACTACAATATTTTAATAACAAAATTTATATATATTTTTAAACCGATCATCTCGATTGGAAGACCGTAGACTGCGTGAATGTAGAATTTATCTTATTGAAAGGTATCTAGTTTCTTATTACTACTACCAACTGCCCAAAAAGTATATGTAAATCATATGATATTTTTAAGGGAAATGCTTGTGTGTACAAATCAGTTTTTTGTTTCAGTGGCACGAACGACTTACCAACTTGTTTAAGGGTTGTTTCTTTGCTTTTTAATTTCATTTCTAGCCTTATACCGCAATATAAAATTATATTAATTCTAACCTTTTTTTTTTGTCATTCTAAGTTGTATAGTATTTTTATTTCTTTTAATTATGATTACATATGAGGTCAAGTTTATTACAGACTATTACTACGGACAAATTTTTTTTAAACTCCAATTGCCTCATATATACGTAATGTTTCTTGGAAGTTGATATTATTGGTGATTTTTATGTTCATGATTGATATAATAACTTAAATAATTTGATAAAAATATAAAGAAAATAAATATATATTCCATATTGGATTGACGTAAATCAAGTCAATATTTTGTACATAAAGATGAGAAGAGTCGTAAACTATTATTTGTATCGTCTACCATGGTTAGAATTTCTAATAATTTTTAAGTGTTAGTCCATAACGGACCAATTACAAAAATGTTCCACAATACAACGCACCTTAAATATAATTTTGAATCCTATAAAATATTTGTCATCCTAAATTTAGTTCGGTTTTAATTTTTCTTATACACTTATTTCATGTTTTTAAAATTAATCTATACTTTTTTTTTCAAGTTTAGTTTTCATTTGGTTTACTTCATGTTTTAATTAAGAAAATCCAAAAGTATTAAGCAGCTTGAAAGTAAGGCAAATTGGTTTGGCTAAAAAGTGATCGTGCAACTCACAAGAAAATTTTATCATTCTTTAAAAAAAAAGAAAAATGTTAAATATTACAATAAAAAATAATAAAGAAAGGTCAAAAGTTATTTTTTAATTAATTTGATTATTTCAACTTACTATTTTAATGTATAATTTATTTTTCTAATATAATATTTTTGCCTCAGTAATTTATTCGTGAAAAAATCTTTCTATATAGCATAGCTGCATCCAAAGTAATATTAGGGGTGGAAAAAATTCTTCCCACATAAAATATAGTTTTTGAAAAAGCCCAATAGTCCATGTAATAAACATATGTGGCTTGAGTTCGTCAAAAACAAAACATATGTAGTTTTTTTTTTCTAAGGAAAATATATGTGGCTTTAAGTTTATAATTTAGCCCGTAATATAGGGCAAATTATAGTCTCGCCATACTTATACTTTTAATCAAACATTTTACACAAATGACTTATTTATCATTTTCTTTAATAAAAAATAATTCTCTCACTTCATCTTCAATTGTGTTTCAGAAAATTTATGGTCTATTTAGAGTGCACGTGAGTTTCTGATTTTTAATTTTGAAAATCAATTTCAAAATCAAACTTTGTTGAGTAAAATGCAGTTGAGTTAATTTTTTACTTAATTTTAAAATAATTTTTCCTTAAAACTCAACTAAAAAAATAGATTTTATCTTGTTTTTGTTTTAAAAGTAACATGTCATCATGGACATTATCATCACTCCAACAATTATCGACCACCATCTCCAATAACCATCTCTAACGACCACCATTATCACTGATCATCTACTTCTGACTATCTAACCACCACGTCTGACCACCGTCACCCACCCATCTTTAGTTATATCCTTTGGAGCAGGGGTAGACAAAAATCCATAATTCGACTGGAACCCGTGTAATCCGACCAAAATTTCTTCAAAATGTTCCGTTGGAGTCGGATGTTGGGTTAAAAAAATTGGGGAGAACGGATTAATACGAGTTCCCATAGTCGATTTTAAATGTCAATAGTTGACATATCGAGACCCAACCCTGACCGAAAAAGTGACATAATAATTATTATGTGTATCTTGCACGTTTATTAAAAAGTGACATATCTGGCACACTTTTGTTCTCTCTCAAGGATCCAATCTTACATAAAAGTGTTGAGATGACATATACTGTTATTTTTGAATTTTGAAAAAGTTTGAAGCGGAGTGCTTTTGGTGTGATTTTTCAACTGAGGAGAACCCCCTCTATTTATAGAGGAATTCCGCAACTGAATCAGAGAAAATGGTGCGATCAATTAGCTTTGAGTAGTGCGCTCCAGTTGACCGCTCCAATCCTTGACCTCAAAAAACGCGATCCTTTCGTCCACTCTCTCCTTTTGGATGTATTTAGGACTTTCTCTCTAGCTAATCCTTTCGTCAAAGGATTTGCTAAATTTTCATAAGTGCGTACATGATCCACTATAACAGCTCCTTTAGAAAGTAATTCTCTAACTGTGTTGTGCTTATGACGTATTTGTCGTCTCTTACCGTTGTAATAACGGTTCTCAATTTTTGCAATAGCGGCGTACTATCGCAGTGGATCAACACAACTGGTAAATGTTTTTCCCATAAGGAGACCTCAGCTAGCAAGCATCTCAACCAGCTTGCTTCTTCACTAGCAGTAGCTAGTGCTATCATTTCAGACTCCATAGTGGACTGAGCCAATATCGTCTATTTCTTCGATTTCCAAGATACAGCACCACCAGCTATAATGAAAATATAGCCACTGCTTGCTTTGGAATCATCTGATAAGGTGTTCCAATCAGCATCACTGTATCCTTCAAAGACAGCAAGAAATATTTGATAATGTAATCTGAGACTCATGGTCCTTTTAAGGTATCTCATGACTCTTTCGTTAGCGTGTCAATGCTCCATACTAGGTTTACTAGTAAACCTGCACAACAATCCCACGACATAGGCAATGTGGGGTCTAGTCCAATCAGTGGCATACCTGAGGCTACCAATGATGCTCGCATATTCAGTTTGTTTAACACCTTCACCAGTGTTCTTGAAAACTTTCACACTTGGATCATATGGTGTGCAAGCAGGTTTACAGTCAAAGTAATTATATTTCTTTAGGATCTTTTCAACATAGTGAGATTGATCCAAAGAAATTCCCCTTTCTGACCTAGTAATCTTTATTCCAAGGATTACACCCGCTTCTCTGAGGTCTTTCATATCAAAGTTGTTACTCAACAGCGATTTCACATTGTCGACGGCATGAATGTTTGAACCAAATATTAGTAAGTCGTCTACATAGAGACATATGATAGTGCAAATGCCATTTTCAATTTTGTAATAAATAGATTTGTCACTTTCATTCACTTTAAACTCATTCGACAAAATCAAGTTGTCAAAATTTTCATGCCATTGCTTAGGAGCTTGTTTAAGACCATACAAAGTCTTATCTAACTTACAAACCTTGTCTTCTTGCCCATGTATTACAAAACCTTCAGGTTGTTCCATATAGATTTCTTCTTCCAGGTCACCATTTAAAAAGGCTGTTTTTACATCCATCTAGTGTATCACCAGGTTATGAATAGCCGCAAGTGATATGAGCACCCTGATGGATGTTATTCTAGTGACAGGTGAAAAAGTGTCGAAGAAATCTATATTTCCTCTTTGTCTAAAACATTTGGCTACAAGGCGTGCCTTGTACTTATCAATATATCCATCGGGTTTTAGTTTCTTTTTTAAAATCCATTTACAACCTATAGGTTTGCAACCAGGAGGCAAGTCCACTAAATGTCAGATCTTGTTAGACTATAGAGAATCCATTTCATCGTTTATAGCTTCTTGCCATAAGTCTGCATCCAAAGATGACAAAGCTTCCTTGAGATTTGTAAGATCCTCTTCTAAATTATAGGCCATATATTCAGGTCCATAATCTTTAGCAACTCTCACTCTCTTACTCTTTTGAGTTTCTGTTTCGCCTTGTTTGTTGCTTTTAGTGCTTCTTATTACAGGAGCTTGACTAGGTTCGCTGCCCCCACTATTTCTCGATTTGAAAGGGAATTTATTTTCATAGAAGTCAACATCATTTGATTCTATGACCACTTTTGCATTTAGGTCGTAAAACCTATACGCTTTACTGTTTATCGCATACCCAATGAATACACATTCATAGGCTCTACTAGCGAGTTTAATTCGATTGGGATCGGGGATTCTGACATAAGCCAGACAGCCCCAAGTTCGAAGATAAGACAAATTGGGCTGTATTTTCTTCATTATCTCATAAGGAGATGTTTTATTCTTAGATTTAGGAACTCTATTCAAAACATAGTAAATAATTAAAATAATTTCCCCCCACCAGTGAGATGCAGCACCAGCATTAAGCATTATTGCTACAACAAGTTCAGTAAGAGTTATATTCTTTCTTTCAGCTTTACCATTCATTTCAGGTGAATATGGTGCAGTAGTTTCATGTATAATTCCTTGGGTTTTATAAAACTCATTAAATAAACTAGAATCATACTATGTTCCTCTATCACTACGAAATCTCTTAATCTTCTTACTAAATTGAATTTCAATTTCAGTTACAAAGATCTTAAACATGTCAAGCGCTTCACTTTTATTTTTCATAAGATATACAAAAGTATAGTCGGAACAATCGTCAATAAAAGTAATAAAATAACGCTTTCCATTTCCGGTTAACGTCCCATCAAGTTTGCGTATATCAGAGTGTATTAAGTCTAAAGGTTCAGATTCTCTAACTACTGATTTATGTGAACTTTTAGTTATTTTTGCTTGACTGCAAAAATCACATTTTTCAAAATATTTTAAAGATAACTTTGGAATTAAGCCTAAGTTACTTAAGTTTGAAATCACACGTTTGTTCATATGACAAAGTCTAGCATGCCAAATATTAAAATCACACAACATGTAAGTAGAAGGAAACATTTTATTGATTTCAATATTCAATTTAAACATGCCATCAGTGGCGTACCATTTCCCAACAAAAATATTATTTTTAGAAATGGTTTACAAATCTGCCCCTATAGTCTGAGTAAACCCTGCCTTATTGAGAAGAAACCCAGAAACCAGATTCTTCCTTATTTCTGGAGTGTGCATGACATCCTTCAGAATTAAGGTTTTTCCAGAGGTGAATGTTAGTTCCACATCTCCAATACCAGCAACATTAGTGGTGTGGGAATCTCCAACAACACTTTCTTATCTTCAACAGCAGTGTATGTTTTAAACATAGCACGATCATAACAGACATGGCGGGAGGCGCCAATGTCTATCCATCATCCATCTGATCCACCAACAAGGTTGATCTAAGTTATCATAGCAACGAATTGCTTTTCTGTCAAGTTAGCCTGATTAGCAGGGCCTGACTTGTTCCTACACTTGCGTGCTATATGACCCTGTTTCCCACAGTGAAAACAGAGAAAGGGGATAGGGCCATTTCTAGGAGGTGATTGCTGCTTTGCAATTGGGGCCTTCGGAGGGTTCCCATTCTTGTTGCTGTTCTTTGAAGAGCGATTCTGAATCTTTAGATGTTTGCTGTTTGGATTCATAACTGCTCTGATGAATTTCTTTTTCTTGTTATTTGCCACAAGAAGAACTTCATCTTTCTGGTCTTGCTTACGGGATTCTTCCTCAATTCTAAGGCGAATTATCAGACTTTCTAGAGAGAATTCTTTGGTTTTATGCCTGAGAGAATTTTTAAAATCTTTCAAAGCAGGGGACAATTTGTCAATAATAATAGCAATTTGAAACTGTTCATCAAGGGACATACCTTCAGTGATGATTTTGTGAGCAATTTTCTGGATTTCATGAGATTGAGCTTCCACGGATCTGTCATCTGTCATATGATATTTGAGGTAGCGGCTAACAACATACTTTTTGGCTCCAGCTTCCTCAGTATCATATTTCTTCTTCAGAGCATCCAAAACCTGTCTAGCAGTATTGTTGTCGGAACTGTAGTAATCATACATATCATCAGCAAGTCCATTCAGAATATAATTCTTACATAAGTAATCATTATGTTCCCATTGGGTTAATTCAGCAGCTTTCTTATCCTTTTCTGTTTGTTCAGCATTTTCTGGAACAACAGGAATGTCATTCTTCAGAATGTTGGCAAGCTTTTTCTTGGTTAGAAAAAATAACATCTTTTGTTGCTATCGTTTGAAGTGACTTCCTTCAAACCGAAACGGTTTGTTGTAGTCAGAAGCAGAAGAACATGTCCCAGTAATTTCGTCGGTAGACATGGCAGTTCGAAAACGTCTTAAAATTGTTATTTTTGAATTTTGAAAAAGTTTGAAAAAACAATTTATGCCACCGAAAATATTACTGGGTTGAGTCGCGGACTAGGTCGCTCTCTTTAAGACGTTTCGAGGCACTGCCCAAATGGTGCAAGGCAAACTATCAACCACGAAGTCCCCAGGCTAAAACAACCCAGATCACTGTATCGGAGTTCTACTGCACTGCAGAAAACCGTTCTAGAATTACACCCTCAATATGGCAGTCTAACGACTACCACTCGTAATATGGCACTAAGGCCACTCAAGAAAAAGAAGAAGCAGTAAGAACGAGGGGAGAAGAGAGAAAAGCCTCAGAAGCGGAGTGCCTTTGGTATGATTTTTTAACTGAGGAGAGCCATCTATTTATAGAGGAATTCTGCAACTGGATCAGAGAAAATGGTGCGATCCATTAGCTCTGAGTAGTGCGCTCCAGTTGACCGCTCCAATACTTGACCTCAGAAAACGTGCGCTCTGAAACTGCTGCCCACCCAAAACGTGTGCATTTGACTACCTGAACATGCGCTAGGGTTTTGACTTTGAATAATGACCAGGCAACAGCAGTTACGTGGCACCTAGAGTTAGGGTTTTGACCGGGCAAAAAGGGAAGACTGGATCATATCATCAAGTAGACTCGGTGGAGGACAGTCACGTAATTAACGCAACAATCTTTCATTTACTAAAAAAAAATAATACACTACAAGACCAAGGCCCAAGCCCGAGCCCAAACGAACGGACAGCGGCGGCGCGCGCTCGCGCGTGTGTGGTGATCAACTTTGCTTGCGTTCTTCCTCCTTCACAAAATTGGGGTACCCTTTAGGGCACACCCCAAGGTACATAACTCCACTTTATATACCCTACTAGTGTGTGATATCCCTCATATGTGGCACTTCTCATTTTTTCAATTCACAATCACACTAGCTCATTAATGTCACCATTATTACCAACAATCTTCCATTAATTTTATCATCATTTCCAACACTAAATATATAAATTTATTCACACGCAAAGAAAAAAAAAAGTAGCCAATGTCACCTCAAGACAACACATAGATTCGGCCCTAATGATGTGCATTTGCATTAATTTGTCAAATACATAATTAACGTATATTGTTTTTTTTTTGTGTATGTCAAAATAATTTTAATTTTGGGTTCTCACTAGATGAGTATTCCTCAAAAATCTAATGTTAATAAGGTGAGTTGGGAACAATGTCAACTAATTATGTCACATGTCACTTAAGCATAAATTTAGATGAAATGAGTGGGGTCTACAAAATTAAAAATAATTAAGATTTATAGAATGAAAATCGCTAAAAAATAAAGAGGATAGTTAAAATTGCACAATTGCGATAGTAGGAAGTCAAAAATATATTTTAAGTAGTTTTTTTTCTTCATTTTTTTAGGATAATTGTAAAATTATAACGCCGTAGTTTTCTCTCCTCACCTTGTGCTAGGGTTTTAGGCATCACATCTCATATTTTTTACTAACTTCTTTATCCAAGTTCTTGTTGGCGTTTTGTAGGCTCTTTTGGTTTCTCTACGTTGTTTGACACATAGTTTTGTCCGTAATTTTTAAATTTTTTATAAAAATTAATAAATATATAAAAAATGAAATAAAAAATTTAATAATAAAAAGTAAAAATAAATAATTATGGTGTGAACAAATCTCACAATCATTTTTGTATTTCCAAACTTCTGAACAATGTAAATTTTGGATAATGCTAATGATGTTGTTCGATGAGATATTTTTGTTCGTGCTTCAGTTTTCTAGGATGGGATCGATATGGATCACATATATTTAACACGAAGTTAGAAAACCAACAAATTATTTCTGAACCTACTAGCCTTTTGTCTTTTTTATTGTGATTCATGCATAAGCACAATGATTTCAGGCGATAAAAGAACTTTCAAATATATTAGACTTTTGTTTTTAATGCATTTTTTATGGCTTTTGATGGGCTCAGATTCGACAAAGATAATAAGAATGGGGTCTTTGGTGGATATTTTCTTTGGTTGGTAATTGGCTATGGCATTGGTAAGTTATTTTGCAGTTGGTAAGTATTGATTTTTTTTTGTTTACTTTTTATGTGTCCTCGTTAAATGAAATAAGAAAGCACCGACGAAATAAGCAAGGGAGTAAGTAATATAGTTAGATGAACTTAAATTTTCTTGAAAATAAAAGTGTTTAATGTTTTTTTCATAAGTCCTTCTAATGAGTATCTTAAGGACACCGGTTAATTAATAATGCTGTCAATTAATTAGAAAAGTAAATATCAAGTGATTTTGTGTTATCAATATGCTCTTATTTTCATTAATACTTATGTGTATTTCTTTAACATGTGTTTTATAGACATTAGACATTCCTTGTATTTGACCTTTTTAATCCTTCTGTTAACCTCTTAAACTTCAATTACTGAAACTTTTGTGTTTGAAAATAATTACTATTAAGTTACTTTTGTTTTTACCATGGGTACATTTAGTGCCGAGATAAAATAGCATTTATTAAACTCTGGTTGATTAGAGTTGCTATCAATTGCTTGCTTGTGCAATAACCCCGTTATTCATGACTTAGTATAGGTATCTTATGTATGTTTTGTTTACATAAAAGTTTCTTCTCCGCTTGAGTTTGAATTAGTAGTAAGAGCATAGTCTTGTAGCCTCAAGGTATTGAGTTCCAATTCCCTCGAGAACTGTTGTAAAATGGTCATTAGCGACACTTTAATTAATAAAAATTTCTCTTTTCTCCAATTTTTTTTTTTAAATAGTAGTATTTATTCAATTGGTTTTTCTAATGCTACTAGAAATACTAGTTTATGGCATTCCTGATCTTCCATGTTGATTGGTCATTTATTTAAACTTGTACTTTATTTTTAAAAGTTGCTATGCTTTAAAGTTCTTACAAAGGATGGTTTACTATCTAAGGTCTTTTCTTCACATATTTTGGGCTATATATGATGAACGGTCATGGACAACCTGCACTTCTCTATCTCGTTCCATGTACACTAGGTAACTAGTTTGGTGCTTTAGATTATATATATGCATTGATTCTCATCATTTAGCTTGTCTGATGCTTAAATGTTGTCGAATTAAATCAATAGGAGTCGTTGTGACATTGGAATGCATAAGAGGTGAACTGAAGTTTCTTTGGAGTTATAAGGCAGACTCATCTTCATCGAGAGAGCCTTCTGAAGTTTGAACCATCATTTAGCTATGACGTTATAATGGTCATTGACTAAGTTTTATTATTCAAATACTTTTATGATAATAAGTTGTATCTTTCATATATTATTTTGAAGTTTTTATGACTAATTTGAATTTCCTACACTTTCAAAGACTAAATTTGTAGCTTATCCATTAAATACCTCTATATATTATCAAATATTAATTGCAATATATGTAAATATATTGTATTATTTACACAAATAAATTAAACTAATGATACTAAGATATTATTAAATTAGTTATTTAACATACTTTTTAAAAAACATATAGTAAGAAATATATTAAATGAAAAAATATTTTAAATAAACTTTGTGTTTTATCATCTACTCTTACTTAAATATTATAGCTTATAATTAGTAAAATTTTATCTCTCTCTCTATTTGTGTGTATAATATAGATACCAAAATAACTTGTATTAAAAAGATATATTAAAATCACTTGATGGTAGTGTCAATTATTTGGCACAGCTTGAACAAAAAATGCTTTAAAAAAATTATTTAAATTTATCATATAATGTTTTTATATAATTAAGTATCAAGACTTTTAATGAAAATATTAGTTGCAAACCACAATTTGTTATATAAGTACAACAATATTAGATATGGTTCCTATATTGGTCACTCTTTTATATAGACGCATGGGAGTAAACATGAGATTAATATTAGGTGGTTACCGTCCCAACGTCTTTATACTCATTATTGATGGTTCTCGCATAAGTCACTCTAGTCTTTCAGTTTGTTGTGGCCTTATTAAAAATTTCAGAGGTTATGGCTCTCATATTGGTCACTATAGGTTATTTTGTCGGAATTGTGGGGTTTTGTTCATGGATTACAATTGACTAGTAATATGAGTATCAATTCTTTGATGGAGATGGACTCTCTCACATTTGTGGGCATGATTAATACCAGACATTCTCATAACCTTCGTTTGCTTCCTCTACTCCATGGAGCACTAGTTCTAATGGATAGGCAAATATGAAATTGTGAGTTAAACATATTTAGGGATCTCTCCCTTGATTAGTTATTTAACTTTCTGTGTTAATTTTGCTCTTTATCAAAAAATAAAAGTAGAAAAATAGTTTGAAGATTTGAGGATCTCCTCCAAGTGGTCTCAATAATTTTCTTATGGATGATGTTATGAGAATTTTTTTCTCTCGTGCTTAGGCTTTTCCTTTTCTATTATTTGTTTTGGTTGTCTTTGTTCTCACTTTTCTTTTCCTCCATCTTACCAAAGAAAAAATGCATCAGTAGTTATAAGTTTACTGTGTGTACGACCAAGAATATATTATTATTCAAAAAAATTATTTTAAAAAATAAGAATGATCTGATTATTTTTTAATCATTTGTTTTTTTTATAATTTAAAAATATATTAAAAAAAATTCAGAGAGACATATACGTTACACAGAACAACATTTAAAAAACAAAAAACAAAAGTACCACAAAGAATGTTTTGATTATTTTATTATTATTGAAAAGAGTGATTTAAATGACAAAAAAGTTGACTGCAAAAATATACTTGAAATTACAAGTATAATTAAAAAATAAAAGAAAACATAAAATTACTAAATTCTTCAAATTTTTATTCAATATTATGTAAATATAACTACTATAACAAGTCTATGTTC
>JBBPBP010000001.1:18729363-18741617 GCA_037974735.1 Cicer chorassanicum
ATATATATATATATATATATATATATATATATATATTATATATAACATGTTCCATTAGTCAATGTTAAATATATATCAATAGATACTTTGTACTTAACACTACAAAAAAAATTGTGATTATTCATAGTAGATTTTGACTTTATCAACAAAAATCTCATAGATAAATATAAATTACTCGCGAACACATATCCTTATATAAATAGCCTTTAGATAAAATATTACACCTAGAATTAATCCATGATATTTTCGTGGGTGATGATCCCATGACTTTTCTGTACTTGACATCACAAATATCTTTTATTTTTTTGGCTTTTTTCAATAATTACTAGTACCACCAACAAATTTCTCAATGGCATTAATTTAAATAAAAAACCATACAAATATGATAAGTTTATCAATTAAATAACAATTCCTAAACACAAATATCATTATATCAAAATAAAATGAAGCCATTACAAAAAATGCAAAGTAACAATTAATTCTACAATATACAAACCAATTTACATAAACGTTGTTTATTAGAGCAAACAACAAAGATAAACCTAAAAAAAAAATTGTATTAACTATGAATAGACTATACAAGTTCTACCATACACCTAGAGTAGGAACACACCCTATTAATACCGACCAAACACAAAATAGCTAGAGATGATGTCAAGGCATAAGCACCCAAATTGCAGAAAACAGCCCCCTAAACATACACCACGCCCGGGACAATTGCTGTCAAAAGTCTAACTTGTGACACACTGTTTACCTATATCTCTGATCCTATTACTAAACAATACTATTCTTTTTCATATCAAAATAGATGATTGAGACAAAATATGATAATTATATCATGTCTATTATGCTGACCGACCTTTGTGGAAAAAAACTATGATCCCGATTTCATACCGATTGAGATAATATATATGAACAAAATAAAATTTTCATAACTTTCATACTTATTAGATCTTCAAAGTGGAATAATATATCATAAAGAATAGATTGTTTTCTCCCCTCTTTTTCTTTTGGGTTTCTGTATATAAAAAAATAAGATGATGAAAATGAAAATCCTATCTAACAATTAAGTCAGCAATATTTTAAAAATTGAGGCAGCTAGGTGTATAAGATCTACTCAAAGGAAGCCTCTTAAGTAAGTGGTCCTATAGTTGAATAATTAAAAAGGTGAATGCTTAAAGTTTTCACCAAAATTATTTAAAGAGCTGCAACTGCTGGCTCTCTTTTCTTTGAGTGCAGTGCAAGCCAAATATGCCACATCATAATTGTAATTATGCTTCTCTTGTATATTCATGGAAACGCGAACTATTTCACAACCATTTTCACGGTTGCATTGCATACATAATTTAGTATCATCAGATTTAAATATGTTTTGGATTCCAATACATATATAATTTTGTCTTTTATGGGTTAAATATTTTACCTTTCATGAGTTCTTGGTGAGACTTTAAATATGAGTTGTTTGGTTAGATGTAGCTTTTAAATGAAAAGAATTAAAAGATCATTTATTTCTATTTTTTAATAATTGAATGATATATTTGGAAAGAAAATGTATATTATATATTGTTGATATAGAAAATACTTGGGTAGTCACAAGATTTGGAGTCACACATAAAAATACATATAATTTAATTCATTAAAAAATACATATTATTTAATAATTTTCTCTTTCTACCTTTTTCATTTTTTTAGTGATGTTAGATATAATTAAAGTGATTTGTAGTTAGTTAGGAAGGTTAGAAAACAATTAGAAGTTAGTTAAATTTGTTTTGACAGTTAGTACTCAAAACTGCTATAAAGCAAGTAATACGGAGAACATTCTCCAGACTGTTAATCAATCTCCATTTTTAGAACTTTCTGTTTTCTTCTCTCTTCTTCTCAATTTCAATTCCTCTCAATTATACAACCTGTTCTAACAATTGGCATCAAGAGCTTGGGTTCTAAACCTTGGGAAACACGAGTGCAAGAGGGAGGGGGAATCAAAATTGGAAAACACAAGTGTGAGTGAAAGAAAGAAAAAAGACATGAATGGAGGAGGATTTTCATCGAATTTGTCAATCCTTGATGGGAAGAATTGGGAGAGGTGGTCTGCATCCATGAGATAGTTGCTGGGAGCTCAAGAAGTGTTTGAGATTGTTTAAGATGGCTATGAACAACTTGGTGCGAATCCAACAGAAAGACAACAAACAACTTTTAAAGATTGCAAGAAAAGAGATTGCAAGGTATTGTTTTACATCTAGCAAAGTGTGGATTCAAACAACTTTGACAGGATTTCGAAGGCATCTACATCAAAGGAGGCATGGGAGATCTTGGTTAAGTA
Source organism: Cicer chorassanicum (assembly GCA_037974735.1). Lineage (NCBI taxonomy): Eukaryota > Viridiplantae > Streptophyta > Magnoliopsida > Fabales > Fabaceae > Cicer > Cicer chorassanicum. The sequence continues at coordinate 18,731,684 of JBBPBP010000001.1, forward strand.
CTATATAGGTGGGGAAAAGGCCAAGAAAGTGAAGCTCCAAATGCTAAGAAGGCAATTACAGATGGAAGAAGATCAAGTTGTGGCAGATTACTTCAATCGTGTGCACGTTGTTGTTAATCAGATCAGAACAAATGGTGAATTATTAACTGAAGTGGTGGTTACTGAAAATATCCTTAGAACATTAACACAAAGGTATGATCACATAGTAGTGGCCATTGAAGAATCAAAGGATCTTGATAAGATAAAGGTGGAGGATTTGCAAGGCTCTCTTGAAGCTCATGAACTGAGAGTAAGAGAAAGGTGTGCAGCAACCTCAGCATCTCAAGTGCAGGCCCTAGCCCAAGTTGAATTATTAACTGAAGTAGTGGTTACTGAAAATATCCTTAAAACATTAACACAAAGGTATGATCACATAGTGGTGGACATTGAAGAATCAAAAGATCTTGATAAGATGAAGGTGAAGGATTTGCAGGGCTCTCTTGAAGCTCATGAACTGAGAGTAAGAGAAAGATGTGCATCAACCTCAGCATCTCAAGTGCAGGCCCGCATGCCCAAGTTAACAAGAAGACCAGTCAAGGTGATGTGAAGCACAAGAAAGGTAAGGGTAAATTCAAGTGGTACAAGAAAATGATTCTGATGAAGAGGCTGGGAGTTCAAGAAATCAAAACAAAAGTGATAACAGCAACAAGAATTCAAATGGCAAGAAGAAATTCAACAAGAAAGGAATCCAATGTTACAATTGTAAAAAATGGGGGCATTTTGAAAATGAATGCAAATCCAAGAAAGTCCAAAGAGAGGATGATGAAGCTCAAATGACAACTGAGGATTCAGATTCAGATGATGTGTTATTGAAGGCCACCACAAATGGAGAACGTTCTCCGTTTTCAGACACAATCTTGTTGATGGCAACTACAAACCAAGAACGTTCCGAAAAAGTGTTAAAAATGAAGAACGTTCTTTGTCCCAGTTCTGGTTTCACGATACTGGTTGTTCTAATCATATGACTGGACATAAGGAGTGGTTTGTGAGTCTTGATGAAAGAATAAAATTGGAAATCAGATTTGTAGATAATAGCAAAGTAACTACAGAAGGAGTAGGAAAGGTGTTGATACAAAGGAGAGATGGAAAGCAATCTTTCATATGTGATGTGTTGTATGTGCCAAGAATGAATAACAATATGCTAAGTCTTGGACAGCTGCTTAAAAAAGGATATTCAATGAAGATGGAGCATGGTGAAATAAGATGTTTGATAGTGCAAGTAGGCTTGTATTGAAGGCACCATTGTCCAAAAACAGAACCTTCAAAACAACACTACCAACTGGATCTTCAAGAATGATGGAGATTGAAGGATTGAATGAGATTTTGAATTCAAGGGAAGGTGATGTTGGTACCCCAACTGTTCAATCTCGTATGGCTTGTAGAACTACAGCTCAAAGGAAAACAGTCAACCATGGAGCAAGAGCAGGAGTTGTTGTAGGAGATGTTAAGCAAGGGAACAAAGATGATAATGTTTCAGTCACTCATGTTGTTGTGCCAAGTACCAGGAGAAGGATCCATGCAGTTTCTACTCGCAGAAAGAAGGAAAAGATTGGGCTGGATGACGATAATGATTATGGTAAGAGTGAGGTCCAAGGAAAGCCAATGGATGCTGCTAAAACTCATGTTGTAGCTTCTTGCAATAGGGCAAGAGCTGCTGGCTGTTCAGTTTGCAACAAGACTGATTTGCATCTGCTGGATGGATTTTCGGAAGAGGACATAAAGTTGGTAACGGAGATGAAATCTGAAGCATTGAAGACTGCAATTGATCAAAGCGGCAAGGGGACAGAAGCTGATGTGTTGCTGACCATGCGTGCCTTGACTGAAGAAGGCGTGATTGCGGTGAAAAATAGAGCTTGAGAGAGATTGTTGAATCAGAGGATGGAGATAAAGATGAAGTCTAAGAAAATCAATGATTGTTTGAACAGATCAGCAAAACGCATGAAACTGTGCTATCGGTGTGGCGAAGTAGGACATTTTGCTCGAGAATGCGCAAGACATTCAAGTGTTTATGAAAGGAGCAAACATATAGAAACAAGGTTTCACTTCTTAAGAGATCAAGTGATGAATGGAATGATGAAAGAAGAGCACTGCAGTATCAATGATCAAAAGACAGACATCTTAACTAAAAGCTTGAAGAGGGTGAAGTTCAAATAGATAAGGAACAATCTTGTATTAATGTCAATTGAATCACTTTGAATTAGGGGGCATGTTGGATATAATTAAAGTGATTTGTTTAGTTAGGAAGGTTAGAAAACAATTAGAAGTTAGTTAAGTTTGTTTTGACAGTTAGTACTCAAAACTTCAAAACTGCTATATAGCAAGTAATACATAGAACATTCTCTAGACTGTTAATCAATCTCCGTTTTCGGAACTTTCTGTTTTCTTCTCTCTTCTTCTCAATTTCAACTCCTCTCAATTATACAACCTGTTCTAACAAGTGTGACTAAATCTTGTGACTATACAAGAGTTTCTTTGTTGATACATTTTAATGTGAAAATATCAATGAAAGGTGAAAATTTTAACAGTTGATATATACTTCTCTTCTACAAAGTTGTAAATGTTATTATGGTGAAAATAGTGATTTATATTTTCTTAACTGCATCCACCATTGGTATATTTTTTTATTGTGTTATCATGGCTTATTTTGGTTAAGTTTATGATTACTAGTTTTACTGGTATGTTATGTTTATATTACTTGTAATTAGTTTTTCAAGTACCTACTTTTGAACACTCTTCCCAATAATGAGCTATCATCTTTAATCAGTCTCCAACACTGTTTGTCAATGATGGCTTTGTTGAAATCACTAAAATCTTTGAAGCATAGCCCACCAATCCGCTTGGATTTTAACCTTCTTCAAACCCCCACTAGAATCTTGTTGTCATTGTTTCAATCTCCTTACTGCAACCTTCTGGAAGCTTGAAGCAGCTCATTATATAGTTTGGGATGGCTTGTACGATAGCCTTTACCAAGATTTCATTCCTTTCCTAGAAAGACATTTTTCTTTCCACCATTTCAGCTTCTTCCAGACTCGGTTTATGACAAGGGAGAAAACCAATTTCTTGGATCTACCAAAAATAATTTCTTGCGAGAGTGTCAACAATCTTTTCCCCCATCCTATTACAAATCATTTCTCTTTCTTCATTCAACACATTTTGACTAAACGACACTTCTGACTTGTCAAATTAACCATTTTCTGGAAGCATTGTGATAGGAGGTTAGAAATTTAATGACTGCATCCGCTTCACTGGAATATGCCCTTGAAAATAGAAGGTTATCATTTGCGAATAGAAGATGGGATAACTAAGGTGTTCCTCTTTCTACTTTAATTCCATTTAGTTGATTTGTGGAAACCTACTTGTGGAGTAGCCCTGACAGAACATCAACACATATAATAAAGAGATAACGTGATACGGGGTCACATTTCTAGATACCTCTTTCATATGTGAAAAGCTTGCTTGGTTGCCCATTTATAATAATCTAGTATGAGACAGTGAAGACAAAGTTCATGACTAAAGAGACCAAATGTGTTGGGAAACCCATAGATTGGACCTGTCAAAACGGGCTACCCGACCCATTTATGGTCGTCCTTTACGGGTTGCGGGTTTCTTCTGAACGGACTAAAAAGCCCTGTTTTAATATGGGTTGTTGAAATACTACCTGAGCCCTACCCTAGACGGGCTGTGGGTTGGGCAAGTAGCCCGCATATTTTTTTTATAATTTTTTTAATTATATTTTTAATTTTTTTTGCAACTCTCTTAATTTAAAAAATTTCTTCGTGCCCATTTAAAAACAACTTAGTTCAGAATTTCTTCATGCCGTATGCCGTTTCCGTGGAGTGAAATGAGTGAGACCTTGAGTCTGTATGTGAGAGTTCCGTCACATTTTCCTTCAAAATAGGGTTTGTTGTGTCTTTGTGACAAGCTCCTTAGAAATGACATTAAAAGTTTGATAAGTTGATTATATCGAATGAGTTTAAGTGAATGAAAGTGACAAATGTATTTACTACAAATTTGAAAATGACATTTGCACTATCATATGTCTCTATGTAGACGACTTACTCATATCTGATTCAAACATTCATGTTGTAAATACTGTGAAATCATTGTTGTGTAACAACTTTGATATGAAAGACCTCGGAGAAACGAATGTAATCCTTGAAATCAAGATTAGTAGGTCAAAAAATGGAATTTCTTTGGATCAATCTCACTATATTGAAAAGATCCTGAAAAAATATAATTACTTTGACTGTAAACCTGCTTGCACACCATATGATCCAAGTGTGAAACTTTTTAAGAACACTAGTGAAGGTGTTAGACAAACTGAATATGCGAGCATCATTGGCAGCCTCAAGTATGCCATTGATTGTATTTGACCCGACATTGCCTATGTCATGGGATTGTTGTGCAGGTTTACTAGTAGACCTAGTATGGAGCATTGGCACGCTATTGAAAGAGTCATGAGATACCTTAAAAGGACCATGAGTCTCAGATTACATTATCAAAGATTTCCTGTTGTCCTTGAAGGATACGGTGATGTTGATTGGAACACCTTATCAGATGATTCCAAAGCAACCAGTGGCTATATTTTCAATATAGCCGATGGTGTTGTATCTTGGAAATCGAAGAAATAGACGATATTGGCTAAGTCCACTATGGAGTCTGAAATGATAGCATTAGCTACCGCTAGTGAAGAAGCAAACTGGTTGAGATGCTTGCTAACTGAGAACCCTTTATGAGAAAAACCTATGATAGATGTGTTGATCCACTGCGATAGTACCGCGGCTATTGCGAAGATTGAGAATCATTATTACAACGATAAGAGACGACAAATTCGTCGTAAGCACAACGCTGTTAGAGAGTTACTTTCTAAAAGAGTTGTTATGGTGGATCATTTACGCACTGATGAAAATTTGGCAGATCCTTTGACGAAAGGATTAGCTAGAGAGAAATTCATAAAATACATCCAAAAGGATAGGACTAATGCCTATAGAGTCACTCATGATGGTAACCCGACCTAAAAGACTGGAGATCCCAAGAATTAGGTTCAATGGGTAATAACAAGTCATAGTGATATGAAATGAACATGTTATATTATATATGAGAGAAGCATGATTCTTGAAGCGATAAAAGGATGAGATAATAGAAACTTTTAATGAGATCTATACTCTATGTGGAGTGGAGTACCTAGCTACAAGAGTACTCTTGATAGACTCACCTATATGAATGTGGAAGTGGGGCCACTTCCTATGGAATTTCGAGGCAGAATTTCTAGAGTGTTCACTATACTGGGATACACGTGCAGGGCCATTAATGTACGGGCTTTTGAGAATACACCCTATGAAAAGGTTGTGTGTGGGTTTGATGTCAGAGATAGAGTTCAAGATTACGAGGCACTCTTGTTGAATCTGAATCTTACTTACTATGCAAATGTTAAGTCGAGAGACACATTTGTTTATGCACGATCTTATAGAAGCGTTTGACGCTATTTCATAAACACCTTTTTAAATTCAAGTGGGGGATTGTTGGAACATAGTATGTTATTATGTGAATTTCAAAAATAAATAAATAAAAAATTGTTGAAGTCCCACATTGGAAATAATTTGTTTTTGTAAATTCAAGTGGAAAGAAACATGTTTTTAAAAAATTCAAGTTCCACATTGGAAAGAAATTTTTTTGAACTCCCACATTGGAAAACTCTCCTATTTTGAGTATGCTAAAGTCCCACATTGATTAGAAATCATATGTGAGTTTGCTTCCATCACTGTATAATGAGTTTCAAACTATTGTGAAAAGCACACCAAAGTTAGATGCTTTTCCCAACTTTCTTTTTCTCTCTCTTTTATTCTGCTCGCCTAATTTTCGAGCCTAATTTTAGAGCGGTTGTTATGCCGCAGTCCATTCGGTTTTAGTGCGGTTGTTATGTCGCAGTCCCTTCGATTTTAGAGCGGTTGTTATGTCGTGGTCCGTTTGTTTTTAGAGCGGTTTTTGTGTCGTAATTCTTTCGTTTTTAGAGCGGTTTTTGTGCCGTAGTTCTTTTGATTTATGAGTGGTCATAGTACCATGTTGCGAGTGACTTCATATTGTCATATTGAGGGTGTAATTCTAGAACGGTTTTCTACAGTGCAGTGGAACTCCGATACAGTGAATCTGGGCTGTTTTATCCTGGGGACTTCGTGGTTGATAGTCTGCCTTGCACAGTTTGGGTAGTGCCGCGAAATATCTTAAAGAGAGCGACCTAGTCAGCGACTCAACCCAGTAATATCTTCAGTGGCATAAATTGTGAGTTTTTCGAAACTAAAAAAAAAAAACAACAATAACTTTGTGTTTATGTCCTTGTGCTTCAACTACACCACTATACTTATTTGTCTCCAAATGATCTCTTCCATATGAAGAAGTTCTGCATATCTACTTTCTAACAATCTATGTTCTTGCAACTCCTCGGTCGAGCCAGTCCAATTTATTCATTCCTTTAACTTCTTTTTAATATCTTTGATGTATTTCTTGATGGTTCCAATTTGGTAGTCCTTGAACACGTTGTTAAGGCCTTTCATTGATCCAATTATACCCAAACAACTTGATCTTGATGCATTCCATGCTCTCATAACTTCATTCTCACACCTTTTGGTCTTTTTGTTCACACTTCTTCGAATCTAAACAAGTGTTGTTTCTTGGTTCTTGTTGTTTGCTTGTGTGCCTCCAACTTAATTAAGACATTTGCACAATATGAACCATACATATGTAAATGTATAACTTTAATGGGTGAGAACACATCAATAAATTATGCATTTGCCATGGCCCTATCCAAACGGTATTGAATGTTTCCATCTCCTTGGCTCCCTTTAGTCCAAGTAAATAGGTAGCGTTCAAATCCAAGGTCTTGTAATCTTCACATCTCGACCATCTATCTTCCAACATATAGTTGACGATGGGATCTTGCTTGGCCACCTTGTTTCTCTTTCGAACTTAGAGTATCGTCTAAATCCCACACACACAACCACCTAGCTCCCATCGTTGTGGAATTATGCTTAATTAGTTCCCATGTTTTCCTTTTTTGTTGTTCAACGGGAAAATTATAGACACAACTAAGGGATCACTCTCTCCATCCATCCATCCATCCCTCCCCCTCGGAGCAGGTACATAGAATATAGTTTAAAGAATAGGATATATTAGATATGTAAATAGATCTGGATACGAGGCAATAAAAAAGAGAGCTAATTGGTCAATGTTTTACATATGAAGCAAAGATAATCCTTAGCATACCTATCTCATTAAGGCTTCCACATGACAATTTGACATGGATTTGGGAGAGAAATGGTGAGTACTCGGTAAAGACATCATATCATCTACAACATGATCATAAGTCTAAGGACAGGTTGGGTCCCACATGTGACAAAGAACAAATTGTGGAAGGAAATATGGAAAGGTAAAGTCTCAAATAGAGTCAAAAAATTTATGTGGAGATTGGCCAAGAACATCTTATCTATTAGAGCAAATCTTCTCAAAAAAATGGATTCAATTAGAGAACCTTTGCCTCTTATCTTAAAGTGAACTAGAAACAACAAACCATTTATTCATGTCTTGCCAACTAGCAAAGCTAACTTGGTTTCACAACTTAGCATCCATGTTCCTCATACCATGGACCTTAACCAATGGTTGCTTCATGGTCTCAACTATGAAGATTCTATTGGTGCAAATTTGTAATGTATTTTGATGTGAAAAATATTGAGGGGAAGGGGGGACCAAGTTGTGTTTAAAAACAAGTCATTTGATCCTATAAATATTGCTCAAGAAGCAATTTTCTTTGTGCAAGAATATCATCAACAAACACCTAACAAGGTTGTTCCCAATAGCAATGCAACCATGACTACTATGCATAATGTGAATGCCATAGATTTCACTATGTTCGTCGATATTGATTGTTTTCGTGCAGGACTAGTTGTATACGACAACTTTGGTGTTGTTTTTGTGTCATTGTGCAAAAATAAACAAATTGCGGTAAACTCATTGTTGGCTGAAGTGTTTGGAGTTTGATAGAGCCTCCAAATGGTCGAGAATATGAATCTGAAGAGAATATCTTTATTTTTCGATGCTTCCACTATTGATAACTGTCTCAATTTCAATTTGTATGTTGTTGTTGTTGATTCACTCATTCTTGATTGTAAGATGTTAATGAACCAATTTGAGTTGGTTAGTGTAAGCTATGTTAATAGGCAATTGAATGTTGTAGCTCGAACTTTATAGGTTGTCTCAAAGTGTTGCCACAAAAACTTGGGTGGGGCATGTCCCATTTCAAATATATGTTACATTATGTATTGATTTTAATTTACCATTTTAATGAAAATATTCTCAATTCAAAAAAAAAAAACATTTTCATCTATATTGTGGATATCTATATCTTCAAATCAATGTGTTATTCATCTATCTTTATCATATTATGCAATTATGTAACTAAATGTTATTCATATAAAATCACTATTTGTTTAACAGTTATGTACATCATTTTGGTCAAATTGCACCATGTATTTCACACTTTAATATCAAGTTGATCCCCATTTTTAACAACTTAATCTCAAGATGCGCCATGTATTTCACACTTTAATATTGTTTTGGTCATAAACAGAATGAACTATAATGTACTACAAATTGGATGAACTACAACATGTCAAACTAGTCCTTATTTTTAATCACTTTACTCTCAAATTGATCATTTACTTCACTTTTAATATCATTTAGGTTTCTAACATAATGAAACATAATGATTCAACAATTGGACAAACTACCGTCTCTGTTATTGAAACACACTCTGATTACAAAATAATCAATTTAATATTGTTTTCATTGATCGAATTCCACCCCCATCATATATTTTTTGATATAATTTTTCTTTTGAATTTAGTGGAGTTAGAGTTCTTGTTGTTTTAGGGTTCAAAAATGGGATATGAGAAACATAAAATTAGATTGGAGAATAGTAAAATTTAGATGAGTGGGTAAGAAGAAGATTAAGAAAATGGAGAAGAAAACAATTGATATTTTTATAAAAAGAATGAAAATGAAATCATTGAACCATTTTAGACTCGTTGGAGTCTAAATGACATTTTAGCCACGTCAGCAATGTTAAGAATGTCACAAAATAATAACTTTTAACAAAAATAATAACAATGTCAAGGACAAATTTAAAAACGTTTTACAAAAAGATGGACTAAATTGATAGTTCAATAAAATATTTCTCTTCTTTATATGATTTATATCAATATATATATATATATAGACACACAAGTAATCCTATATTTACCATCCATTTGAGTAAAAAAAATCCACTTCAAATTTTTCTATCCTACCCTGACTTTGCACCTATCAAATTACCTTAATTGCTATATTGGTTATTTTCAAGATTATATTATGAGATTAAATATTTTTTAGTCCTTATAAAATGTGTATTTCTTAATATAATCTCCACATAAATTTTATTTAATTTAATCCTAGTTTTTAATACTTTTTTTTAAAAAAAATAAAGACTTAAAATTAAATAAAATTTATTTAGAGACTAAAATTAAAAAATTGTGATTTTATTGAGGCTATTTTTTATGACACGAATAAAAAATATATTTAACTATATAATATATTTAATTTTACTTAATAATATATTTTTATTTAACTTTATTTTGAAGCGAAACATTTTTATTTTTTGATTGTACAAAGTATCCCATAACCTTCCTAAAAGAAAAAGGTATCCTAGGACCGCATGTTTAAGATATATCCAATTATGTGTCGATTGTGCTAGATTAGGTTGGTGGAAACATTTTAATTTTACCAAACTTAATTATACATTTAAATTTGGTAATTGCGTTAAAAATAAAAAAAAAATAAAAAATAAAAAAAAAAAAAAAAAAAAAAA
>JBBPBP010000001.1:18751014-18762579 GCA_037974735.1 Cicer chorassanicum
ATCTGTAATAATAAAGTAAAAATAATAAATTATTAAGAAATCAATTTTGCAAAAGAAGTTATGTTATTTTTGGTACAATGGAGTTATATATATTATTGTCGATTTTTTAATCTCAGAGCGATATGCAAGAAAATGATACCATGAAAAACAAAAATAAATATATTCTAGAGGTTGTAATATCATATTATTGATGATGTGACATGATTTATATTACATGACGTATAAAAATGTAATGTGTATTTGTCATAGTATGAGGTGTTTTTTTAGTATGTTATAAATATAAATAAATAGATATAAATTTTTCACTAACAAATATATATTCATTGAAATTGATAGAGTACTTTGAAACACAACACAATTTCAAAGTGGCTAAAAATTAAAAAGGATCAATCTACGAACAAACTTCGATCATCTAAGTTAATAAGATATAATGGTAAAAAGCCTACAAATGTCTTGACATAATCAAAGTAATCGGAATACTTATTGCTCTAGATCTATAACATTGACGAGCAAATTATTGATTGAATCTATAATGGATCAAACTAATTTATCAATCTGAACAACGATCACAGTAAGAAATAGGAAACAACCAAATATATATGTGAGAACCACTTATTAAAAATATGAAGAAAAACAATGTAGAGGGGTGATTTCAAGCTAAAAATGACTCTAAATCAACCATTTGTAATGGATGAAGAACAAAAGAAAAACAAAGCCACAAAGCTAAGAACCCAACAACTGCTCTAGGTTCTTGGGGAGAGACTTTTTTTTTTTGTGACAAACATTGAATTAATGTTTAAATTGGCACAATAAAATTACTTAATTGCACAAAATACATGTATTTTTTGTTTCTACATAGAAAAGTCACTAAACGACTATTGAAGTTAACGCACGAAGTTATTTCGTACGCAAAACACGTAAGTATTGCTTTTGTTTCACTATTAGACAAGCACTAAATTACCATTGAGCCTATCATAAAAAATTACTATACATTGCACATAACATATACGTGTATCTTTTATTTTTCTTTTGGTTGGTTGTAGCCTAAATAAGAAGTTATCATATCTCGTAAAAATGTAAGTGTCTATTTATTTCTTAAATTAGACAATCACTAAATGACTATTGTAGTTTTTACAAAGGATCGAACTAATACAATATATTTGAAACACAAAAGAGTGTAGCTTTAGAGTTAACTCAAAAGATTGTTAAGCGGAAATCTTATACAAGACTAATGTTGATAACATGACATTTGAAGTTCACATTAGAAATTATTATTTCACATAAAATATGCAAATGTATATTTTGCTTCTTTGTTAGACAACCACTAAACGATCAGTAAAGCTAACACAAAAAATTACGGCATCACACAAAATATGGAAGTGTTTTTTCTATTTTTCTCTTGGACATTCGCAAAATTATATTTGATATTGATACAAGAAATTTTCATCATGCAAATTAAGTAATTGTGTCTTTTGTTTCTCAGTTGGACTGTCACTAACTAATTGTTGCAGCTAACACAAGAAATTACTTCATGACACAGAGTATTTGTATTTTTTGTTTCTCTATTGGGAAATCACTAGAAGAATTGGTTCAGCTCGTAACTCGACTCGAGTTCGTCACAAACTTATTTTTCAACTCAAACTCGACTCGATTTAAGTTCACGAGCAACTCAGTTCGGCTTAATAACTCAAATCAAATGAACAAAAGAAAAAAAAAATTAAGGAACAAATGTGTTCCTTCAACTTTGATCAATTTTCTCATTACTCTTGATTGTCTCAAGAGTTGGTGGTGCACTTCTTATATAGGAGAAATAGAGAGTGTAAGATAGTATATTTTTCAATGTGAGACTTCAATAGTGAAGTCGGAGTGAATTCTTTAAGCGTGAGATTTCTATGTGTTGAACATAACTGAATAACCAATTTTGAGCAATAATATAACACTTAAACTAATATTATTTACTTTCATGGTATAAATAAGAATTATATATTTTATTTCTAACTTTTAATTACACAAATTTTATCTAAAAATAATATGTATAACTCAAAATATTATAATCGGAAGTAGTTAATTTGAGCAACAGATGTAATATATCACCTTAGACTTGTTGACAATTTTTCTTTTTACAATATTAGAGACCAAATTTGGTTTTGCTAAAAATAATGGAGTTATATATTTTTTTAATAGCTTTCAAATGATATAAAAAACTTTTTAATATTAATTTTTTGAATGATTTTTAATTCGTTTTAGAATGGCTTTTTACTATGTATTCAACATCATCTTCAAGCATTTTAATACTTACACCTAAATTAATTTTTTTTTAACAACTCCCAAGTGAAATTTATTTCATACAAAAATAAAATTATATAAAATTGATAATATATATCAAGCTAGTTCATGAACCAAAAGAGTCGAACTATACATAGGTCAAATTCAACTCATTTATTTTGCGAGCTCAATAAATTACTGCATCACACAAAATATGTGTGTTTTGTTTCTATGTAGGACATTCACTAGATGATCATTAAAGCTAACACAAGAAATTGATTCATCGCACATAACGTGTGCTTTTGTTTCTATATTTAACAATCACTAAACGATCATTAGATGTGAGACAAGAAGTTACTTATCACATAAAGTATGTGTGTTTTTTTTATGTTAGATTGACTCTCAATTAAAAAGTCACTAAATGATTATTGAAGCTGACGCACAAAATTATTTTGTACACAAAATAGGTAAGTGTTTTTTTGTTTCACTATCAAATAGTCACTAAAGAACCATTGAACCTGCCATAAGAAATTACTATACATTGCACATAACATATAAATGTATCTTTTATTTCTCTTTTGACGGTTGAAGCCAAAATAAAAAGTTATTGCATCTCGTAAAACATGTAAGTGTTTATTTGTTTCTCAAACTGGAGAATCACTAAATGACTATTGAAGTTGATGCAAGAAGTGTCACAAAAACAATACTTTGTAGTTCATTCTAGGCTATCTAAATGTGTATTCAAACATAATAAATGCATGTTTGCTATCACAAGTTCCTGGTTGGTTTCACTTCTAGACGAGCCAAAATCAATTTAGACGTGTAAAATTGATTATGATATGTTTTGATATTTTTCAGTTGACTTGATTCTGCCTGTAAAATAAACATGATTTATGAACTAAAATTTATTATTCCACTCACTTTTATGTGAATATATCAAAACATAAATATCATTGTACATTCAATTCACTTTTAACTAAAATCAATTTTATAAAATTAATTAATTCAAAATCAATTTTCATCATTGCAAAACCAAATACACACTACAACTTGTAGCTTTTCAAAATCATGTTTGCTCACCGTGACTCTTACAAACTGATTGTGAAACCAAATATACACGAAGTAATCAAGGTTCACGTTAATACTCCATTAGAAATGAGTCATAAGGTGGTTTGGTGGAGTTGAAGTGACAAGAAGGTCACGTGTTCAACTCATCTCTAACAAAATTAACAACTAATTACTAATATTGGTTGTTTCAAAAAAAAAAAATCCCATTAAAACGAATTATAAGTAAAAATAGACCAAATTACTCATTAAGAAAATTAGTTGACCACATTTAATTTATGCAATCTCAATAAAAAGTTCAAGTTTGTTGCCTATATTACCCTCCATGATTAATCGATCAAATCATTGAAAATAGAAAAAATTAAATTAAATGAAGAATGAAAATAGAAAAAAAAAATTAAATTAAACGAAGAATATTTTAGAGATATTACATTAAATAAAAGAAAAATTAATTATATGACATAATATATATTATATTACATGGAACATAAAAAACGTAATGTATATGTATCATAATTTGAGGAGTTGGTTTAATATATTATAAAATAGATATAATTAGATTCTACTTGTTTATTTAGTGTCAAATAGTAATTATAAATAATTGTTTGGATGAACGTATGATAAAGAACATCCGATAACTATAAGAATTTAAGAATATACTAAGTGTTAACAAAAATTACACTTAAAATTTATTATGTTGTCACACTACTCTTTTTTTTTTAAAGATATTTTAAAATTAGTGGTATGACATAAAAAAATAGAAGTTTTCTTTTAAATTATAGTGTAAAACTATTTCACACTGTTACTGTTAGTGTATGTCAATTAAACTTAAATATAATTGACAAATATAATTTTAAATAATATTAATTTTTTCCATCAAAATAAAATAAAATTGTTTTCTAAACATTAATTTGATTATCATTGAGTTTAAATTAAAGTAATTGTGTCCTTAAACTCTAGTTCAACTCACAAATACCAATATTGTAAGGTTTGACGTCTTGTCTCAGGTTCAAATTCGGAACCTCACAGTTATGTGAGTTAATTATGGTGGAATTTACCATCTCTTCTAAGATAAAAAAAAAAATTAAAAATTAAAGTAGTTGTTATTCAAATATATTTTATCCTAAAAGCTACTTTGATATGAAATTTTAACTGAGTAAAAAATGCCTTAGTTTATCTTATGTGTTTCCTCCTATAGAGATAATCTTGTTCAAGGGACAAATGGACACCTCTTTCATTCAAGATTCAAAGCTTGATTTGTCATATTGTGAAAGTCTAACCTGTTGCTAGACCCAACCGCAATTTGTGTATCAAAAATGTTTTTATTGTTGAACCAAGTTTTAATGTCAAAAGAAATTTTGTCAAGCAATTCTTAAAACATCTATTTTTACTTAAATATTCAATATGAGTCAACATCAATTCTGAATACTCTCAAGAGACACAGAACAAATATAGTAAAGTTTAATCTTATTATACGTAGTTCCAATAAAGGATCAGATTAATACTACAAATTTGAAACACGAAAGAGTGTGTGGTTAGAGTTATCTCAAAAGATTATTAAACATAAGGCTTATACAACACGAATGTTGATGACATGATCGTTGAAGTTTACAATAGAAATTATTATTTTACATAAAATATGTAAGTGTATCTTTTGTTTCTTTGTTAGATAACCACTAAACGATCGCTAAAGCTGACACAAGAAATTACAGCATCGCACAAAATGTGTAAGTGTGTTTTCTATTTCTCTCTTGGACATTCACAAAACTATATTTGATATTGATTTAAGAAATGTGTATCGTGCAAATTAAGTAATTGTGTTTTTTGTTTCTATGTTGAACCGTCACTAAACGATCATTGAAGCTCACGCAAAAAATTACTTCATGACACAAAATATGTGTATTTTTTGTTTCTTTGATAAACACTAAACATTTGTTAAAGCTAACGCAAGAAATTAATTTATCACACATATATTTGTTTTATTTCTCTATTGGATATTTACCATTGAAGCTAACATAAGAAGCTGATTCATTGCACAAAATGTGTGTTTTTGTTTCTATATTGAATGATCGTTAGATGTGAGGCACAAAATTACTTAATTGTACAAAATATGTGTATTTTTTGTTTCTATGTTAGACAGACTCTAAATAATAGTTTAAATTGGCATACAAAATTACTTCTTTGTACAAAATATGTGTATTTTGTTTCTCTATTAAAAAGTCACTAAACGACTATTGAAGCTGACACACAAAATTATTTCGTACCAAAATAGGTAAGTGTTTCTTTTGTTTCACTATCAAAAGTCACTAAAGAACCATCGATCTTGTCATAAGAAATTACTATACATTGTACATAACATATAAGTGTCTCTTTTATTTCTCTTGTGCTCGGTTGAAGTCAAAATAAAAAGTTATTGCATCTCAAATATGTAAGTATGTATTTATTTCTCAAATTAGACAATCACTAAACGACTATTGAAGTTGACAAAAGAAATTACTCGACGTCACAAAAACAATATTTTATAGCTCATTCTAGGCTATCTAAATGTGTATCCAAACACGATAAGTGCATGTTTGGTATCACAATGGATATACAAGAATCATGGTCAACCACTATAATTTTACAATTTTGGTTTCACTTTTAGATGAGTCAAAATCAATTTTGGACGTGTATAATTAATTTTGATATGTTTGGATGTTTCCAAGTTGAATTGATTATGTGTCTAGAATTGACTTGAAGCTAGAATTTGTAGTTTTTGAGTCCAAACATGATTTATAAACTAAAACTTATTGTTCAACTCACTTTAACGTGAATATATTCAAACATAAATATCACTTTACATTCCACTCATTTTTAACTAAAATTAATTCAATCAAAATGAATTTCCATCATCGCATAACCAAACAAACACTACAACTTGTAACTTTTCAAAATCACAATCACAATGGTTCACTGTAATTCTGACAAAGTCATTGTGATACAAAATATACAGAAAGTAATAAAAGTTAACATTAATACTCATTCAAAATGAATTAGAAGGAAAAAAGACCAAATTATTCATAATAAGAAAATTGGTTGACCACATTTAATTTATGCAATCTAAATAAAAAAATCAAGCCTATTGTCTAATTTATCCTCTGTGATTAATTGATTGAATCATTAGAAATAGAAAAAATTAACTTAAACGATGGGTATTTTAGAGATATTATAATTAAGTATTAGAGAAATAGTTAATATTTACTTATATTTCATTCCATAAAATATAGACTCATTTTATTTATATTTCATTCTAGAGAGAATATTATTTAAAACTCAAATGGTTTATTCTAATAGTAAAAAGACAGATATTAGATTCAACATGTTGCAGGTTCAATTCTCACTACTAACGTTAGAATGAGGTAAAGGTAAAACCATTTATAAATATCCAATAAACTCTAAAGTATTCATTACCTTAGACTGGACACCATCTCCTTACCTTAATTTATTTTTTTTTCAGAAAAAAGAAAAACCACTATTTAAAACATATTAAAAAAAAAAATCAGACCTATTATAAATACCAGTGGCCTTTAAGTTTAAGGTAAGAGATGATAATAGTAATAGGCTTATCTACTATGATTTAGGATTAATTGTTTTGACTGATTTTAGATCCTCCTCTCTTGTGTATCCCCTGACAAGTGGTTAGTTAGTCTTCAATCATAGTATGTTTATTATGTAGAAAGTGTGTGTGAGTCATAACAATCCACGCGGAAACCTCCTTACTTTTTAACACTCCTCACATAACATCAAAACCAAAGTTGCCTAAAAACTCAAGATTATTGCTTAAAAAAGGTGATGTTACACAAAACCTCAACCATGAAATCAAACACTATTATTAGAAACACACTCCAACTTGGTACCTCACAAAACTAAACTCATTAATTACAAAGGACACATAAAAATAAAAATAAAAAACAAGAAGAGAAACAATGTCAGAATATGTTTTTGTTTTTTTTAAAAAAAAAAATCTCTCTTCATCTATTGAACATATAGATCTAGCTTAACATTACTCAAAAGGATCCTCTGCCATAAAGCTACAAAACAATCCTTCTTTTTTATCTCATTGTTTTCTTTTGGTCACAGAGATCACAGACCAACTCTGTCATATACAAATTCTTATGTGCTTTTCCAGCTAAATTTGTTTCTAAAATATGGCACATCACTGAAGTCCAAAAATTCACATTAGACTCAAATTCAAGGTACAAAGTGCATAATTTTGTTTCACTTTTCCAAGGTACATTTCTCAGTTAGTTCACCCCATACCCTTTTTGTTTTTTTACCCCCAATATTTGTTCTTATCCAAATATTGTTTACTTGTGCAGGCTATAAATATATATATAGTGGAAGGAAAATCATATACTCATTAAATCAAAGAAGGTTTTTTTTATGTGAAACATAAGATAAGATTTAATAATAAAAAAATAATAATAAAAGGGTTGGAGAAAAGATGGTGAGATCTTGCTGGAAACCAGCTGTAGATGGTGATGATGGAGATGGGAGTGGAAGTGGAAGTGGTGGAGGTGGTGGGAGAGTTGATGGATTGTTATGGTACAAAGATTTAGGGAACCATATTTTTGGTGAATTTTCAATGGCTGTGATTCAAGCTAATAGTTCATTGGAAGATAGAAGTGAACTTGTTTCTGGACCTTTGAGTTCTAATCATTTGGGTCCTCAAGGGACTTTTATTGGTGTTTATGATGGTCATGGTGGAGATGAGGCTTCTCAATTTGTTAGTGATAATCTTTTCTGCAATCTCAAAAGTATTCTTCTCTCATCTTTATCATAACCACATAGATATAAATTCATATTCATTTGAAATAGTATTTTTTTTTCTTTTAATTTTTCATACTCGTTGTTCTATGCATATTTTTAAAAATCATTTATAGTCTCTTCAACCAAATATCAATCATTGAATTAATCTAAAGATTGAAGTTTGACGGGAGAGACTACAAAGATTTGTATGGATATTCTGTAGCCTCTGCATAGTGCAACAGACTACAAAAATGTTGACTCTAAATTTAAATATTCATTATATTTAAATTCAACGGTCATGCAGTTCGTTGCACTGTGCAGCAGCAACATAGATCCAGATCCAAATAAAGAAAAATAAGATAAAAATATAAGTACTATGTATATTTGACCCTCTCATGCACTAAGCTACTCAATTTATTTTTGAGTTTTTTACTTAGTCCTTTTCTTTTTGTGATGCAGGGTTTGCAGCTGAACATCAAGGGTTGTCAGAAAATGTTATCAAAAGGGCATTTTTGGCAACAGAGGAGAGTTTTCTATCTCTTGTGAAGAAACAGTGGCTAAGAAAGCCACATATTGCCTCAGCAGGTACATGTTGTTTGGTTGGGATAATTTGCAATGGTATGGTATATATTGCAAATTCTGGAGACTCAAGGGTGGTGTTAGGAAGACTAGAGAGGGCAACAAGGGAAATATCAGCTATACAATTATCTACAGAACATAATGTTAACCTTGAAAGAGTTAGAGATGAACTTAGATCAAAGCACCCTTATGATTCACAAATTGTTGTTATGAGACACAATGTTTGGCGTGTGAAAGGCCTCATACAGGTAAAAACTGCTTTTTTTATTAATTGAATAACACAAATCTATGTTCAAACTTCAAATGCTTTTTGCCTTAACCAAAAGCACTTGAGGGAGAATCACAGTTCAACTCCTGCAAAATACACTTGTGGAGAGTTGAACAGTTTTAAGCAGCAATCTAAGCACTTGAGCAAGGATTAGTCTTATATTCAGTTCAAAGGAAACAACTTGTTTTATATTATTTGTGAAGACTACAAGAATTATTGCTTATGCTAGACAAGGCCATAAGCAAGAACAAACACATTCAACTGTTTGATCCTAGAAAGTTATATTGAATGTAGGTAATCAAAAACCAGTTTAACAAACTTGGTTTCTTTCGCAGGTTTCGCGATCGATCGGTGATGCATATCTGAAGAAAGCAGAATTCAATAGGGAGCCTCTGGCATCAAAGTTCAGACTACCTGAAACATTCTTCAAACCAATTCTTAGTTGTGAGCCATCTGTTTCATCACACAAACTACACACTGATGACCATTTTCTCATATTTGCTTCTGATGGATTATGGGAGCATCTTAGCAACCAAGAGGCTGTTAGCATAGTGAGCAATAATCCACCAAATGTAAGGTTTCATTCCATATATTTTGTCCATTCAAGATTATCGTTCTCTTAATTTTCGAAAAAATAGATTGTTTTGCATTCACGCATTCACTCCAGATCTAGACCATCGTCAAATCTTGATCAGACAGTCCAAATGTTTTAGATTTATTTTGCAAAGTCAAAATACAAGTTGTTTGATCTTAATTTCACGGATTAATTCACATGAATGCAGGCTTATCCAACTGCATTCTAACTAACTAGTAGTATACTTATCGATTAGCATAAGTACTTGTAAAAATGTTTGACAGAGCTTATGAGCACAGTTTACAACACGTCCATAAGCTGCTTTCAACTTATTTTCATCAATTCTTCATGATAGCTTATGAAAACTACTGATGTAAAAACAGTTTAACTTTACTTTATTTTTTACTTTATTTTTTGATAAGCGCTTAAATAAGATGTTTAACCTAAATAAACATTTTGATGTAACAGGGAATTGCAAGGAGACTTGTGAAAGCAGCACTAAGAGAAGCAGCTAAGAAGAGAGAGATGAGACTAGCAGACTTACAAAAGATTGAACAAGGGACAAGGAGACACTTTCATGATGACATAACAGTGATTGTTGTGTTTCTAAATCACAAACTTATTGATAATAATAATAATAATAGCTCTCTTTGGGGCTCTCCTCTTTCAATCAAGGGAGGTGGTTCTGCAAATCACTAGGTTGATCATCATCATGCAAACATAACAACAATTTATATTTGTAGATTTAAATTAAGCAATTATTAGCTATAGCCAATCAAAGTTTAGATAATTGTCATTATCATCATCCTACCTTGTTATGTCCAGTTTATGATCTGATTAAAAATGAACATATATTTTTGTACAGATGCAATGTCTCTTGAAAAAGCTTATATATGACTTTTTCTTTGGCACAAGGAATTGTCCTGTATTTGGAAATATCTGTTTTTATGGGTAATTATATGTATATTGTATTATTAAGCACATAGACATCAACACCAAATATAATATTAATTAATAAGTAGACGTCAATAAATAATTTATAAAAATAAAAATAATTAAATATAACTGAATATAATCGATTATCGTGTAGATGTTAGATACAAATACGCCTCTAATACAATCTAAATTATTGGTGCTACTTAACTGTGTATTTCCATCACTCACTAAAAAGAATGAGTTATATTATTTGAATATTTGACACTATGTGTATATCTTTAGCTATCTTACTTTTTACTCCTTTTGTCCAAAATGTCTCAAATTATACGTTACTCTATCTATTTTACACAAATTAAAAAATATAATTAATTTTATATGAGAATAAGATATTATGAATTATTTTATAAAATTATTCTTTATTAATGATATGAGAAAAAGAAATTAATTAAATTAAAAGAAGAGAGAAATAATTAACAAAAAATATGATAGAAAAATAAACATTAATATTTTATTGATATTGTAAACCGACATATAATTTGATACAATTTTTTTTCCTTTTGCAAAGTGACATATAATTTCAAAAATATCCATAAAACCAAAAGACACTGTATTTTTACATCAAATTTTGATATTGGAAAATCATTTCTCAATATCAAAATCGTAAAAATATAATTATGTGAAAATAGATTTGCCCCGTTCAGTCATTCTGCCTACTCTAAATTGTATGATTTCTGAATTTTTTTTAAGAAAGTTGTATTTTTTTTACTAAAAAGAATTGTATTATTCACGTGTATCATGGTATTGTTACTTTTTGTTCAAGAACTTATCTTTTTCAATTTGATATCTGATTTACTTTTCCACAACAAAAAATTAAAATAAAAATTGAAAAAATGAAAATTATTATTATAGTATTTAAACTACAAGTGTATCATAAACCAAACCTTTTCTTCAAAATAGTTTTTAAATAATCAATTTTTGGAATAAAACACTAATAGTGATTATTTCCGATCAAAATACAGTTATTATCAGGGGCGAAGCCTATCAAAAAAGTAAATTTGTATAATAAATAAGTATTTTTGTATATTACAAT
>JBBPBP010000001.1:18776823-18792487 GCA_037974735.1 Cicer chorassanicum
TTTTTTTTTTTCTGTTTTGATTAAGGCTTGTATACCTTTTATTGATCATCCTATCTTGTTTAATACTATGATGTTTAGAGATTTGAGGCAGTTAACCTTCTATTGGCGGCGATATTACTCTTCTCATCATTTAAGGTGACGATTCTCATTATCCAATATTTGAGTACTTCATTCTTGCTTTGTACAATGCTTTCTACATTCGTATGTGTCAAGGAAATGATGATCCTTAAAGCTTGAAGATATTAGAACATCAACATGGATGCTTTTGTGTACCTAATACCCCCTTCATGCTACTTAGGGCTTGAAGCATGTATAACACATTTTATCGTATGCTGAAACTTAATTAAATTATGAACGAATGAAGGTCACGGACATCAAACTTCTAGCTCCTTGGTGAAAGGGGATTCTATATGATACCAATGACCAATCATCCTGAACCTTAAACTGTTACGTTGAAGCACTCAAATCTAATGATTTTATCTCTTTAACATTATCCTAGGATCTTCGAACTTCTTGTTGTGTAGTTACAGTTCTATGGACTTGCTTTAATCAAAGCTTGTTTTTTTTTTATGAATAGCTATTTGCTAGTGAAGAAGAAGAGTCAGATTTATCTGATAACTTTTTGGTCAAGACATGCCAGAAATTGATCCCTGTAACAAGTAATGTTTTCTAATCATGTTTACTTCTTTCTCTTTTTGTTGTTGGAGATTTTCTGTTGATCCATTGAATATTGCGAATTTGAAATTGGATTCTTCATTTTTGAGACAAAATTATAGAACTGGATCAGAATATTGAAGAATAGAATGAAATTTTTAATGAGAATCTTCTCAACTCAGTGGTAGTACCCTTTGGGTATGCAACCAATGAAGGGGAATGCTGGACTAGAATAAATAGATATAAGCTGGAGTATTTTTATATTGGGTTGATCCGTTGTTCCTTTTTGGAATGCTGGATTAGAATAAGTTATACACGTGCATGCCTACATGAATACATATATGCTACCATGGTGAATGAAGAACAGGGGAAAATATATTGTTGGCTTATCACTGTACTTGGCATGTGGTCGTTTGCTTTGAGTTTATATATCATTCTGCTGAGTAATATTGTCATCCAAAATCTTACTTTGACAAAATTGTTGCAGCATATTATGATGGAAACCGGTTCATAACCAATCAGGATGGAATATGGATGGTAAGATATCTTGCAAACTGAAATTACTTCCCCATTCTCTTTATTTAAGCAACTGTTATCTTTTCTCACAAATGCATTGATGTTTTTGTTCGATTTGCATTTATTGCTTTCTTTTCAATAAGTAAAAAGATTTTTCTTAATGAATTAAATTAATTTCAACTTGATTTCTAACAGGGATCAAACATTTTGGGCAGGCCACACCTTTGCTTCTTACTGTAGCAGTTATTGAACTCAGTGACATTGCATTTGCTGTAAGAATATTGATTCTTGATCCTTCTATTTTATGTGAAATTTTGTGGTTTAAATCTTGACACAATTTTCTTTTCTAATAGGTGGACTCAATACCTGCAGTTTTTGGTGTAACTCGAGACCCATTTATAGTGTTTTCTTCTAATCTTTTTGCCATTTTGGGTAAGTTCTCTTGCTGTAGTTCTCCTTGTGATGTAATGCTAGTACATTTAGATTTAATTTTGGAATTTGAATTGTGTTCCTTAAAGTTTGATACCCATAAAGCTAGCAAGTACAGTTCCAAAGGTAGTTCATCTATTTGCTTGCTGAACACTTGCTAATAAACAATTTTATAACAAAAGTTGTTGCAAAGAAGTGGTTCTTTTGTAACTTTTATATCTATCTGATTCTCTATTAACGCGTTGAACTAGAGGGACAAGATGAGTTCATTCTTTGTTATAATCTGAGATTAGATGTTTTTCTTCCCAACAATAGTCTACGTTTTTCCTTACAAAATTTATTTGTGTGTGAAACAGCAATAAATAAACAACTGTTATTTTTCAAACGTAGGTCTGAGGTCCCTTTACTTGATCATTTCGGAGGGTATGTCAGAATTGAAGTACTTACAGGTAACTGTTGACTTTGTATGTTGATATACCATGGCTGGTGCATGATTTTCTGCTGATTGAGTCTATTCTTTAAAATAACCACATGCATTCCATTCGGTACTTGAAGTCTTGAACTATGTTTCTGTTATCACTTCATAATTGCTGTTTCCCTTTGGCTTCGTGCTTATTATGTGTATTACATACTGAATATTCATTGATATGATGTGATATATATTACAACACTTCTGCTAACTTATATTTCCATCCCTATCATTGATATCCATGTTTTGTTCTTGTTAGCCTTCCATTGCTGTTGTTCTGGGATTTATTGGGTGCAAGATGATCCTGGACTATTATGGTGAGTATGCAACTACTCTTTCAATTACAAATTTTAATATGATCCTCTGTACTTGGAATTTTTCACATATATTTTCTTTTTTACAGGAATCCATGTCTCAACGGAGGCATCTCTTGGTTTTGTAGCCTCTAGTCTTACCATTGGAGTGATATTAAGTCTGGCTAACAAATCTGACTAGCTTAAACCAACTCAGAATGAGTTGAGCTCTGCATGATTGCTTCTATTTCACAAAGCAATCCAATTCCACACACCACCACTTCCCCAAGAAAGGCCATTTATTATTATTATTATTATTATTCCTTTATCATGTTGTAATCTTGGTAAGGAATAACTATTTTACATGATTGTGTCATTAGCCAAATAACAAACTGAGGAAACCCTTTGTAACCTCTGATATGGCTGTAGTTGATGTTCAAAGTTAAAGTATAATAATTGCAATTTTACAAATTGTCGACCAAAAAAATTTGTAGTTTTTAATTAAAACTACATTTTGAATATTAGATGTCTTTTTCGACTAAAATACGAGCCGAATTTTCTAGGTAAAACTTTTCATATATCCAGGATAACAATTTTAATTAAGGCAGGGGAAAGGATAATGTTTATTACAATTTATCATTCATTCATCACATATAGAATGGTTAAACGAATAGGTCCGACGGATCAGTTCATTTATCTTGTCTATGGGACGGTGATGGGTTGGTTGGTCGGTCTAAATAAAATAAAAACCTTCTTTTAGAGCTACTTTTATATCTATTATGTTTTTTTAAATCAAAGTCTCATCTAAATTACACGTGTATAATAAAAATAACTATTTTTTCCGACGTGTATTTCCGAAGTGTATGTCGGATCAAGTGAAAAAAGAAACACTCAACCCTTTTTTTACATCTTTTTATTTATAAGTCACATTTTATTTGCCTTTTTTTCCCCCTATATTTGGCCATGTAGTAGAGAGAACAAACTCTTTTAATTTAACCACTTTGATTTCATGATTATACCCTTATGTTTCTTATAGTTTGTTAATTGTTTAACTAAATGATTTTTTTTACTGTGTTGTTGGATTATTTCAGATTTTTTTATTATAAATTTGAATGATAATTTCAATGTTTTTTATGACGATAATTTTTATATTTTTGTTGGACTCATTAGTTACATATTTTTATTCTAGATTCTTGTTATATATTTTTATAATATAAAACGGGCAGTATTTAGAGACAAAAACAATATTATTAGTCTAAAAGAACATAAGTATTATTTGCTTTTGTAGAAGAATTATGTTTCTATTTATTTTTTACTTTTTAAAATTTAATACATCACTAAAGGTATCATAAAATAAAAAGTAAAAAAAGTTATTGACTTAATATGTATAAGAGTGTGTCCAATGTAGTCGATTTACATAGAATTGTGTATTAGATTTTTTTTTTTTTGACGTCAATGATAATTTCATTAAAGAAAATCTGATAATAAATCAAAAAGTCATGACAACCGAAATATAAGACGGAGTCTCTATAATCTACAATTCGGATTATAAAAAACATATTTAGCTAAATAATATTATGAGTAGTTTAGTTGATCTCACGCCCAACATGTAAAAAATTTAAACTATAAAAATAAACATTAAAATTAATACAATCTCCAATAATAGAACCAGTAGGAAATTGTTGATGAGTGTTCAATGCGCCAACCACATTTAAAGCATCTGATTCCTCTATAAGTTTTAAGAAAAAGATATCTTTTAGCAAATTTCAAATCTTTCTGCATAGTTAAAGCTTCGGCTACTTTTGAATCTGATAATAAAATGATTTACCAGCACCTAGCTGCAATTACCACACCATCAACATCTCTCACTACAACACCAACAAGGCCAACCAATGTACAATTATATTCTCATTTGCATCAATAATATTTCTTTCCTACCACTCGTGAAATGATACGCACTTGGAATCATGTGAATTAAATATCAGACCTAAAGGGGAAGCAAATCATATCTGCTTTGATCAGTGACACTCCATAAGGATATGCAAAATCGTCTCACTATGTTGTCCATAAAAAACACACAATTGATTCCTCTTTTAAAAATATAATTTTTTACTGGTATTTTTGCATGTAGAATCCTATAAGCAAAACTTGGAATATTTTTTATTTTCCACATTTGATGATCAATATCTTGTGTTGAATTATGAGAGGGTGATACCTCATGTCTTGCGTTTAAGAAATGATATAAACTCTTCACTAAAAAAATAGCATAACTTGAAGCACCTCACAAATTCATGTTGTAGTTGAGAGAAAAAAAGTGGCAACAAAAGAATTTGTTGAGCTTCAAAGGAATGACAAAGTTCATTAGTTAATGGGGCATTTTGACACTGAATATCATGATGTATGAGATCTGAGACAAACATAATATCACAATTAGAAGGTTTAGGCGATCAAATTTTGTGACCATTTTGATAAGGAAACCAATTATCCTCCCATACACGAATTTGATGATCATCCCATGCTCTCTAAATATCACATTTCTCGATAATATATTGACGAACTTGCAAAATACTTCTCCATGTATAACTTCGACAATAATCAATAAAAGTTCTCAAGAAATTGCTCCTAGAAAAATATCTTGCTTTCAGACTTTGTGAGATCAATATACCGTCATTATGCATGACACGCCACCCTTGTTTAAACAACATTGCAAGGTTGAAATCATGGAATGTTCTAAAGGTCATACCACCCTTCTTTTTTTCCTTACTTAATGTCTCTCATTAATCCAATGAATTCTACGTTCACCTTGTTTGTTACACCACCAAAACTTACTAATCATGTTTTCAATGTGCTTACATAAACCCATCGAAAGTAGAAAGAAACTCATAACATATGTAGGAAATGCTTGAATCACTGCTTTGATCAAAACTTCTCTTCCTGTAGTTGATAAAAATATTTCTTTCCAACCCTTTAGCTTCTTCCACACCCTATCTTGAAAAAAATTAAATATCTATTGCTTAGACCTACTTGTTGAGGAAAAAACTTTTTCGATATATGTTTTAATGACAACAAACCTTGTGAAATAAATGTTTAAGTTTTATGAATGGTGATCTACTGATGATTGTACTTGAGTTTTATTGAAGGAAGACAAACCACATAAATAGACAAGGAAGAAGCAATTCACATCAACAAGTACATGAGTATCTACTCAGTTATGGAACAAATTAGAGAAAACCTGGATCAAAAGACGATATCAGAGGAAGCAAAGTCAGACGAAGCAAGTCAACTAAAGTTTGAAGAATGCCTCCGATAAAGCATGCCTCTAAAGTTAAAATGTGCTCTATTAAATCATGCATCTGCTAATGCATGCCTCTGAAGTTTAAAGCATACCTCTGAAGATTGAAGCATGCTTCTGTTAAAGCATGCCTTAGAAACTTCTCCAAGTTACCTCTGAATTTTCTATTCACAAATGCAACATACTCCAAGACGCTGCCTCTGATTTGCAGCATCCTTTGAAGTTGAATTTCTCTAATTGTGTAAACTGGACTAGAAGCAATCAGGGCCCACATCCAAAACTCAAGCAACAGAATTGTTCAAGATAAGTGGTCAAGCCCATAATTTAAATGGAAGTCCCAAAGGAAGAAAACAACCTCCAGTTTAATGAGTTGTGATCTAGAACAGCAAGGATGCAAGTACACTATAGTTGTACTACTTTGCATAAAGCACTACCCGCTTCCAAAACTTATATATCAGTCTACTCTCACTAACCTTCTCGTTTTCCATCAAACCAGAACCAAGAACGTGCTTGGTTTATCAAACATCATTCTGGACAAAATAGAATATGTGCTTAATAGATTTTAATCAAGATTGATTTCCAGCTTAGATGTCCAACAGCTATATTCAGATTAAACTGAATATTTTAAAGCCTCTCATCATCTATAAATATAAGATCAATTGGAATATGAATGCAAGAGTTAAATCTGCAATCTACCAACACTTGTTCAAGTAAGAACGAGTCAAAAACTCTTCAAGCAAACTTCAGCTATCTTCACTATATTTATGGATCATTATCTATTGAGTTTGTCTTTATTTATCTCAAACAAGTGCTGAGAAGTTTCAAGATCCCAAACACTTTTATCGTACACATTGTAATTGACTTGAGTCTATATTTTATGTTAGATTGAGTGTGTTTGTAAAAAACCTTTCAAGGTTGAAAGGTTACTGTAAAAATCCTTTATGAACTGAAATGTGACTGTAAAAATACTTTCTAGGTTGAAAGGTGAAGATTGTAATTGATCAAGGTGTGATCAAAAGAAAATGTGTGAAGGAGGACATTCTAGTTCTGAAGCACACAATAAAATTGTAAGGACTTGACTAGCCCGAGTTTGGTGAACTAGTATACTTTTGTGTGTGATATTTATATCCCTTATCTTTAATTATTTGCACACACAAATCACATTTCACTATGAACTAATCTGTTTTATTTACTTCTAACATATCCAGAACATTCTGAACGTTTTGTTTGAACCAAAATTGATCTTGAGTTAATTTCAATTAAACACAGAATCATAATTTTCAAAGGGTCACAATTGAAACCGCCAGATACTGCTACTTTCCTACCAACAAAAGAAGGTAGCCCCAGATACTTCGAATGATACTCAACAACCTTAATTTGTATCCACCCTTGAACCAAGATTTTACAATCATCATGCACATTTCATATAAAAGAGATTTCAAATTTATCTAAAGTGATAAGTTGACCATAAGAAGATTGATAAGTATTAAACACTCCATGAATGGTTTGAGCGTCTTGAAGAGAATCCATACAAAATATGAGGCTATCATATGCAAAAAATAAATGATTAATTTTTGGAGTCCCTTTTTCAATTTAAATTCCACGAAGTACCTTATTTTCCTATGCCTTATTTAGAAGACCAAAAAAAATACATGTGCACATAAGATAAAAAGATAAGGAGACAAATGATCCCCTTGACGAAAACCTCGGCAAGGACAGTACTTCTAACAAGGACTTCCATTAAGCAAATCAGAAAAAGACATTGTGGAAATACCATTAAAAATCAAGCTTTGCCATTTTTGATAAAAATCCATAGACTGAAGAACCTCAATAAAAAAAAAATTCTTCTCGATGCGATCATATGCCTTAGACATATCCAACTTTAGGCCAACACACCTCTTCTTGCCTTTTTCTCCCCTCATATAATGAAAAGATTCAAAAGCTAGTAAGGCATATTATCAGTGATCAAATGACGTGGCACATAAGCATTTTGAAGTTTTCCAATGATATTAGGAAGAATCAATTTCAGCCTATTTGCAATTGTTTTTTGTAATTATTTTAAAAATGACATTGCAAATGGAAATAGGTCTAAAATCACCTAATATCTTTGGTTTTTTCTCTCTTAGAATGAGACAGATATAAGTATAACTAATGCTACTTGGATTTTCACCATCATTAAGAATAACTAAAGCAAAAGAAGCTGTGTCCTTATCAACTATACCCCAAAACTATTGATAAAACAAAAAATTTGGCATTCATTCGGGACCCGGGGCAACATGATGCTTTAAATTTTTAGCAAATAAGAAAACTTCATTTTCTATGAACTCTACTTCTAGTATATCACACATAGAATTAGACAAACTATCTTTGAACACTTCCACAACTTTAGAATTTCTTTCAAGATGACTAGTAGATAAAAGATCTTGAAAGAAATTATTAAAAATTTAAAGCCTACTATTTCAATTCTTTCAATTGAGAGAGTGACTTGAAAGAAATGACCGGTAGGATGTCTATTAGATACTTGATACTTCATTGAAAGATGAAGAAGAAAAAAAAGATGGCTATTAGAAAGACGAACTCTTCAAGCACTTTGTCTATACATTTTTTGCAATCTCCATTATTTTAGTCTATAGATAAAATGTTATAATTATAACTAAAAACTCACACATAACTGCGAGGTTTTAGGTTCGAATCGGATTTACGATGTCTAACATAACAATATCAATATTTTTTTTCATTTAAGATAGGATTTAGAGACTACAATCTTTATTTATTAAATTGTATTAATAAAATAAATGAATGTTGTTGTAATATAATTACATAGAGTTATTATTTATTAGTAAGACTTAGTTAATACAAATTTTTAAGGCGTTGAATCCGAAGAGATCATTAATATTCAAAGTTATAAATGAGTGATGTATAACGGTAATAAACAAAATACTCAAATGAAAGAGTTAAGATATATTTTAGTCCCTACAAGTTACAATAAATATGTGGGACACATTAGTCCTTCACAAAAAAAAAAATCAGTTTAGTCTTTTGACAAAAATAAATTAGGACACATTAGTCTTTATGTTAAATCTGAAAATTCACATATCATATAATGGTTCATGAAAATGAAACAAAATCATGGCATAAAGGAAAAAATTGTTCACTTCGAAACGGAAATCCGGAAAGAAAAAACAAAAATAGCAGTAGCAATACCTCATATATGAAAATCGCCAAAGAATTGTTGTTGTGTTGGACATCATCCACTCTTTGTCGTAGTCATAAATCACTAAAAACAATTATGTAAAAGAGGTTAAAGGTTTTCATTTTCACTCTTTCTATTTTTGTCTGGCAAGAGTTTTCGTTTCCAGTCGTTCCTTTCCACTCATAATCAGAAGCATGTGTCATTTCTTTTCTTTATTTTTATTTAGTTTTTAAATGAATAACTAATATGGCATCTTATGTTTTTGTTAAAAATCACAAAAAAAATTTAGATACACTGATAATAGTTTATTAAGTGTACATGTTATTAATTTATTGCCGTTAAATGATAAATTATGGTCAAATGACTAAATTATTCTGTTTTATTTTTCTATAAAAAATTAAAAATGATAATTTTTCTGGATTAATCTGACGCATACATACCTTTATTAGGTAAGGGATCAAAATGTACTTTGTTGTAAATAAAATAAATAAAAACCCATAGTGGATGACCCAAAAAGACGGAGTGAGGAAGTACGTCACTGTCAAGTATTGATGAAGCATATGCGATACGGAGCTATAAAAGGTGGACTTTCTCTGTCTCTTGAATGAATGTAGACATGTTTCTCATTCAGATTAGTCTCCAGGAACATAATCAACGGCTACTGTGTGAAAAAAAAAAATCATTTTGGGCAAACTTTCACTTGTTTTTAGTGATCTATCCATTTATAAAAAAAAAAAAAAACTTATCTTCATAATAAATTTCTAGTTTAATTTTCAATACAATTTTTTCTCAATTATAATATTTAATTAATATTATTTACAGTATAATATATTCTACTATATATTTATAATTAAGGGTATTCACATATACAGTAAATATGTAAATTCGGTCACTTAAATCAACTCAATTCATATTTTAAATCATCTCATTCAAGTCTGGGTCTAATTCGAACCAATCTATTTAAATCTAATGGTGTTCAATTCGGATAGCAAATATGATATTTTGAACTTGTGAACCCAACTTGATAACATGACATAGACATTTTTATTTATTTATTTTTTTCTATTATTGATGTATAATAATCATTTAGTTACTGAATTTTATTTGAGGATTTTGTTGTTAATACAATTAAGGCTAAATACCACATGTGGTCCCTTAACTTAATTTCGGTTAACGATTTAGTCCTTTATCTTTTTTTTTCCGATTTGGTCATTTATTTTTAAATAATTTCAGCGTTACCTTTTAAGTGGCGTTCCGTTAAAAAAAAAAAGTTAAAAAATCCCTCATTTAGATTATTGCATATGTTCATCAAACTTTTAAGAACGATTTTGTCACTAATCTGAAGTGATGTCTATGGAGTATAAATACCCTATAGCTTTAGTTTTAACGAATCAATCCTACTACAAAACTTAGATAAAACTTTGAATATTTTTCTAAAATATTTTCAAAACATAAAGGTAGCTTTTTCTGAACACAGAGGATAAATTTTTTTAATTTTTTCTTAACGAAACCCTACTTAAAGGGTAACGCTGAAATTATTTAAAAACATAAATGACCAAATCGAAAAGAAAAAAAAGATAAAGGACTAAATCGTTAACTGAAATTAAGTTAAGGGACCACGGGTGGTATTTAGCCTATAATTAATTTAAGTATTTTGTTGTCTTTTTGACATATTTTAAATATTGAATGATATCTTGAGATAAAATTTTATGATGTTTTAGATGTTCTAGTTTTTAAATTTAATTATATTTTTTTAGAATTTCAAAAATA
This sequence comes from Cicer chorassanicum, assembly GCA_037974735.1. Lineage (NCBI taxonomy): Eukaryota > Viridiplantae > Streptophyta > Magnoliopsida > Fabales > Fabaceae > Cicer > Cicer chorassanicum. The sequence continues at coordinate 18,787,440 of JBBPBP010000001.1, forward strand.
ATTTTTATTTATGACTCGCGAACCCAACTCAATCCGTTTTTAATCGAGTTGGTTTGGTTCGGATTTGATGTAAAAATAACGGGTTGATAATTCAATCCAACCTAAATAAAATTGATCGGTTTCGGGTTTCATATTTGGACAAAATCAACTCAACTCAACTTGTGAACACCCTATTTATATTATTTATATATATCAATACTTAACAAAGATAATCCAGTAAAAGAAATATTATCTCTATTTCATTTATACATTTTTTATAGATGAAATGACAAATAAACTCGTACACAACTGCGATGTTCCGAGTTTGAACTCAAGACATAATACTCATCTTAACAATATCGACATTTATCAGTTGAATTAAATTTTACGAATCATTTATATATATTTTTTAATATGTATAATTATGGATGTCGTTGAGAGCAATTTAAAAAAATATATTTCAACACAAATTGTGGTTACAATGAATATCGTGTACAGCTGAATACTTGATAATCTTATGTATATATATTTGAATATAAAGTTAATGATTTTAAAAATATATAGATAGATTTTGTAACACCCTTAGTTTTAAATTCTAATTTATGCAATTTTAGTATATTTTTGGTGTTGAATTCTAAGGCCGTTAGCCAATTTTAATGGTATTTTGTGTGTTAAATGTCAATGATATTTTTATGAGACCCGTTTAAAATTATTTGGCGAGAAATAATTTAATTAGGTTGCAAAAAATTTATTACCAGACTATTTTATTAAAAATATCTCTAATTGCTAAAAAAATTTACCTGTCAATTGAGTTGCAATGAGAATAAATATTTTTATCAAAATAATTTGAGATGTGTGTAAGAGTATTTAGATATTTATTAGATTGATTTAATTATATATATATATATATATATATATATATATATAATTGCAGCACTTGCGATAACTAATAATATATATATATATATTAAATTTTAGTCGCCTGTTTCTTTCTTGTTTCTTTTTTCTTATTCTTTTCTTAAGTTTTCAAAAAAAAAACTAAAACCCACAAACACAAAACCTCATTTTTCACCTAGATCTAAGCTCTATCTCGCGAAGTGACAGAAGGGAAAGTTGCTCACCTCCACGCTGCGGTGCTAGTGAGCAAGTTTTCGAAAGTGACGTGCGAACAAAATATTTCACCGGAATTAATCGCGGTGCCGTAATCGGTTGTTAGAGCTACCGTTGAGGTAAGGGCTCCTTCCAAACTTTTAGTTTGCATTTAGGACATTATATGTGATTTTATGGAAAAGAAATTGGGTGTATTTGATGTGTAAAATAGTGAGAATGCATTTAATTCGTTTATGCGGGAATTAGCGGAATTTAAAATTGACGCGGTTGAGATGTAGTTTGATGTGAATTGTGTACGATTTGCTGAGATTGAATTAATGTGATTAATGTGGTCGATTTTGTTAGTAATGGTTAACAAAAAAAAGAAATCGATTTTGACGTGTTTGAGTTACGAAATGAGTTATTTTCAAATAAATGAGTTTGAACTAAAGTTGAAATTTTAAAAAGAAAAAGTTTAGAGTACTTTATTAACTCAAAATTTTGGTGCTTTAATAGTCGAGTGAGCGTACGTGTGATTTGGACAATATTTGTTTTATTTAATTTTAATTAAATAATGTAGATTATTTGGCTGTAAAAGTTTGGTGTGTGAAAAAGACATAATTTTAGAATTTTGTTGTGGTTGGATAAACTTTAGTTGTGAACAAATTGTTACAAATATTTATGTTTATGTAGTTAGCTCCTTGAGTCTCGAAAAGGAATCGAGGCTGTTGGCACCGAGTTAGCGGTGGGGAGAACTCTGAGATATTAATGTTTGGTGTGATTGATGTGTTCATAATTAATATTATGAATTTTGAGATGTATTTTATGTGTAGATTGGAGGAAAATGAATTTAATGTGTTTATGGGTGAAATTGTGGAAGTTGAATTTAATGTGTTTGAAATGTGGAGTTGTGAACACGGATGAGTCACGATTAAATTTGGCGTGAAATTTTGGAAGTCGAATTGAATTTGTTGTGTTTGATGTGTGGATTTGCAGAAAATGAATTTAAGGTGTTTGATAAGTGATTTGAGGAAATAAATTTGGTGCAAATGCATGTTTGCAATTATGGAAATTAATGGGTGTATTGTGGTTGAAATATGACGAGTTTTGAAAATGAGTTATTTGTAGTGATTTGGAGTGGATTTGTGGAATTTGGATTGTTGTATTTAATGTGGTTTGTAGATTGAATTTGATGTGAATTTGTTGGATTATGAATTAATATGTCTGAGTATGCTATGTGAAAAGATTGAAAATTCATTAATGTTAAATGAGTATTAAAAAAGGAGAATCTTTTAATAGCTGCATTTACTTAATGGTTGTGGTGAAAAGAGTTAGAGTATGCTCATGCATTTCATAGTACATGGTGACCGCGATGGGCCATAGTGATAGTGGTAACCGTGATGGGCCACGAGATGATGTCATGTGAATAGTTGGTTCATCTTATCCTTGCGGGGATTTTCGCGTCGTGGTGATCTGTGAGAGATTGCACTCTTGTAAGTCGTGCTGATCTGTGAGCGATTGCACGCATAGAAAATTAGTACTGGTCTGTGAGAGGCTGTACGATAGTAAATTGTGCTGATCCGTGAGAGATTGCACCTTGAAAATTAGTACTGGTCTGTGAGAGACTATACAATTATGATTTACGCCCTTTCGAGGAGGGTTTTGGTTTGGAATTCCGGAATCATGTGCATTGGCATATACGCATTTCATTAGGGTGCTTGGCACGCGAGTCATATTTGATATACTGTGATGGTTGTATATACATACTTGATTGTGGTTTGTAATTGTGCTGTATTTGATGAGTGTTATTGATTGACCTTATGTGGTAAGCGTTGAATGATATCGAAACATTTTCAAAACTGAAAATTATGCCATTTTCACAGTTGTATTTGGATACAAGGATGCTGTATTCGAATATGACAGTGCAGTTTGTTAAAAACTTCATTTTTCAACTTTGATTATGCATGTGTGGCATATGAAAACCCTTTCTAGATGTATGCTAATTTGAAAGGTTATTTTGTGCATTTAAAATTTAAATGCTATGTGATGTTTGTTAATTTCGGTTGATGACCTTTACAATTATTGTGGAAATCTGGGCTTTGCCCTCAGATGAGAATCAGGATCGTCCTACCAGTTAGTACTCTGGAGATGAGAACGGAGTTAGACTTACTTGACCACTGCTGTGTCAGAAGGATTTCTGCGGGGCGCGTGGAGATCACTTGGGTTATAGTTTTTTTTTTTGTAGCATGATCAGATTAGATGGCTGTACAGGGGCTAGATGTCTATCTGTTGTGGTTGTATTTATTTCATTCTGGAAGACTGTAACTATACCATATATTGTCAGCCTAACTTTTATTTTGATGGGTCCTTGTACCACTTTTTGATGTGACGTGGGGAAGTTAAAATTCTTATTGTAGTGCTTTTGTACAGGTGTCTGCCGAGAATACCCCAGGGGTATGAGCTACGTTGGATAGGTCTCACAGCCCCGGTGTATTTTTCTGTTTTAAATATTTTGGATTTTCATTTCAAAACCGTTTCCGCTGTTTGTAATTATTGTTGACTTTTGTCGTTGTGATACGACTTAAATATTTTATCCTAAGGTATTTATCTCTTTATTATGAATTTGAATTTGTTTAAAAAAAAATCGGGCTGTTACATATTTGAACACTTGAAAATTTGTGATTAATAATATTAAAAATTATGTTTTTCTTTAAAATACGTTCAAAATTATGTTTAGTTGTGTTTATTGGATATTTAATGAGTTGCAATATTTTATTATATTTATTGAACATTTACTAAACATAATTAATTACATATTTATATTGAGTTAGACATCTAAATTATTGTTAAAATTTGATTTTAAATTTGTGTCAAAATTAGGGATGACAAAAAATTCATACCCACGTGAGCTGTCAATAAAGCTTCAAAGTTCTAAGTCCCCTCTCAAAAATCTCATATTAAACCCCTAATATGTAGCCCCTATTAAAATAATTTTTTTAAGGCTCTGGTTCAATTATTTCATTATTTTTTGTTGGCTAAAGTGAGAGGCTCATATACCAAATGTTTTGTTAATTGAGATATTTTTTTAAAAAAATTCGAAATTTATTTTTCTCAAAAAACTATCAGAAAAATTTCTCAAGAAAATCTAAAATATTTTTGCTCGGAAAAATTTTGAAATCATTTTTTTTTCTTGATAAATTTTGTGAAGAAAATCAAAATTTTTTTTTTTTGAAAAAATTGATTTTCTTTTCTCAAATAAAAAAATCAAAAAATTTGTAAATCTTTTTTTTATCAGAAAAGAATCGAAATTCTTTTATCGGAAAATTTTGAGAAAAAAATTAATTTCTTGGATAAAAATAAAATAAAAATTTGATTTTTTTTTTCAAAAAAGTATCGATATTTTTTTTTGGAAAAGTAGGTTCACCTAAGCCCACAAAATTTTAGGATTTTTTTAGTTTTTAAGGCTTTCTTTTTTGGGACTTTTTAAATTGTGAAATTTTTTGCCTCTCCAATATATGGGCAGCATCCAATAACTAGTGAGTTTGTGAAATTGACAGCTGCAGATAAAATCTGCTATAGGCACATGTTAGGTAGTTTAACGGAGACATGCGAGATAAAATTAACAATCTTTTTGACTACCTGTTAGTTAATAACTATAGATGCAAATGTAATGATATTTGTATCTATAAATATGTTAGTTAATGAATATAGATGCAAATGTAATGATATTTGTATCTATAAATATTTATACTCGTTAATAAATTAATAAAATGACTAAGTTTTATTTATGTATTAATGTATTGATAATATTATGATGAATATTTTGGATATGTGCTTATGTTTTAATATTTTTTATATATTGCTACTTCTTTTTTGACAAAAGAGGAAAAAAAAAATATACATATTTGTTTTATAAATCAATAAATTAACAATATTTTATGAATTAAATAGTTATTTGTTGTCTTTTGTATTTTTAAAAA
>JBBPBP010000001.1:18792980-18820233 GCA_037974735.1 Cicer chorassanicum
ACATAATAATATCAAAGATTACATTGGTTCTCTTAGTACGTGTGTATAAATAAATTTAAAACAACAAATAAAAGAAAACACAACCGTTAAAAAATTAAATTATTAAAATAAAAAAATTAGAATAAGAGAGAAAAAAATTCGCCTCTAATAATTAACGATATTATTAGAAAAAAATAGAAAATAGAAGAGGGAAATCAAAACTTGCAATAGATAATTCAAATTAGTATTTTGAGCAAGTGTCATGCGCTGTTCCCACGATTAATTTCAAATGTTCTAGTATTTTCCAAGACTATAGTAACACAAACCACCGTCATCGCTGACAACACCACATCCAAGTCCAACTCTATAAATACAAACACTAATTCGCTTCAATCAAAATACTATTAATCAATCAATCCACTTTCCAATTCATAAACAACACTACCAAATCAAATCAATGGCCACTATGTATGAAACAAACCTCTTCATTTTCTCAATTCTCTTCTTTTTGCTTCAACACATTTCTTTTTCTCTAACTAACAATCTTCTTCTCTCTTTCTAACTAATTAGCAGCGCTCAACATGTTCGTGCTCCCCCGTTAACTTCAACTTCCGAACAACCACCTCTTTTCGATGGAACCACCAGGTTTCTTCATTCTCCCACTCCAAATTTCACTTTCATTTCTATTTTTCTATGCTTTTGCTTCAAATTTCACACGCGCTACTTATTAATTCGTTCATTAATTTTTTTAGGTTGTATACCAGTTATAGTTGCCCCTATGCACAACGTGTATGGATCACTAGGAACTACAAGGTGATTTCTTCGTCTTCTATCCTATTTAATCTAGTTTTCTATTTTTGTATTATTTTTTTGTTTATTTTAAATGTCTATTTCTTTTGATTTTCTTGTTTCTCACTTTTTTAAAAAAAAATTCTGTTGGTTGAATTGCAGGGGCTACAAGAGAAGATCAAATTGGTTCCTATTGACCTTCAAAACAGGCCTGCTTGGTATAAGGAAAAAGTATATCCTGAAAATAAGGTTTGTCATTTTGTTATTATAACTTCATTATTATTATTATAGAATATTAAATAAATTGGATGCTAGGTTGTAATGGTGGTGATTTGACTAACCTAATTTTTCTCTTTCTTATACTAATACTAATACTAATACTAATAGGTGCCATCTTTGGAGCACAATGGCAAGGTATTGGGAGAAAGTCTTGATTTGATCAAATATGTAGATGCTAACTTTGAAGGGACTCCTCTTCTTCCCAATGTAAGAATTGCACATTAATTCTCTTTGTCCATCATGGCCTCTCATCTTGATAGTGACAGTCAGACGTAAACATTTTTCATAGTTTAAGAAAATATAAGTAATTGAATGTAAACATGTGTTGATGTGAGATCAATTAAGGCTGATGAGACCACTGTCAATTGTGATTGTGTTGTAGTTGCAGAAACATCGGAGACCTTAACTTTATGTTGTGCCTGAAACATTTTTAAAAAATAAAATAAAATTGATTTTAGGTATAAATTTTTGTAGGATCCGGCCAGGAAGGAGTACGGTGAGAAGTTGTTATCCCATGTTGATACATTCGTCAAAGACCTGTTTGTTTCGTTAAAAGGGGATACTGTGCAACAATCCAGTAAGATGTTTTATAAATGGAGGAAAGTGTTATTTTTAATCAAATATAAAATAGACCTTTAAATTGGTTATTTTGAATCAGGTCCTGCTTTTGAATTCTTGGAGAATTCTCTTGGTAAATTTGATGATGGGCCATTCTTGCTTGGTCAATTCAGTTTGGTGAGTTTAAATCAAATCAATGGTCGTTGAAATTTTCATTTTCCTTTTAAATTTGACTCCTTTTCAGTATATTGCTATAATGTTCTTCATGATGCATCGGATAATATCAATGACTTTAGCTTTTTCTGCATATAATTTGTAAATGCTTGTGGTGATCAGGTGGATATTGCCTATATTCCGTTTGTTGAAAGATTCCATATTGTCCTTGCTGAGGTGTTCAAGCATGACATCACAGAGGGAAGGCCTAAACTTGGAGCATGGATTGAGGTACACTTTAACAACCAGTTGTGTAGAATTTCTTGCCTTGATTATGAGAATTGTACTAGTTTGCTTTCATTTGTATATATTCACCATAATCTTCGACTAAACTAGAAGAAAATATCTCCATTAGCTCAGCAGGTATTGACAGATAACAGATTGTTTCATTTAAACTTCGGCCCTCAACTCATGCATTTGAAAAGAAGTAGTATTACCAACTCTACAGACATAAGAGAGATTCATATGTGAATGAAAATGTTTCTTTTGTAGGAGCTCAACAAGATTGATGCTTATACACAGACAAGAGTGAATCCTCAGGAAATAGTTGATCTTTTCAAGACACGTTTTCTGGTACTATCCTCGTTATGAATATCTCGCTATTGATTTTGAAGAATTGTGATTGGATTCTGACTGTTTCTTTTTGCTACCTGGTTTCTACTGTGCAGCCTCAGCAGTGAAAGTTGAATTGCAGCAACCTTCCTCTGAGATATTCCAATAAAGCATAGTTTGTATTAGTGGGATGTATCTTCAATCAAAATATTGGTGTGTTATAGGTGATGTCATTGTTATGTTTCATTTTCCAGCTTGTTTGTTTGGTGTTGTAATAATGTTTGTGTACCAGCTTGTAAGTCAAAAACTAAGGTAGTATCTATCTCTCCTTCAGAATGCAGAACTTTATTCCATTTCACAGCTAATAGTTATTATGATCTTTACCTTGCTGCCTCGCACAATAATTTGTTGTTTGTTTAAATAATGTACAGTATGTAAATAAAATTGATGCAGTCTCTGATTTTCTTAAATCAAAATTCCACACACCAAACAGATCACACTGTAAATGGTTTCCTCATAACTCTACGCAATGGACGAATGCAGCATACTTTTCTAAACTAACGGGGATTGATTCAGGAGGACAATTTAAGTTTATTTTGGGTTTGAAATTTTGAATATACTTCTTTGTTGGTGGAATTTTCGGTTTTAGTTATTTTAGATTTTGAATATACTTCTTTAGTTAAATTTTTCTTATTTTAGATTTTGTCATTGCAAAGGCAAAAATCATCATTTTAGCATCTATGATGTGAAGCTTTGGAGCAACACTTGTATAGTCACAAATACAATTATAAATTATTTAGACACAAATGGAAATATGCAGTGAAGTAAAAGTAATTTATTATTACTATTAATATTGAAAAAAATTAAATAGATATATATATTGTGGTTGTGACCACACAAAAACAAAAGTTATTCCAAGAGTTATTATAAAAGTGCTTTATTTGTAATGTGAGAATTTTAAATTAGTCATTCCTCCGTATATAATCTTTGATCCTCTAAGTTTTTAACTTTTGTTCTACTACTTTGGTTCTATAGGAAATCAAGATACAATGTTTTTTCTTTTGTCCTTTACAAAAATCACAAGCTACTATAAAATAATAAATCACAAGCTACTATAAAATAATAAATCACAAGCAGACGTTAAATAAATTTTATTATTATTAAATAAAATGAGTAAAAAGGTCTAAGAAATTGTATGGTTGTAGATCTACAATTCTAAACGTAAAGTTATATCACTCGATTATGCATTAAGGAGTTTAGTTTGGTAGAAGCAACACCGGAGCAGTCGCGAGAGTCAGATCACTAAAACAGTCAGTCTATGAAAAATAAAATTTATAATTTATCAAAATGCTTCAAAAACAATTTATTTAATAAAAAAAATTTACTTAATAAAAATGCATCTTTTAAAATTAAAATACATACATCTTTTTAAAATTCAATATTGTCTCAACAATATTAAATTAATTAAAAAAGAAATATTACATGACATCAATTATATTAATTTAGTGATGTCATGTTAAAATTTAGAAAATCCGCTTTAGGTCTAATATTAAAATTCGCTTTAGCCTCCAAATATGTTAGACTCACCTGAGCAAAACATTGTAGTTTTCACGATATTTTCTACTTATTTTGTTTTGAGCTACTGTCTATCTCTCAAAAAATCTTTTGTTTAACTATCTTTATTAACTTTCACCACTGCATAACCAAATACACACCAAATATATGTGACTTTATTATTGTGAATTTCAATGTGTTCAAACTTCAAAGTATCCAAAATTAGGAACAATTGAAGTACTATTTTTGCTGTTAGAAATAAGTTTATTTTGATAGAGTCTGAGTCAAATGAGACGTAATTATTGATAAATGGAATAGCAAATTTTAGAAATAAGCTTGATAGAGAGCAATACAAAATCATGCATAAAAGTGAAATGTAATGTCATGTCATTAGAAATTGTCACGTGAAAAATAAAAACTAGACAACTATCAACAAGTCAATGTTTTGTAATAGAAAATGTCATCGGCATAAGAAACACCAGATATTTTCCTAACTGATAGGTATGAGCTAAAGAAACAATAGACTCCAACATGAAGACTTTTAGCACCATGGACATTTGAGGAAGGCATGGATATTGACTTTTGCACATCTACCTTTAAACCTTTAAACTTGAGACCATACATACATACATTTATAAGGGACATTCTTGACCAGCTAAGCTTGAAACTTCTTGGATTCTCCAAATAAATAATTTCCAATAAGTAATTGGATTTACGTCCTAGAAAAAACTAATTGAATCGACTAAATTTAAGCCACTCAAATAGACTAATTTGATGCACAAGAAGGTTATAGCAGGTCATGGATCACACAAGTTTCCGGTATATATGAGTTTGAGTAATCTGACGTGGGTGAGAAAAAATAGACTTACGGTTTTCTGAACTCGATCGCTTCACTTAAAATTCTAAGTATAAAAATACAATTTTTAGGGTGAGTCTCTCAATCTCAATAGTCATCAAACCACCAATATGATAAGTATGTTGTTTGATAAAAATCTACTCAAACATTGATAAAAATATTGAAAGGCCAATATATTTTTTTCTTAAAGAAATTAATTTTAAAATAAAATGAACAAAAAGTTGAAGAAAATGAACATCCCCATAAGAAATAAAAAGTTCATCACCCAAATCAAGCCACTTGAATGACCTGAAAACCTACACTAATTGAAATTCGCTTAAACCAAAGCAAACATCGGTTGGAATTGAAAGCCCGATTTTGGATGATTTAGTAAAATTGAGCTCGAATCCACCGAAACCCAACCAATGCTTAACCTTAAATGGGTCCATTTCTAGAAAAATTTGGCCAAAAACAAATGCTTAGAATGAATGAACATTTTCCTAAATTAGTGAAGACAACTTGTTCTCATAAAGAAAAAAGATAGAAAGATATACGATTGTTTTGTCTCAAACTTCTCTTAAAAGTAAAGTTTTCAAAAAATTTAGCATCATACTTCAAAGAAAGAGTTAGTGTAGTTATACAATTCATAACAAGAAAAATGATTGCATTTTAAGATAACCAAACAAGGGTTAGTTTAAGAAAATTCTTATAAACTCTATTATAAGTTATTTTTCACAATAAATTTTGTTTTAGTTTCGGTAAAACTTGTTTATACTAAAACTAGTCCCTGTAATTTGTAAGTCTCTCAAACATGAATTACATAAAAATTAAAATTTATATGACACATATTTCAAAAACTTCAAAAACCAATTTCAATATAAACAAATTTTTCATGTACTACAAGTGAAAATACAAAACAAAACAAAGAAAAAACTACACTCTCATAAATACAACCCCATAGCATCAGCCAAGATGAAGTTAGAAAGATTTGCAGGGCAAAAATTAATAAGATTGAGACATCATGCATAGAAGCACTAAGTTTAGCTAACTAATCTCGATTAAAATCCCTTCCCGCGGAGCATGAGAAAAAGCTCTTTCGCAAAATAACTAAAATTCAAACAATAATAAACAAAATTTAAGGACTAAAAAAATTATACTAACTAACATTGAATATTTATATGCATGTAGTGACTAAAAATATATGTCCAAAAAGTTAATATGATACATCCGACACAATATTAAATACAACCAAATAATATATATTTTTTTTTATTTAAAGAGAGAGAAAATAGTCTTAATTACAAAGTCAACTGATATCGTTAAGTTAGACGTATTGTATCATATTTGAATTCGGAATTTCACAGTTATGTGTATATCAGTTCGAATTCGAAACCTCGCAATTGTATGAATTAATAGGTGCCAAATATTAAAAATTGTGTTAAAAAACCATTTCTAAAAAATATATTATAGTATTTCATAAAAAAAAATTATAATACCATTTTTTATGAACTTTAATTTTATTAATAATTATTTATACTAATATTATTATTAATAAAAATATTTTAAAAAATAATTTAATTTAGTATTGTTAATTATTAATATATGATACATAGCGACACGTGATGACATACCATTGATCAACTCTTGAAACTAGAGAAAGGAGGTTCGAAAAGTTGAGTAGCATGCGACGTGGATTCGAATTCGATGGTACTATAGACAGATAAACGAAGAAGAAGACTCAGAATCATTCAGTTACAATTACAGTTACCGTTTGATCCTCTTCTCCGCAACTAACTCCTCAAAATCCCTAAACCTTCTTTTCTCATTCAATTTCCCGCCAACACTACCGAACATGACGGATTTCACTTCCAATCTCCTCCACAATTTCGAATCAAACAGGTACAATACACTTTCATCATAATTCGTTTTTCTCTTTCTTTCCATTTCCACGCGTCATCGAACCCTAACATTTCGCTACTTCTTCAATCTAATTTTGAATGTTTCTTCGTATCAATCACTCACTGTTCTCACACACAAAAATTTATCGTATCGACTCGGTTTTTATTATTCTGATCATAAACTTATAATCCGATTTCTGAAATTTCATTAGTTTAAGAGTTGATTAAAATCGTGGTTTAATTTGCATTTTGTTACTCTTTGATGTCTGAAATGTAGTGGTAGAGTTTTCATTTGTGAGATTAGTTTTCAGAGTGAAAGCTATGGGCTGTAGAATTGTAACTGTTCTTAAACTATGTTGTTGTCCTTGTTGAGTAAGCGTACATTGGAGGTTGATTCCAGGTAATGTATATGGTAAAACTCTGAAAATGCGTGTATTCGTTTTAGGACATTCATTTTGCATTTTTGTTGTGGCGCCGTGTTTGAATTCCTTCATAGGTGAATATGTAATTGAAATGTGAATAGCAAATGATCCTTTAAAATGAAACAATTGTGGGACAGTTATTGAGAAATTAAGCATGGAATATAAAACTGTAAAGGGTAGTATTTAGAAAATTAGGCTACACCAAATTTGTGTGTTGCCTTTATTATTAGTATAAAATAGATGTGGTGTTTTATGTTTGTATTTGGTTTTGGAAATGAGTGATACTGTGGTCATTCTTTTTTCTCCATTAGAGCTATAATCACATGTTTATGTCTACAGGGATTCTTATGGATTTGCATTAAGGCCTCAATACGCACAAAGATACAGAGAGTATTCTTTGATCTACAAGGTAACTATTCATTGTACTTCAATTTGGATTTATGTTACTGGTGATCTAGTTTGATATTTCAATCCTATATTGGCAAATTCAAAAATACATGTAGGACTGAATACATTTTTTTGGAGCATAAATATACTCATTTGTGTACTATCATTATATTAAAAAATAATAACAATTTAAAGTCCAGCATTTTTCAAAGAACATTGCTCTTTTTTATTGGGTAAATTATCTATAAGTCTGTTAACCCTCCTCCCAAATGCTTTTGGTAAGTAGTAGAAAAATAGCTAGCCTTTGGCTGTAAATGATTATTTTTGTACTCATAGTCTAATAATTTTTAGTTGCAACAACAATATCAAGATTAAACTACATTAACAACAAGTTACAGCATGACCTTTGTACTCGTTCCAACTGCTAGTTAGTGTGTGTATTTTCTCCTCCACTAAAGAATTTAACCCAAAAGGCATGTTTTAGATGTTTCTTGACCGGTCATAAAAGATGAGAATGATGTGTGCAGTGCCATAGTAACAGTTGCAAAAAACTGCCTATAAGATCCTTGTGCAATATGGCATTACATTAGTATGAGAAATAAATGAAATTTAAGTTAATTATTTTTCCCTTATGATTCAAGAAACAAATTTACCTGAATAGTCAAAGATTTTTTTTGAAGAATTTAGTGTTTTGATACAATAAAAATATAGAGCTAAATAAATGAAAATTCTGAGAACTGGATTTTACAAATAAGTAGCACAAGTACAATGTAACGTAAGTTGATGCGTTTACCATATCAGGAAGAGGAAGATGAAAGATCAGATAAATGGAGAAGTTTCATTGAACAGGTAGCTAAATCATCTCAAGCAAGTTCTTCTGAGAACAAACATAAAGAAACATTGAAGGCTGAAAGTAATGAGGTAAAAGAAGCGGGAAGTCCTCATAGGGTAAGTAATAGTGGTGACTTAAGTAGCACGATTTTTTCTGAAGGTGCAGAGGTAGATGAAACAAATGCTGACAGAATTAGTAAAGGGAATGATTCAAGTGGGAGAAAGTCTGCTGAAGGTAATGAGATAATAGAAGTGACAATACTAAATAGGGTTAACAAAGAAGGTGACTCAAGTAGCAGGACGTCTTCAGGGGAAACCGATATAAAAGAAGGTACTGGTCTGGGAAGGGGTAGTGAAGGGGATGATTCAAGTAGCAAGAAATCTTTTTCTGACTGTTCAACAACAAATAATTCTGCAAAGGAACTGCACCATTCAGAAGAAAGAAAGACCTGTAAGGTTCAACACTGGGCTGAAATTAGACCATCTCTTAGTGCCATTGATGAAATATTGAGCTCTCGTGTCAAGAAAGGAAAGAATATGAAAGGTGAGAAGATACATGGTAGTGATGACCACCTTCCATCTATAGAAGAATTAGAACATGTAGAAGAGACTTCTGAGGAAGATATTCAGGGAGAGGTCTGCACTAATGAGACGCTAGATGGTGGAAATGGCTCAAGGGCAGAAAATGATTTAATGGATCAAAACTTCCCTGAACTTTACTCTCCATGGAAGGAACTAGAGTCCCTTGTTCAGGGAGGAGTCCCAAAGGATCTTAGAGGAGAGGTAAAATTTATGCTTTCTATTTCACTCAAGTTCCCACTTTTGCTGGGGAAAAAGTACAGTAGCCTTCCCTACAATACAATATTGTTGTTACAGGTTTGGCAAGCCTTTGTAGGTGTGAACACACGGCGGGTGGAGAGCTATTATGATGATTTGTTAGCTCAAGAAAATAACAATTCTGAAGGCAAGGAGGTTACATCTGTTGCATCAGGGAAATGGAGAAAGCAGATTGAGAAGGTCATTAGCTGCACGCGCCTTGGAATTTATTTTGATTTGTAGGTGCTGCATCTTTTGCTTTAAATTGCAAGTTGGCTCTCTCCTTAGACTAAATAGCATTTTCCATTCTCAGGACATACCGCGAACTTTCCCGGGTCACCCTGCTTTGGACGAAAATGGCAGAAATTCCTTGAGGCGTTTACTGCTAGCATATGCTCGACATAACCCCTCTGTTGGGTACTGTCAGGTAACTGTAGCGTAAACAAATATTTCTTGGAAAATACTAATTCACCCATTATTTCAAATGTTTAAGCTTATAGAACTCACTCATAAAATCTCCATCCCTCCAAACAAGCATTTTCCTTGCAAGGATTGAAAAAGATAAATATGTTGTTCCATTGGAAAATTTGGTTTTTATGTCCAGAAACTGCTATGATTATTTCCCCCTATTATGAAAAATTAATTAGTGATGATGTAACTGAAAATCTCCGTGTGTGTGTATGTGTTCGTGCATGTAAAACTGTAAAAAGAGTTGGTCCTTTCATTGTTTTCACTTACTGTTTGAACATAGAACAATATATTTCATTTATTATTGAAATTAATTTGCATAGAGCTAAATACCGAGTCTAATTTTTGTTAGAATATTAGAAAATATTTTATAATATCTATTATATTATATTAGAGTATCTTGAGTTATTTCCTAGGATCAATTTATATTCATAGAGATATCTTAGAATATCTCTCATTATTATTATGATTTGTTCCTAATTTTAGAATTGAGTCTATGTTTCTCTATAAATAGAGATTAGTATTGAGTCTTTTGTAATCAAGTCAGCATTAAGCTATTATCAATAATATTCAAACCCTTATTATTTTCTCTCCTCCTTTTCTCTAAAATACCACAACTTCAACATGGTATCTAGAGCCTATTCGATCCTCCTTGAACGATCTCGCCTCTATTCCGCTGCCGAGTTCCCAACAGTTAGGGAATATAATCATAGTTTCTCTTTTCCAACATTCCGACACGTTTCACTCGATTTCCGTCCAGTTCGCTACTGTCCCCGTTACTGCCACTGTTTCCGGCGATTTTTTAGCCAAACAACCCTCTAACCCTAAAAAAAAAAAAAAGTTTAAGTTTCTTCACCGTATCCCTTATCCGTTCCGATCACCGACGATTCACAATTTCAATTCTGTTTTTGTTAGGGTTTCTGTTTTTTTCCCCAAACAATCCTCCGTCGATTTCTCCTATTTGTTGACTTCTTGTCAATTTTACTTCATTGCGTAATTCGATTTCGTGATTCATGGTTCACGTTATTGGTTCTAGGAATCTCTGCTCAGAATCGGCTTCGTATAGTGAAAAGGTGCCGATGATGGTGAAGTTTGAGATCGAGGATTCGATTGACGAAGAACACGGTCCTCTCAACAAGCGCTGCAAAATTTCATCCTCTTCGCATCAACAATGGAGTGTTTCGAATGATGCATCTTTGAGTTCTTCTGCGTTAGAGAATAGTATACTTGATGAGCCTAGCCCTTTGGGATTACGTCTCAAGAAGAGCCATTCGTTTCTAGATTTGATAGAGACGATGCTTTCTAAAGGGAATAATAGTGATATTGCAAATACGAAAAGTGATCATTTAAACTCTGAACTGAAAAAGGAGACTCGGGGTGCTGCTGCTGCTGCCACTTCAGGCTCTAATGAAAAGCTTAAGGCTTCAAATTTTCCTGCTACCCTTTTAAGAATCGGTTCATAGGAGTATAAATCAAAGTATGAGGGTGACTTAGTAGCAGAGTGTTACTTTGCCAAACATAAGCTGGTTTGGGAAGTTCTTGAAGGTGAACTGAAAAGTAAGATAGAAATCCAATGGTCAGATATCATGGCACTTAAAGCAAATTGTCCTGAGGATGGACCTAGCTCATTGACTGTAGTGGTTGGTAGACATCCTCTTTTCTTTAGGGAAACTAATCCTCATCCTAGAAAGCACACACTATGGCAATCAACATCAGATTTTACTGATGGACAGGCCAGCAAACACAGGCAGCATTTTTTGCAATGTCCACAAGGAATGTTAACCAAACATTTTGAAAAGCTCATCCAGTGTGACATACGTCTTAAGTTCTTAAGCCAACAGCCAGTGATAATATTGGATTCACCTTATTTTGATCCGCCAAGTGCTGCTCTGGATAAACCTGAGATTCTGAAAGATTGTGATCAAGTCAATGGCAAAGGATCAGCAATGTCTCGTTTTCAGAACATGGGATCTCCTCATTCATCCCTGTCACCATCTTTCACGATTGAGCACAGTGATCCTTCTGGCATTACCTTAGACAGTGTGCCCTGTGAAGCACCTTCCACCAGTTCAAAAGTCATGGACTATCGTGCAACAAAATGGACTTTAAATTCTGAAGCTGATTCAAAGGACCCTAGAAACTTGGATCAAATTGAAGAAATAATATCTGGGAATAGTGGTCCCATAGGTTGTGGTGTCCTTGGGAAGTGGACCGTGGGATCAAATTTTTATCAGATTTTTGGTGGAGGAAACTCTCCAGCCTTTGCTGTGGCAGCTGTTGCAGCCCTTATGAGTGGGCTCTTAGCTGACAGGTTTGAAAGATTTGCAATTCAATTGATGGGATTCTTCTTGGTGCACGATTATTCTCTCTTTGATGGTTTCAGATCTGCCCTTACTCTCTAATTTTGATCAACGAAAATATGTGTTATTGTTCAAACAGCTGTTATCTCTCCTGTTTTGGACGCATTTTCTTATTCCGTTGATCGATCATGACTTGTTTCGTTAGAGTTGCGCTGCTTCTTCTTCAGTGTTTGTCATGCAATTTAGTTATTACTAATAGATTATAATAGTGACTTATATTCCCACCGACGATCATTCTGGTGGTGTCCCTTTTTCCACATATGAATTATATTAGTGATGACTTCTTCCGTTGGTGGTTATTCTAACGGTGTCTTTTATTTTCATGACTTACTTTATCTTGGCAATTTGTCCCAGATACACTGGCCTTGCCTTTCTCTCCTTGAAGCACGCCTCTCTCTCCTTGAAGCAGATTCAAGTTTAAATATTTTGAGTCTCCATTATTATTGGTTTGAAGCTTCCAAATGCAGTTTGTTAGAAGAACGGAGCTTGCTTTGTTCAATTGCCTGCCATGAATTTCTCTCAGGCTGATGATCAATCAGACTATCTGGCTAGGCTATATTTATAGCAATTCTCTCCGACTTCACATGCATCCCTGAGTTGCCTTTCCATCTTTTTTTATGGAGCAAAACATTGTTTTCTTGTAGCAAGCTAAAGCTTAGTAAGCTTTAGCTTGAGGGGGAGTGTTAGAATATTAGAAAATATCTTATAATATCTATTATATTATATTAGAGTATCTTGAGTTATTTCCTAGGATCAATTTATATTCATAGAGATATCTTAGAATATCTCTCATTATTATTATGATTTGTTCCTAATTTAGAATTGAGTCTATGTTTCTCTATAAATAGAGATTAGTATTGAGTCTTTTGTAATCAAGTCAGCATTAAGCTATTATCAATAATATTCAAACCCTTATTATTTTCTCTCCTCCTTTTCTCTAAAATACCACAACTTCAACAATTTTCTTCTTCGTATAGCCACCTGATATCTGATTTGCAAATTATGTCCTATAACTGAAGTTGGAAGTTTCCATTCAAGAACTATAAATGTGTTTGTAGATGTTAATATACTGTAAAATTTGGTAAGCTCTTTTGGGATTCACGTGTCCCATAATTTTTAGATGTCCTTTACTTCTTGTGCACTTTGAAACTCGTGCTTCACTATTTCCAGTCTAATTTTTCTTTTTATAACGGACTTATGTTCTGGAAAATGAAAAGCACAATGATAAAAGACTGTCAAAATAAGAACATGTGTTTATAAGTGGGGGCAGTTCTTACCTTACAAGTCAATTTTTAGGGTTGAGTTAGGACCAACCCAAATTCTAATATATGAGTATGATCTATGTATATCTTGCTATTTTTCAGCAAAATTAGAGTCATCAAATGATGTTTTAACGCACACAGATGTTGGACAAGATTTTTTAATATACCACTCAATGGTCCTGGTTGAGTCAGTCGACTAAATGAATAAACAGACAATAAGGCTTAAACAGAGACGATGCTAAGAAATCAACTTAATTGCTGTAAGTTTTGATACTAGTAAGGTCTTTTCAACCTATAGCTGAAGACTGGCTCGTTAACATTGTTGCTAGTATTCTGCCAAACCTTTTCCTACTAAATTCTGATGTTCGTTTGTTGTTTTAAGAGTATCTTCCTCTATGTTGTCAGTCTCAGAGAGCGCCAAACCCTAAAAATGGGATAGTAGGATCGTAGATTGCATGATGACCGCCATTGCGAAGGCCAAAAAACAATATATAAACTAAACATAAAATAGAGACAATGTACAAAAATAGCAAAATACTAAAAATTAAAGGGGTTTATCATACTTAATAACCAAAATCCAACATCAAAATTGAGTTCTAATAATAATTGTAATCAGCAAAACAGAGAACAGAGCAGACAAAATTGAGTTACAAAAAGAACGAAAACAACATAGTAAAAACATAACGATGTTGAACAGAGCAAAATGGAACCAAACGACGGAGCAAGAAAAGAACGAAAACGACAGAGCAAGAACACGGCGGCGGAGCAAGAACAAAACAAAGGAAGAAACAAAAACGGTTTCTTTTTCACGATGCTGAGCCAACTCCTTCGCGGATTTATAATAATAAAAAATTACGGCTTAAGTGGGTGCGAAATGACCGAAATACCCTTAATGAAGAATAAAAAAATAAAAAACTTGTGTTTTTGAAAAAGCCCAGGAGCGTGTCCAATAGCGGGTCATGGTGATAGCCGGATTCGCGGTCAGAGCGCCGCTACCGTCAAATGTGTTTTCCGGTCGGTGGTGTCATGGCCAGCCCCTCCACCGCACCGGGATCACACTCGGATTGACAACATTGATCTTCCTTTTATTTTACTTATTCTTTAAAACTTGAACATGTGTTTGCTAGAACGATATAGAATGTTTAAAGCCTCGAGCATAAGCTGATTGAAAGATTTTTTGTCCTGGGCAATGTGAGGTGTGATATACTCACTATTAATGACCATTTCTGCATTTCCATAGTTGTTACTCTGTATGTGTGTTGTATTTTTTGTTTGACTGGCAGTACTAATTTGCTGAATGCATCTATTATTCTCTTCACTGGTGGTATTCTTCACTATTGCCGTCGTCGTCATATTTTTTGTCATTTAATTTTGTTACTGAAATACATGCAGGCAATGAACTTCTTTGCTGGTTTATTGCTGCTTTTTATGCCAGAAGAAAATGCCTTTTGGTAGGTTTAAGAAACTTGCCTTATATTTACCTTCGTCAGTCCACTTTACAACATATACAATAGTTGTTCCACCGAACTTCCATCAATTTTGTCTTTTGGTAACTGGTTATAAGGGAAACTCAATTTTCAAAATGTGTCTATTTATGACTGCATATTGGTATTGTTTAACACAAAACACATTAGAACTGTATCAAAAGAAGTAACAAAGTATATAATTTTTAATGAATTGGTATATCTTTCTTATTGTAGAAGGACATATAAAATAAGACAATTTATTTTTTATTAAAATGACAATATTGTGGAATAGAGCTCTATATATTAATGAAAATAATAAAGTTTGGGTGAGATTCTGGGGAATCAGAAATGTTAATGTGGAATAGAGGTCTGCTATAATACTTTGTTTAATCTGTCTTATGTTTATATGATCTGATTTGGTGTACTGGGATAACTCAGGACATTCGTTGGAATTATAGATGATTATTTTGAAGGCTACTATACGGAAGAAATGATAGAGTCCCAGGTGTGAATCAAACTCACGTTTTTAATAAAAATGAAAAGGAAAACATTATTTATCCTGACTCTTGAGTCAGATTTGTATGTCTGATAATTATAGTGTTGAGGGACACAAAATTCTCTTTGCCAGTCACAGACTCACAGAAGCTTTTAACTTGTCAGGTGGACCAGCTTGTTTTTGAGGAATTGGTGCGTGAAAGATTTCCTAAACTTGGTTTGTATTTATTTATTTTTGCTCTTAATTTAGTATTCTTATAATTGTCTCTATGAATCAGCTTGGGTAGCTTTTTTTATTCTATGGATGTTTTTGGTGCAGTTAATCATCTAGATTACTTGGGAGTGCAGGTGACATGGATATCTGGGCCGTGGTTTCTTTCGATCTTTGTGAACATGATTCCGTGGGAGAGTGGTAAATTTTTTTGGAATGATTATTTTATTTTCAATATTCAGCATTGTTTTTGAACTTGGCATATTCTTAAATATGTTACCTTTGGACGTGTTTCTGCCTCTTAGTTATTCGAGTTTGGGATGTGCTGCTATTTGAAGGGAACCGTGTTATGCTATTTCGAACAGCGCTGGCTCTATTGGAACTATATGGTATTGAGTTGTGTTTGTCTGTTTTTGAGTCTGATCTGTGCTGACTAGTATGTACAAGCAGTAAACTAAACTAAGTTATTCTTTGCATTGTTAAAATAATACATCTGTTATTGTAGGTCCTGCATTAGTTACTACAAAAGATGCAGGTGATGCAATTACTCTATTGCAATCACTTGCTGGCTCGACATTTGATAGCAGCCAACTTGTCTTGACTGCTTGTATGGGCTACCTAGCTGTGACTGAGGCAAGATTGCAAGAACTCAGAGAAAAACACAGGCCATCTGTATTAGATGTTATAGAAGAAAGGTCAAAGAAAGGACGAGTTTGGAAAGATTCCAAAGGACTTGCATCTAAATTGTATAGTTTCAAGCATGACCCAGGATCACTGGTAGAAGAAAAACAAGCTAATGATGGAGGTGATGTGGTGTCTGATAAGGATGTGCAGTTGGAATCCCATTCCTCTAATATTGAAGAATTGCTTAATAGCCTCAGTACTGATTCCAAAGTGGATTCCCTACCAGATCTCCAGCAACAGGTTGCTTCTCCTCCTCATCATTCACCTTGCTTTTCAATTGCAAAAAAAGAGGCTATCTTTGTGAATTAGATTGAAATCTATTTACCACTAAACTTTAAGTAGATGTATAAATATTAAACCCACCTTAGTATGCTAAAATTATGTTCTATCAAGCGTGAGTAATTTGCTCTGGTTCATAACATGCTTGATTGTTCTAGTCTCCCATTTTTTACAGATGTTGTTGTCATGTTATAACTCTGCCTATCTGTGATACTGGTATACCATTTGACTCAGGTGCATGTAAAAGATTTTAAAGGAACTAAAACACTGATATATAATTGCAGTGCTGGATCTTCAATGGGTTTTGATTTTTTGATTTTATACTTCTGAATTTTTGTCTTTCAAAACAGAATTGGATCTTATCTATCAGAAAATTGTACTTATTAGAAATTGCTTGCTCCATATGGAGATAATTATATTCTAAGCAGCATTTCTTTAGTGTTTCTTTGATTCACTTTAAAAATATGATAAAATCAATAGTTATGGATCTATTATCTGTCTAGTAATTTATAGAAGATTGTCCACGCTATTTTGTTAACTAAATACATACTTTAGAGATTTAAATGTTTGCAATTTAGCATGCTATTTACAAATAAATGGCTAATTTTTTTACTTTTTCTTTTGTTGAATGTGAGGAAAATATTGAGAGACATGTTGAATAACCCGTGTGTTTCAAGTTTCAACTACACAGCGGAAGTCCTTTATATAGACTTTATGTGATAAATACACATAATGACAGGAATACTTACAGACAGTAGGAATACTTACAAACTTTCTATCTATTTACATACTAATATTTTATTTTCAACATCTTTCAAAAAAAGATGGAGGACCACTATGTCATTTTCTTACCAGAGAAGTATGCAATTGTGTGCTAATGTAATTTAATGAAATCAAAATTTGAAATTGCCATATTCTTACCAGAGAAGTATGCAATTGTGTGCTAATGTAATTTATAGTTGTCTATCCGTTGACCTTTATTTTTTGGGGTAGTGGGGTTGACTATTGTTAATTTGTTATCTATTACGCTGCATAGTTGGCGTGACTGGATACTGTAGGTAGCTGCAAAACTAGTCCAATATAATCTATTCTTTTCTTCCTAAGTGTAGGTTGTCTGTGTATTCCTGATGGAATCACAACTTCATTTGTCAAATTATATATTCTCAACGGCCGAAGTCTGAATCGTGTATTATTACTCTCATGACAATTCATAATTTCAAAGTCTAATTTTCTGGTTTAATTACTGTTTGCATGCATTCATCTGAAAATATTTATCCTATAAATAGTTGCTTTATTATAACCCATTATTGTGCAACTCTTCATAAATTTTCAATTATTAACAGCTTCTGCACAGGTGGTTTGGTTGAAAGTTGAATTGTGCAGATTGCTGGAGGAGAAAAGATCTGCAGTACTCAGGTCCTTATTATTGGTGTTCATATTCTAATTCTCAATCTTTTAAAACAACTTGATTTTTTCTTCAGCCTGCTGCTTCTAAAGTTGCAAGAATGTTTCTCGAATATATTGGAGAAAAAAATTAAATTTGTGAAGGAATTATCAACCCAGTGTAACTAGCTTTGTGCATATCCCTGTTTACTCTCCTATCTGCTACCAATAGAGTAATTCAAATTGTACCCATAAGAAATTCCATTGTGTTCAAATCAAGCCCAAAACTGAGTTTGGAAATAGTTCTCAACCAACAATCTATCTAAAACCTCACTTACCACGCATTGTTGACCCATATTTGAATATTCTTTAATTTGTTTACTCGCTTTATATCCATTCAGGAAGTTCAAGTGTTATAAATCTTTGCAATGCATTGGCATTTAGCACTAGTGATGTTCTATATGTATGTTTCCCCTTTTCATTACCCATGTTGCTTTATTAATATGAAAATTTTATCTATTCAATTCATAATTGTAGGATTGCCTTAATATCTTATCCATTTCCATGTGTGTTTCATATCTTGGACAGATCCGAAGAACTAGAAACAGCTCTAATGGAGATGGTGAAGGAAGATAATCGTCTGCTGTTGAGTGCAAGGGTATATCCAACATTTGAAAAATTGATCTTGCTGTTTTATCCCTTTGTTGGTATTTGTGTTACTTAGATTTGGATTGGGCCTAATTCAGTCCCAAAAGCTAGCTCAAGAGATGAGGATTTTCCAAGCCTTATAAGGACTAATTTAGCCATATTTCTTGTCAATGTAGGATCTCAACACACCCCCTTTGACAACCAAGATGGGACATCTAGAGTATGGACAAATGTAGGTGGCCCAATAACAACACCCTTCATGTCTAGAACTAGACATGTAGAGTGTGGGCAAATACGGATGGCCTTATAACAAATCTAGGACATGCTCTGATACAATATTAGAATTTGATTTAGGCTTAACTCATTCATAAAAACTAGCTCAAGAGGTGAAGATTGTCCTAACCTTATGAGGACTGTATTTTGCCATATCTCTAGTCGATGTGGGATCTTAACAGTGTTTATTGAATTTCTAAAAATGGAAGTCATTTCTGCCTTGCCATTATTTTCCTACAAATATCCTTCGTGGTGCAAAAAGTGGATCAAATGGAAGATAGTCATCTGATTAAAAAAGGTTGAAGAAACCATTAAAACAACTATTAATTTATTGTGATAGAGACCAATGGCATTGCTTGCTCCATATAGCCAACTCCATCCAATGGTACTAAACTTGGTTGTAGTTATATTTGAAGCCTTTAATTCATCTTTTTATGCTGTTTGTTACGGAAAAACAATTATTGCTGCTGGTATATGAGCCCCCAGTACATCCTTTTCAATGTTTGACCCAATGCTATAGGAGGATAAAGCCTGTCTGCCAATTTTTTAACTGATACACTTGGGTCAGTTAGACTGTTAATATGAGATATTTTATGTGCTTTATCCTTTATAATGTCTTGACATAAAATCACTATTATGTCAATTTGCATTTTTCTATAGAATTGGAGGGAGAAACTTTGAAACTTTAAGATTACAATACACTAACCTTAACCACCTATTGTTTTGCTTATATATCTAAGATAGACCATTATACTAAACTCATTCCTGAAGCACGTCTCAGTATAAGTAATATGTGAAAAATAGGAAAGGAGAATATTTTTTGAATGCGCTTGAGTGAGTTAGCACCCAGCAGAATGTTTAATTTATACACAAAAATACAAGGATAATTAATGTCAATGTAATTTTCAAAGTGACTAGTTAAGCTTGCTCTACTCCCTAAGATATATTATTAAAAATAATCTTGATTTAAATATATATCATTTAATCATTCAATCCGTGGAGAGGACTTTTTACTGAACCCCATAAATGGCAACTACTAGAAAGCTAGTTCAGTATCCAAGTACAAAAATGTTAATGATTTTTTTCTTCTTCTCTACAAACTTCTTATTTGTTAACTTGACTTTGAAGGTTTACAAAAATGTTTGTGATCATGCAGGTTGAGCAATTGGAGCAGGAGGTATCTGTGTTGCAACAAGTCCTTACCGATAAGCAAGAACAAGAAGCTGCCATGCTGCAGGTTCTATGTGCACCTGTTTTCTCCAGTGTCTATTTCTGTAAGCTTATTTGCAGAAGTAAATAAGTAAATAGAAATCGAGAAAAATATATATGTAAGTTGTATGGAAAATTTTGAACTCCTCTACATGCTCAGGTCCTAATACGGCTAGAGCAGGACCAAAAAATTACTGAAGATGCCCGCAGAAGAGCGGAGCAAGACCTTGCAGCTCAGAAACTTGAAGTTCACATGCTCCAGGTAACCTCTCCCCTTAATGATAATGGTGATTCTGGTCATTGTTACTGTATACCATGGAGTAAAATTCTTATATAGAAACATGCTTATCAATATTTTTCCTAGACATGATTATATCTATTTCCAGTATAATAAAATATGCAGGAAAAGTATGAGAAGGCCATGGCATCAATTTCTGAAATGCAGAAGCGAGTTGTCATGGCAGAAAGTATGTTGGAGGCTACCCTTCAGTATGAATCTGGCCAATCCAAAGCACATTCTTCTCCAAGGTACAACTATTTTAGATATCACGTTTTTGTAGATTCTACATGCTACTTTCCTCTTCTAGTCCAAACTGTTTGTTTTTTTTATTACTTTTCCAGTCCAAATTGTTTGTTACTACTTGTTATGATTCTCCTTTGCAAGTTCTTCGAACTTAATATCTCAAGACCATTGTCATTTTCTGTATGTATGATCAATTAAACATTTATTCATAATTTACATAAACCTACTTCACAAGTTTCATGTCACAGGAAATCCAAAGATTTGATAATGAGTATTACACACACACTTGTTCAATAATTTGCTTTCTACCATTTGTGTCCTTACAAGTTTGATTGTTACTCATTAACTTCTCCTTTCATTTCTTTAATAGTATGCTTTCTACCATCTAAGTCCTTTGACTGACATTACCTATTTTCCATTGATTTGCAAGTAAGGGATGCTAATACAAAAGTGTGTTGCATATGATGTAATGTAAGATGGATTTGTTAGAGACTACATTCTTTTGAATCATTTTCATTGGAGTATTTTTGTAGGGCCGGTCGTGTAGAAAACCCTTCACGGAAGATTGGTCTTCTAAGTTTTGGACTTGGCTGGCGTGACAGAAACAAGGTAAGATCTTCTCTGTGTTTCAAGTATGTCCCATTGACAAATATTCAAGCAAAGGAGATGTGCTTACAGTTTTATGTTGCTATATCGAATTTAGAAGAATTCACCATTGGATGGTACACCGGTTCAATTGGAAATTCCTTGGCATTAATATTCAATTCACTGCACAGTTATTTGAACGAACTGCTTCATGTTTTGAGGGAAAAAATTGTCCATTTATTGATTTGGGATTTAATCTTTGGAGCTATTCCCAAATTTTGTAGTATGTCCATGAAGAGTTCCAGCAACACATTATTATTTAACACACTACTTATAATTGGTCTATTTTAAAAAATGCAACACATTTTTATGAAATTGATCAATTTATAAGCAAGAGTGTTAACTTTAAAAGAGTGTATGAACTATTAGTAGTATCCTTCAGTGTTTGCAATTTTTCAGCAGCTAGAAGCTTATTATTCATTATTGCTTGTAAAGATTATCACTTCACATCCTATGACACAGGGCAAACCTAACACTGAGGAATCTAGCGAAAGTTTGCATGACAATGTCACTCCGAGAAAAGAATCCAATAAGGAAGAACTTGATAGATAGAGCATGCAGGGCAGTGCCGCTCGAACCCACAACCCGGTTATTTCCGGCCAACTTTTGAGTTGTTGCCTATTCATGTGTCGGTCTGCTCAGTTTTCATTGTCTATCCTCTCCCAGGCACACACACACTCTTTCTTCATCATCCATTGTATTCTACTAAACTAAAATCCGATGTAAGGAATTGTTAGATGTGTTGATAGATGATTAGGTGTAGAAAATGTATTTTTGCATCTGACACCATCGTTCCAATGATTTTTTTGCTAAATATAGTTGAAAAAATAGCCATTATAATAATAAAGCTGGTGCTAACAGTTTCTGCTAGGTAAAAAGATGTTCTGCTGCTACGATGTATCCATCTTGTTACGTGTCTGCACATTGTTTTACTGGATGAAATTATTATTCTATATCCATGTTCTTGTCATGTCTCCTTGCAAGAGTTTGTGCTTCATATGTTCGATCTAGATTCAGTAAGCGTTGAAATTTAAGAAAATCTAAAATGCATTTGTTAAGAGGATTAAAAATGTTTCCTTTTATTTGGGTACAACTGCTCCCTCCCTTCTATCCCTCCGAATACTATGGTAGTTCTCTGTAAATTAATTTGATAAAAGTTAGATAAAATTTCCTTACAGGATTAGTATGATAGCACTGGTGCGACAACCAATTTTATGATAGGATGAAATATGATCACATACTATTGAGACTAGTTTTTATCTTTTATGATATAAAAAACGTTTGGAAAACTGATGTTACATTTAAATATTTGAAAGACCAAACTGAAAGTTTACTTAACAAATTATTACTGCTGCAATAGATGTGCTAAAGTGAGCGCAAGCAATTTGAAGCTTATTACTACTCTTCATTATCGGAACCATTCGGACCCAATGATACTTGCAATCCACAATAAAAAGAAAAATACAAGTTACATAAAAAATCCATACGCAACCAGATAAACATCCAAATAATATGAAAGGAAGTGTCACAACACAGCATACTCTCTTGTGTAACAGAAAAAGCTATATTTCCATAGAGCTTCATAACTACATAGCAACCAGGACAAAGAAATCCACTAACTTAATCTTGAACAGAAATGTATGGAAAAGTGAGGAAATACTATCTTATCTCCAAATGAAAATCGGATCAACTCTGTGCACCGTAAGAAACAAAAATTTTGCAAGATATTTAACGACTATGCTATGAACTAAGAGAATAACACCATAACACAAATAGTATTAAACATCTATAAGCCTATATATCTTGGAGTGTATAGTAAGTGATATGAAACTCGCACCAGACTATCAAATACCCCTCCTGGTTCTAGGAGGAGTACCAGGACCGAGGCGGGAGTTTTGTACTGTCTGCATATTGGGCGCATATCTTTGTGAAGCAAGGTAACTCAAAGCTGTCACAACATCAGCTATAACTGGACGCATATTTGCCTGCTCCTGAACGCACATTGCTGCAACGGCAAGGGCCTGGTATATCCCTCTTGAAGGATACTGACCTTGGAGCATTGGATCAGCCATTTGTGTGAATTTTCTTCGATCTTTAAACAAGGGTCTAGCCTGCAATTAAACGAGCAATCTGTCTCAAACTTACTACTCAAATTTTAACATCAAAACTTGATATACAAAAGTTTGTCGGAGTTTATAGGATACATAAAACTTTGACCTCTAGCTTCATTGCTAAAACATCTCAATAAAAGGAATTTCTTTCTATGAACAGAATTTATCGTTCAGGGAAGAAAAAAAAAGAGGAAGATCATAAAACCTCCAAAAATATCTATAAAAAAATTGTACATCTTTCATTATGTACATTGTTTTGTTACTTTTATAAGAGGAGACCAAAAACTATAAAATATTTTAATTTTAATGAAAATGGTGATTTCTTACCACGTTTTCCAGCTCAAGTAATTATGCAAGTAAAAACTTCCAGCTCAGTTATTTACCTCCCATTATTTAATCACACTGACTACTATTGAAATTTGCAATAAGATGAAATAACAGCACAAGTGTCTTACCCATGCAACAAGATTCTGTTCAGCCGCACATTTTGAATTGTCAATCGCTTTCCTTCCGGTAATTATTTCCAGCAGAACTACACCAAAGCTATAAACATCTGATTTCAAAGTCAGTTGACCTGTCATTGCATACTCCGGAGCACAATATCCATAGGTTCCCATAACCCTTGTTGATACATGGGTGTTTTCCCCCACAGGACCAACTTTAGCCAAACCAAAATCAGATAATTTAGGATGATACCCTTCACCAAGCAAAATGTTCGAGCACTTTAAATCTCGATATATGACAGGAGGGTTAGCTTTGTCGTGTAGATATTCCAACCCTTTTGCTGCCCCCGCAGCTATTTTCATTCTCGTGTTCCAGTCGAGTCGTTTCTTGCTGGGAGAAATATCTGCAGATCAAACATATATTATCGATATCAACAGAAGATAATACGAAAATTAGAGAAGAGATGTAACAAGCAAATTTGAAATATAAAATACCATGTAAGTGGTCTTCCAATGATCCTAATGGCATATATTCATAAACTAGAAGCCTTTGATCTCCATCAGCACAATAACCAATCAGGTTGACAAGGTTAGAGTGGTGAAGAAGACTTAACATCAACACTTCAACAAGGAATTCTCTATTCCCTTGTAGCCCATTTCGGTCAAGTTGCTTAATTGCAACAGTCTACATTCAACATTAGAAAAGATTAAATATGTTGTCAACTCAAAATGCACAAGTTTAAAGTTCGGTTCCATGCTGGCAAAACTCAAGCTATTACACTGATCGTCATAACTAAGCAATATGGATAACGAAGAAATGTTGAATAACGAGTAAATACCTAAAATGGTCCCTGACTTTTGACTCTTGAATCGAGGTATTCCAAAATGGTCCTTGACATTACATAACATTGCCATAATGCCATGGTTAAGTCTGTTCGACATTGTCAGAAGAACTAATTGATCAACATTATATAATGTCAGGGGATATTTGAGGTATCTTCAAAGTGAGGGATTAGATTGATTCATGTGGCAAAAGATAAAGGACCATTTTGGATATTTACTTGATGAATAACATTAACAAAAAAAAAATTAATCATGAGAAACATATTCACCTGATTAATAGTTTCCAAATGCCCTTTGTATACTCTGCCAAAGCCTCCCTCGCCCAAAAGACATTCTGCTCTAAAATTTCTAGTAGCAGTTGCTAACTCACGGAAAGGGAATGTTTGTGCAGCAATGTGATCAGAGTCTCCATTTTTAGAGGAACTTCTGGAATTCATAGATGAATTCTTCTTCAATTTCCCTGCACTCACATCCACAAAATAAGGATTTACATGGGGTGAAGCATATATCATAGCAGGTTTAGATTTCACATCTAAAACCAATGCATGTTACTTCAGTGTCCTGAAATAAGAAATTACTATATGGCATGCTGTAGTTTAAAATTAACAGAACGAATCACAACTGATTTTGCCTCATATAATGCATTGTTTCAAAATTTCCATTGATGTTACAATTTAAACCTTCATATGTAAAAAAACTGATAAGAGAACAACTCAAGTAAAAAGTATTAAGAAAACTGATATGACAATTTCAAGGAAGTTTATTGTCATAACAGTTTCACATTGAACGGATTGAACCAGTCCCCCTGAAGATTCACAGAAGCAATGATGTCCTTGGATACAAAAGTAAAGGTGATCATAATTCATATATTCATTTCTAAAGCACTCATAAGATGGTAATCTTGTCACACTACTTGTATATGCTGATGACATTTTTATGTCAGGTGATGACCTAAGGATGAGATACAATTGCGAAGAGAAAGTTATTGGAGAACCTCATAGTTAAATATGAAATTCCTAGAAGCCACTCTGTGACAACAAATCGGCAATTAGCATTCTCAAAAACAGTTGCAGTGTGATAAGATAAAACACACTAAGATAGAAAGGTACTTCATTAAGAAGAAATTGGGCAATCAATTGATTCACATAATACATGTTCCTTTTGGAACTTACATGCGAGCTACGAATGATGGATATTCATTTACCAACTTGAGGAGAAGTGTCATAATTCATAAATATTCTTTTACTAGGATAGACTATAGTTATGGTCAATTGAGCCAAACTCTAGGAAAGAAATTATTTAGTAATCATATAGTCTAGCATATAGATAGAATGTTATTTACAACTTTTTATCAATTAATTTTTCAAAAATAACATTCCCTTCTCATTCAAGTTTTATTAACTTAGGCTATTATATGCTGTGACATAGAGATTTACTTGAATCAAAGCTAGTAACACACCCAATGTAAGGATAAAATACAACTAAACTAAAAGGCACAAAATCTACAAATTGAAAAAAACTAACAAGTTCTTGAAATCCAACACATAATACTAGCATAAAATATCTCTCTTAAGATTATCCTGTAATCAAAATGCCAACTATCTTTATCTATGAAGTTCACTCATCCAATTACATTTTTCAAAGCATATGATACCCATATAAATAAAACATGAGACAAATTAGATCATGTTATTCAGCTTCAAAAACCTTGAAATCCAGAGTAAGCACAATCATCACAAAGAAGGGTTTCACTATCACAAACCATGGATGACTATTTTTTTCTCCAAATCTCAACCATAAAAAGAACAACATCAGAACCTACCTGGGTTAGCTTTGATCGAATCACGCATGTCCTGCACTTCTTCCAATTTCTTCTTTATCTTCTTCTTAGTGTTACTGTTGGAACCTCCAGAACATGGAATCCAACCCATTTGGTTTTTCTCTTCCTTTGAAACAAATAACCAAATGGGTATCTGAATATTGAAAAAAAATCACCGATCACTCAAAATTCATATGAAAAGGAGTCACGTTTTTCTTTTTCTATCTCACTTCATATCACGTCTTTCTGTGACTGTGTCACTTTGAATTAGTCTAAGGTCGTTTATTTATTGTTAATAGTAATAATTTTGATTTCATAGTGATTTTAAAGACATAAAATTCGTCATTGGTTTCTTTATTGTCGGAAAAACACCACAGCATCATTGGTTTTTGGTGTAGTTGCGTTTCACTGGATCCAGACAGAAACAAAGTCCAAAGTAAATATACGATGTCGTTTTGATGTAAATAAAATAATTGCATTTTGGACATATGTCTTGTGACTCACTCGCTCCTATCAATTCTCCACATTAGGACTATGTGACCTTAAATAATTGCTACTCAAAGTTCTCACATGACCTTCTACTGTTACTTATGATAAATTGAACCACAAGTTTGTGAAAAACCACAGAGAATCACTTTTGAAAGAAAAAAAAACAATATGTAATTTATTTTAAAATATTATGTTTTATTTTATATTTATGATAATAAAAAATACATCAACTATTAATAAAGATAATTTGATAAAGTTGTAATTCTTTCTTTTATTAATAGTAATTTTTTTATGTGTCAACAAATATATCGCTTACTGTTATAGGTTTTGAAATATGTAAATTTTTTCCCTTTTAAGTAAGGGTTTGAAAATTAAAATACAAATTAAGAAATATAATTACAACAACAGTTAAATCTTATTTTATCAAGTTGAGTCAACCACATAGATTAAACAATGTTCGAATCCAGAAATATGTAATTAATATAAAATATTTATTAAAAAATTTGGATAGTTTCTTAATATGTTTATT
>JBBPBP010000001.1:18820642-18837662 GCA_037974735.1 Cicer chorassanicum
TAAAGTGTTATTTGAAATCAAATTAAGGGACCGCATGAACAATTATACCTTAATATTATTAATTAATTAGTAACATTGATAGTTGAAAAATACTCTAAAATAAAACAGTATGCTAAAAAGATTAACACCATTGGATATACAATTATTTCGTAAAAAATATCGTATGTGTTTCAATTATCGTTTGTAAATGTACTTTTGAAAAAATCTCATTTTGTAAATGTACTTTTACTTAAAAATGAGTTTTTTCTAATACAATTTTAAGTTTTGATATTTTTCTATAAATGTTATTTTATAAAATAAAATTTGTTTGCATTATATAACTAAATGTACTTTTAAATGTGCATGTATTAGAAAAGGTATATATTTTTCAAAGATATATTTGTAATTGTAATTTGTTGTAAAAAATAAATTGGGAACAAATCACGTAGGACGGCTCAAGAATAAAACTACTAAATCAGCCGTTTTAGGTCTAAGAAAATTAATATTTTACTTAATAAAAAGGCCTCCAAAAATATTTTATACTTAATAAAAAAGTCTCATATTCTCATATTTTTAAATCTAAAATTAATAAAATCTTATCTAAAACTAATATTGTCTCAACAAATAATAAATTAATTGACTTAATTAGCAATAAAAAAAAGAAATATCATATAAATCATTTATATTAATTTAATAAATTAGTTTTATTCTAAAATGTCTAAAAATATAATTTTAAAATAAAAATTATTAATTTTACTAAAAAAATACTATTATAGACTCTAAAAGATTTCATAATAAAATTTGATTTAAGTTTTCTTATGTCTTGGGCGGCCCTAAAATCATGCAAACAACAAATGAATAATACAAAAATATCACTCGAGTTTGCCTACATAGTTGTAATATAACTCAAATAAAAAGTTAAAACAAGTTTGTCATTTGAAAATATGTTTAAGCTGAAAAATAGAAAACCAAACATACACACCTTGTGCAGGAAATATTATATGACAATAGTTATTATATTATTTTTAAAAAATATTTTATAAATATCTATACGACAAACTACAATTAAATGATTATGTAAAACTTTTTATACTATATTTATTTTAATGTAACATTTAAAGACTTTTATATTATTATTTTATTATTTCATTTTCATTAAACTCAAGAAAAGAACAAATATATTCTCTTATCCCTAAACGTGTTTGGAGGTAAAATAAACTTCAATAAAGTGTGTCCACGTATTTATGGATTGCAATGTAACGCGCAATTGTTGTAAAGTTTTGCCCACCCTAAGATTACAGTTCAAATTCTAGAAACAATTGAAGTAGTAACAGCTGTTGAATCTTAACACATTGCAATAATTATTAAGAGGAGGGTCTCACAAGTCCAACTCAAATTTTGTCCTCTTCTAATCAATAAAAGTAGATTTTGGATTGAAAGAGGTTCTTATCATGGTGTTTTACTTTTCAGTTGTATGTAGGCAAAACTATTAAAGAAAAAGCCCAGATGATGATTTTTGTTGTATGTAATAGAAACACGTGTAGTAGTTATGTGAAACCAACACTATTTTTCTTAATTTAACAAATTCATATTTTTAAAGTTTGATTGTAGTTTTAATCTTTTTATTTTTATTGATTTATGAAATTGATCTTTCTATTTTAAAAGTCGACAGTTTTGGTCCCTCAGTCAGATTTTTAAACTAAAAAATGACGATTTGACATATTTTTAATGACGTGACAACAATTATATGATATAAACCATCTTGAAGCATTAATTATTCATATATTATTAATTAAATTAAAAATATAAAAAATTTATGAAGTTGAAATCTAAGTTTTTATAGCGTTTTATTCCAATTTAATGGATATTAATCATTCTACATCGTCGTATCATATGTCACTTTATTTAAACCATCTCACGTAATTTTTTAGTTAAAAAAATTAGAGCGAGTAACCAAAATTGTCGACTTTTAAAATAGGGGACCAATTTCGTGAATCAGTAAAAATAGGATGACTAAAACTGCTATTAAGCCTATTTTTAAAGTTAAAAAATTGAAAACAAAATGGAGGTGTGGAAAATCAATTATAGACACAGACAAATGCAAAAAAATTGAGATAGGGCTCACAATAATTTCACCAACTCAAAAATAGTTTGAGATTTAATTTAATAATTAATTTGTTGAACTTAATTTATGAAGTAAATGAGTCGAACTTGAGTTGAAAGTTGATCTCGTTAAATAAATGAGTTGAACTTTAGTTATTTTTTAGTTTGACTTGTTTGGTTCATGAACAAGTCTAATGTGATATATTGCATTTATAGTTCAAATCAACTACTTCCGATGATAATATTTTAAGTTATAAATATTGTTTTGAGATAAAACTTGTGTCATTTAAAAGTTATAAAGATATATGTAATTCTTACTTATACCATGAAGGTAAATAAAATTGTCTTAAGTATTATATTATTGTTCAAAGTTGATTATTTAGTTATGTTCAACACTTAAAAATCTCTCAAGGAACTCTCTCCTACTTCAATATTGAAATCTCACATTGAAAAATATATTCTCTTACACTCCCATCTTCTCCTATATAAGGAGTGCACCACAAACACATGATACAATCAAGAGTAATAAGACAATTAATCCAAGTAAATTGATCTTTGAGTCTAGTTTAAATTAGACTTAATTGCAATTTTGGTCCTTCTATTTTCACCAATTCATGGAATTGGTCCCCTTATTTTAAAAGTTGACAGTTTTGGTCTACCCTCTCATGGTTTTGAACTAAAAAAAATGACGATATGACATATTTTAAATGATATGGCATACGATTTCATGATATAGAACAATCTAGATGCATTAATTATTCATATCATTAATTAAATTACAAAAATGAATCATTTATGAAGATGATTTTGAAGTTTTTATAGGGTTTTTATTGCGATTTCAAGGTGTTAATAAATCTAGCATATTATTTAAAATATGTCGCATCACTAACTTTTAGTTTAAAAATAAAAAATATGGATCGAAATTGTCAGATTTAAAAATAGAGGGACCGATTTTGTGAATTAGTAAAAATAGGAGGATTAAAATCGCAATTATATGGGTTTAAATTATATGGGTTTTAGTTAATTTTTTTTATTAATATTTATTATATTTTAACTTAAAGTTGAAGGAACACACTTGTTCCTTTAAGTTTTTTGTCTCTTGGTTCATTTGATTCGAGTTAGCTAGCTGAACCATGTTAGTCGTGAATTTGAATCGAGTCGAATTCTATTTGAGAAAGAAGTTTGTGACGAACTCAAGTTGAATTTCAAACTAAACCAATTCTTATCAAGTCGAGCTGAACTCTATTCGATTCAGCTTGCCCTAAATCTCTTTTAATTGTTATCACTTGCATAGTATTAAAAAAAAGTAAATAGTTATTTTAATTCTTAAATGTTAGTAATTTTGTTAGTAAACATATTTAAATACATGTCTCTTTTGTTAATAATTTTATAGACCATATTGATTTATAAAAAATACACGTTAAGATTAAATTAATCAACTATCGACATATTTAAAGACGAAAATGATTAACAAAAATTTCATTTAAATTTATTATTGTAATTTTAATATATTTAAAGACTATTATAACAACACATATTTTAAAAATTCAAAACATTATGGAGACCTAATCTATAAGATGTGTTGTTCTCTTTAGCATATCATTTATGTTTTAGAATATTTAGTATGTTTTTTTTTCAAAACTAAATACAAACCATTACGTATACAATCCATCGAGGAGATATGTCCCTGAATGCATGAGTTAGTTGTAATGAAGCTTAACCTAAAAATAAATTGTTAGTAATCACATATGATCGCACTTCTATGAATGATGATTTTTTTTCTTTTATTTTTTGTATTCTCAAATACACATTTAAAATAGTTAATCTAAATAAAAATTAAGAGGAGAAGAGATGAAATCACCAATTTAACTGTCCATATTTTGATTTCATGTTTTAGACTTATTTAAAAGAGTTGAAATATGAGTCATTCAATTGTAAATTAAAATATTGAGATCGTGTGAATACATGATTATCCCATTCCTAAAAATCAAGATCCCAATGAACTGTTTATAAAGAATTATCTTTTATTATTTTACAAAACTTATATTTATAGCCTATACTTACTGATATATATATATATATATATATAAACTAAGACTGCTAATTGATTTTTAATTTCATAGTATGTGCGTTTGTTTCAGATTTTTTAAACCAAAAATTATTTTGTAGTGTTTGAATGGTATTTGTTTATAGTAGCTTCTCACATTTGTCTCCTGCAATATATGAGAGAGAAAGATGACACAAAATTTAAAAACACAAAATTTAACTCACGAGAAAATGATGTAATTAGCTTTACTCTATTTAGATTTAACTTAACTCACTAATAGGAGAAGATGTAATTACCTTTACTTTATTTGAAAAATCCGAAATTGCTTCCATCAATTTTTACTAAGTTTTCTCCATCAGCTCATTTTTTTAAAATTATTTTTATGATAGTAAACAAATGGAAATCGAAAATTCATTTTTAAACAAATCTCTAAAAAATACTCTTTAAGTTTTCTAAGTTAAAAATAATTTTTATTTAAACTCAAACAAACGCACCTAATATGGTATACAGTTGTATTCTTTAATAGAAATTTTTAATATAACCTGAATTTATTAAATTTATATTTTGAAAGAATATTAAACCAAATCACATCGAGAACTAACTAATTAGGCCAATAATATCTCACCCAAAGTATAGAATAATGAATTTGAAGATTATGCAAGGACAATATAAAACTATTTTATACAATTATTCAAACAAAATTTATCATTATATCACTTTCGTAAGTTATTTTGCAAAATATTTCAGCAAACATCTATACTGTGAGATCTAGTTGAATAATAGTATGTAATCTTTAAGCTCTAAAAGAATATAGGTACGTTATTAGAAAAAAAATAGATACTACTTTTTGTTTACTAAACTTTCCAATATTTACCTGCCAAAATACCATATAAAGCATAAATTCTAAATATATGACACATTTTTCTATTTCATTATAATTTTTAAATATTACTAATAGAAAAACAAAATATATTTACATGTTGAGTAAGTAGACAAAAATGTACGACAATTCAACTAAAATACATACATTTTAAAAATAGATAAACCAAAAAAATTTAGGAAAAATAATGTATATATTAGAGTTGATTTTGTCTAATATGCACAAGTAGAACAGAATTGTACATGTATAAACTTATTTTTCCCTATTAAATTAATAAATTCCATCATATCTCATTAAACCAATAGTAGAAACAAACTTATAAATGTGGAACACTTATTTCACTTGTGCACCATAAAATTAACCAATAAAGTTATACGCATAAATAGTACCGTTTAGACAATCCAAAGACTATTTCGAACTAGAATATGGCCCGCGCATAGACTGTGATATATTAGTATTATTGTGAATCAAATTGTAAAATTTTAAAAATAATATAACTTATTGATTTTGTTTGTAGAGTATTTTTTCAAGTGAGTTTATTTGAGTAATTATTATATATGAGTTTCTAAACACACATTTGAGAATTTGTAGAATGTCTTAGAGAACGTAATTGCAACTAATTCATGTATTAAATTTTATCCATTGAATTAATATGTTAAAATTTTAGTTATATTTTATTGAATGAATAAGATTTCAATCCGTTAAAAAAATATTTAAATGTTTCATCAACTGATTTATAATTTAATGTCTTATATCACATTTCACTCATTAAATATTATGAGAAAATAGATAAAAAAGAGTATTATGTAAAAAATATCCATGCATTAAAATGTAGTAATAAATATAAAGTTAATAGTATATTAACCATTAATCATTAATGGTCTATATGATGGACCAATAATATGTTGAAAATTAATATGTTAATAGTGAGAAGACAACATCCTAGTTTGTTTGAAGGAGTAGAATATCATAGATCTGTAAAAAAAAAATTATATAGCAAAACTAATAGTGAGATGGCAACATCCTAGTTTGTGAGGTTGTTTTAATAAAATTGTATATAAAAAATGGAGTATAAATACTTTAAAAGATAACTATAAAATATTTTATAGATCTCATTAAAAATGAACTATTTTTTGCATTAAAACGTGATTTTTTTTCACCATGATGATACTATGCAATATTTAGTTAGAAAACAATTATAGAAACAAAAAATATGAGATATATAAACATTAAGTATTTATTATTCTTTATACGAGGAAACTTAGAGAGTTATGTGCTACACTTAGAGAGGTATGACTACACTATTTAACTCCATGTGTCTAAAGATGAGGTGAGAAAGATAGTATGAATGTCATCATATATATAATATTCTATAACTTATGAAATTTAAGAGGTGTATTGGTGTTAAAAACATATTTTGGCGCATATCTAAAATATATATTGGACGACACATAACATACTTCATAATAAAATATATGCACAATTTGGTCAAAAATATTTGTACCAAATGTATACACACAACAATTGACCATAAAGATATCGTAACATATTATAGTTATAAATAGAATTAAAACTCAAATATGTAAACTAAAAAAATATAAAAATTCTCAAACGTTTTCCTTATCTAAAAACATGTAAAATAAACATAAAAAAAATCACAAATTAGATGCAATCAATTACAAAATTATCGCCAATCAATCTAACACAAATTATAAATAGAAAAGTTGCATAGAGACCAAGTTTATGTGTCACTGTCTTCCAATTTCCAAATAAACATAAGTAATATATGATAGAGAATAACTTCTACAAATTGTTCCCATTTATATATTAAGCCTTTTATAAGGACCAATATATTAATTGGAGTTAAAACCATAGAAAAATTATTACCAATAATGATGGAGCAGCAATGAGTGCAGATTAACTAACATTGATTGTACCTTAATTTATAACTCATGGCACATGAATAGTTATATATAATATTAGATGCTAAATAGTAATAATAATATTAAAATGTGTGTTAAAGCAAATTGAAAGTGGAATAATAGGGAGGATGAAAGAGGAATGATGAAAGTGTACCTTTTAGATGTGGCAGATGAGATATTTGTTGAGATGACAATAATTGAATGAAATGATACCATATTAGATGATGTGTCACAATAGTATTTAGGAATATATTTTAATATATTATTAGAATATTACCCGCGTTTTGCACGGGGTTTAAATTTTTTTGAGTACAATATATATAATTTATTAATGTATTAATTTTGTAAATAGATAAGGTTATAAGAAGAATACATGAGATTGAAGAAATTGTAGAGTTTGTAATTAAATAAGTATTTTTACTCCTGAAATAATATGATAAAAACAATGTTTTGCAAAAGTTTAACCATAAAAACTTAACAATTTTTTTAGGGATGAAAAAATTATTTATTAATCAAAGTAGAACTAATCACCATTTAACAACTGTTTGAGGTCTATAATATCAAAAATCTTACCATTTAATTGACACCTCATAGACATAAAATATTTACTGTGATTTAAGTGAAAATTTATATAATTGATAATCGTAGACTCTATTTTTATTAAAGTATATAAGTTGAGTAAAAAAAAGTATATAAATTTTGTAGAAATTATTAAAATTGTAGGCTTTTCCGCCACGTTTTAAAATGTTTCAAAAATGCTCATGCTAAATACATGCATGGATAACTATTAAGAGAAAAAGACACCAAAATCACTTATTAGATTGACTAATTGTTATTTTTGAAGTAGCAATGTCAAGTTACAAGGAAGGGGGTTTGAATTATAATCTTGCATATTTAAAATTTCATGTTAAAAACTTAAGAAAAACAACTCAAGAATGATCTTGGTTATTAAAACAGAAACGGAGAACATTCTTGGTTCTGAAACAGAAAACGGAGAACATTATTGATTAGTTAAAATCACAGTTTTTAGTTTCTCTATTTAACTTGATAATAAAAAATAACTGAATGTAAATAGAGATAAGGAAGAGATACCACACAAAGATATATCCTGGTTCACCCAACTCGGGCTACGTCCAGTCCTCACAACTGTGAGATTTTCAATAAGAGTACAAAGAACGGAGAACAATCTTTTGGTTACACAGTTAAAGATTAACCTTGATCTGTAACTACACTTCCTTTCCACCCAGAAAGGATTCAATCAAGTCACTTAACTAATCTGCTAGGATTTTATAGTTAACTCTTTTAATCACACTCAAACTATAAACAATCCTTATAGTTATGAGTTTACACAATAATGATTTAAAGGGTTTGGTTGAATCTGATTATGCTCAACTCTTGTTTGAGAATAGATTCAGAATAAATGAACTCAGTAAGATAAGCTGGAATTATGTAATGGTTTCAAATTGATTTCTTTTGTGAATGAGATAGCTTCAAGAATGCAAGTGAATATGATTTAATGAGAATACATGGCACTTGAAGTTCTGAATGATGCTTGCGAATTTGCCTTCCTTTTATAGATGATTTTGAGCATTTAATTCTGGTCAGAAAGAGCTGTTGGTAGTGCTCTGTTTTCTTCTGACAAAAGCAACCTATCTGTTGAAAAATAATCCATTCATGTGACAGTTTTGGGCTTTGCTTGACTGGGCTGTTTTGCTCAATTTCAAACAGATTTCCTTCACTTTTAATGACCCATTAAGCTTCGAAAATACTTGATGATAATTGGCTTTCATATGGACACTTTATTTGATCCAAAACTGTTTGGAAAGGAGTGAACAATTTCTGCAGAACTGAGAAGTCTGTTTCTACAGAAAACGGAGATTGTTCTGAAGATCCTTCTGAAGATGCAGACTTGGACGAAACAGGAATTGGTTCAGAAGTAGGAGCAGGCTGAACAGGAAGAGGAGGCACACCGAGCTTTGGGGCAATCGTTTCTACAAGCCAAGACCGTAGCATGGAAAACTCTACATCGTGCTGAGTCTGTCGAGACAAAAGGAGTTGCAGAGTTGCCATTAGTTCTGAGTTGGTGGGTTCCTTGGGAAGAGTCATAATTGGAGGAGGAATTGGAGCAGCATTGCTTGATGGGGCATAGATGGTAGGGAGAGAGATATGCAGAGGCTGAGGTTTTGGTTGGAAGTAAAAAGTTTGGTTAATGGAAGGCTCGAGAGTGGAGGGAGAAGTCAAAAATTGATTGATTCCAAAAATGGATGAAGTGGTTGTTTGAGGAGAAATATAGGCAGGTGACATGGCTGACACATTTTGATGGGTAAGTAGTGTGGTCATGGGTCCATGTGGAGAATTAAAGAGTTGGGAGAATGAGATAAAATCAGTGGAAGATAATGTGGATTGTTGTGGAAAGACGGAAAAATTTGGATTTGCTAAAGGAAGGCTGGGAGAACGTTCTTGGGGATGGGGAAGGTGATGTTGGTTTTGGAACATCAACTCTTCTTCTTGCAGAGCGTTTTCTTTTTAGAGGAGATGGAAAGGAAGAGGTGATTGGGGAAAACCTTCTAGTTTTTGGACGACTAGATGGGGGGGTTTGATGTTGTCTTTTTGGTGTAGGGGAAGGTTGTCTTCTGACAGTTATCTTCATATGAGCCATGTTTTTTGTGGAGAATTTGGATATTTTGAGGAGGGATTTTTCTGTGGAAAGAGGAATGTTGAAATGTTTAAAGACTTTTGTTAGAATCATACCGTAAGGAACAGTATTCTTCTTGTAGTCTTTG
Source organism: Cicer chorassanicum (assembly GCA_037974735.1). Taxonomy (NCBI): domain Eukaryota; kingdom Viridiplantae; phylum Streptophyta; class Magnoliopsida; order Fabales; family Fabaceae; genus Cicer; species Cicer chorassanicum. The sequence continues at coordinate 18,830,357 of JBBPBP010000001.1, forward strand.
GTTGCAGCAACAATCATGTGATGAAGGATTAGATGAGGGAGATTGAGGCGCTGACAGTAGAGGAGATGATAGATGATCAGCGCATCATTTTCAAAGACATATTCATGGCTTCCACAGTGGGGAAGAAAAATATGCTGACTCATGTTGTTGAAATTTTTTGGGTGGGGTCGAAGCTATGTGGAGAGGTACCTAATAGAGTTCTCTTGAAACTGCTCAGAAAGAACTTCAGTCTCTTTAAGATTGAGAGCTGCATACCAGGATTTTCAAAATACAGTAGGACCTTTAGTAGGGAGATCCAAGATTGATGCAAGGATGTCAGAAGTCAATTTGATCTCAATTCCCTTAATGTTGGAAATCAGAAGTGATTTATCAGGGAATGTTTGAGTCTGACAGTAGAAGGCCCTGACAACATCTGGATAGTAAAGCTCAGATGTTTGTAGAAAAGCAGTCCCTCATAGAGCATCAGTGAAATGTTGGATAGCATTGTCATCTACTACGAGTTTGTCAAAGACATAGACGCGTCCAATACCAATGGGTCTCTGAGCCCATTTGGTTTTAAACAGTTTGGTAGCGGTGGGAGGAATTAGAGGAGTGGATTGAATTTTGGCTTTCTTGGAAGGTGGAGAAGGTTGTGCTGGGGAATCTGAGTCGGATGAAGGATCAGAGGAAGGAGATGAAGGATTTTGAGGTGAAATGGGGCGTTTGGTGGATAGTGAAGGAAAGGGAGTATGAGACGGAGAATGTTCTTTTGAAGGCGAACATTCTTGAGTAGGAGAGGGAGCGTTATGATGGACAGAAGAACGTTCTTGAATGGGAGTACGTTCTGGAGTAGGTGAAGGTTTTTTTTTGAGTATTTGGAGTGGAAGGGACAAGAGAACGTTCTTAGCGTAGGGTGGGTGAAGGTTCACGGGTTGGGGAACGTTCTGGACTTGGAGAACGTTCTTGAGAAGAAGATGGAGTGTGGCTGAATTTCTGTTTATGCGCAGTGGTTTTGAATCTCTGGCGCATGGTTAAGTTTTTTCTTGCCAGAAATTGAAAGATTAGCATGGTGGTTTTTGTTTTTAGGGGACGAGTTGTGGGGAGGGTGGGTGCGGTAGATGAAAAAAATTCAATCATCAATCTCCATTTTTGGTTTGGAGGAGTTGATTGAAAGGCTTTAGATGAAAAAGAAGATTTTGATGGAGTGACAAGTATTGAGGGTTTTGATTGAGGAGTTTCAGACGAAAATGAAGATTTGGGAGGAGTGACAGATTTTGTTGAGGTTGATTGAGGAGGAGTATCATATGATTCATCTGACTCATAGTCTGAGATGATAAAATAAGCAGGTTTAGTGATTGGGCTTCTTGAAGTCTCAATTACTGCCAAGACTCTCATTGAGCGTCTTTGTGGTGCGGGAGGATTGAAAAATTTCTTTGGTGGTGAAGGATTAATGTAGGATTTGCGCAAGTGTGGGGGAACTTGGGAAATGTTAGTAGGAGGGCAAGAGTGGAGAGGGGGAAGAACAGTAGACAAAGGTTCAGGGATGGAGGGGTTGGTTTCAAGTGAGGACGAGAGGTAGTCTGAAAATGAAGAGTCTGACGAATGTCTTGGAGGAGTTGGTCTAGGTGGAGGGGATGGTGAACGACAGAAGGATGGTGAGGATGAAGATGATGGTGATGGTGTATCTGTGCATGCATTTTTATGAGCGGATTGTTTTGTTCGAGCCATTGTTGTTGGAAACTGAAGGTTATGGAAGATGAAGGTTGAGGGAGACGAAGGTTGAGGAAGATGAAAACTGTTTCTAAAACTGAACAGTTGTGTTAACTGCAACAAGTTTTTGCAGTTTTTCAAGAGAGAGAACAATGATGATTTGCACCTAGAGAAGTGACATGTGTTGGGGGCGGAAACTGATTTAACGGCTTGTCAGTGACCTTTGAAAGCCTGGAGACACGCGCATTTAATGCCAGGACATGCTTTTCCTGCGCAAGAGGAAGGTGACAATTCAGAAGAAGGTTTGAAAAACGGAGAAAGATGTCTGAAAAACGGAGATTAATGAACGTTCTCCATTTTCTGCAGAAGCAGTTTTAACACGAATTTTAGAGTTTTTCATGATTTTCAGTTTTTCTTTGATTGAATTAAAATTTTCCTCAACCAAGGGCTTTGTAAAAATGCCAGCAAGCTGATTTTGAGTATCAACAAAGATTAATTCAATATCCTTTTTGTTAACATGATCGCGAATAAAATGATGTTTTATTTTAATATGTTTTGAACGAGAATGCTGAATTGGATTTTTTGATAAATTGATTGCACTAGTTTTATCACAGTAAATTGGAATACTTCAGTAACTTACAGAGAAGTCTTCAAGTTGATTTTTTATCCAAAGAACTTGTGAGCAGCAGTTTGCGGCTGATACGTATTCAGCTTCGGTGGTTGATAAGGCTATAGTATTTTGTTTCCTGCAAGACCAGCTTATCAAAGCATCACCCAGAAATTGACATGCTCCCTTGGTGCTTTTTCTTTCAATTTTATCTCCAGCATAATCAGCGTCGCAATATGCTACAAGAACAAAATGAGAACCTTTTCTATACCAAAGGCCAAGATCAGTAGTTCCAATAAGATATCTAAAAATTCGTTTTACAACTGTTAAATGGGATTCTTTTGACGCAGATTGAAATCTAGCACATAATCCTACTGCTAATACAATATTTGGCCTACTAGCAGTTAAATACAGCAAGGAACCAATCATTCCTCTATATTCTTTTTCAGAAACAGATTTTTCATGTTCATCTATGTCTAATGAAGAGGATGGATGCATAGGAGTAGACATGATTTTTGCTTCATTTTGTACTTGGTTAACAAATCTTTAATGTATTTTCTTGACAAATAAAAATACCATTTTCATGTTGTTTAATTTGTAAACCAAGAAAATATCTTAACTCTTCCATCATGCTCATTTCAAATTCACTTTGCATGAATTTTGAAAAGCCATCACACATCTTTTCATTAGTTGATCCAAAGATAATATCGTCAACATACACTGTATAATTAGTAAATCATTTTTATCAATTTTCTTAAATAGTGTAGTGACAATTTTGACTTGCTTTCCCTTGACACATGCTTCACATATTTTATCTTTTTCAAAATTCAGTTTTGGTAAACCTCTAACAAGTTCTAATTTCGAAATTTTTGAAATGGTTTTCATGCTGATGTGCCCTGCCCGTTTATGCCAAATCCATTTATCTTTATCGATGGACATGAAGCAGGATTCATCAGGCAATTCTTCGAGATACAAAACATACAGATTTTTCTTTTTTTGGAACCAGAAAACAATATTTCTCTAGATTTTGTTTTTATGATTTCACATAGGTTGAGTTTGAAAATAACTACACATTCATTGTCACATAATTGACTTATGCTTAAGAGATTATGTTTCATACCTTCAACATATTGAACATCAGTTATTTGTGCAGAGTTTTTCTTACCAATTGTCCCTTTACCTTTGATTCGAGCTTGATTGTTATTTCCAAAAGTGGCTGATCCTCCATCTTTCATGACGAAGGACATGAAGCAGTTTTTATCACCTGTCATATGTCTTGAATAGCCACTGTCCAAGAACCATGGCTTTTTCTTGACACCTTGAAAACCAACCTGCATTTTTTGTTTCATTAACTTTTGGTACCTATTTTGTCTTGGATCCTTGTGGATTAGTTCTAGATTTTGATTTTCTGTTAATGTGACATGTTGATTCAGAGTGTACAATCTTAGAACATGAGGAACATTTGATCACTTGATTTTGAAAAGGTTTTTTTAACTAGTTTTGACAGATTTGCAGAACTTTCTCCTTTTTCTGTTTTAGCTTGAGAACGTTCTCCTTTTTTTTGAAGAAAATATGTTTTTGTTCCAGATCGTTCTCCTCTCTGTTTGTTCTCGATTTTCTCATCTCTTTTCTTAAAATAACATGCAAATTCAAGATGTCCAATTTTGCTGCAGTATGAACATTTGATCTTGCATTTACTTTCTCTTTTTTTCGGAATAAAAAAGTTTTCATACATTTTGGTTTTCTGAGTTTGATTGAAACCGAGACCCGCTTTATCAAATATTCCTACTTGAGATCCCATGATATTTTGAAAAGTTTCAGTAGCTTTAATGAAGTTTAACATATTACTTTTAAAAAATTCAGCTTCAGCTTTAAGGAGAACGTTCTCCTTTTGAAGTGTAGAATGTTTTTACTTTCTTGTGTTTTACTGTGAAACTCTTTGGTCTGAGATTCTTTCAGCTTGTCAAATTCTTTATGTATTTGTTCACACAAAAGACATGGTTTCGAATTTGTTACCTCATTTTCCTCAGTGTTTGCCATTAAGCATATGTTGGCTTCTTCATCTTCTTCTTCATCAGATTCATCTGAGTTATCCCATGTGGCCATCATTGATTTCTTTTTGAAAGGAAATCTGTTTGGTGCTCTTTTGTTCAGAGGACACTCGGATTTGTAATGTCCCAGCTTATTACATCCAAAACATGTGATTTGGCTCTTGTCTATTTCTGTTTTGGGGATTTCTCTTTTGTTTGGGAATCCTTTCTTGATCTAGTCTCTCCTTCTCATCATTCTTTGAATTCTTCTAGTGAGAAGAGCAATTTCTTCATCATCATGTTCTTGTCCAGCTTCTTCTGGTTCTTCTTCTATTTGGACTGACATGCTTTCTTGAGATGCTTTTAAGGCTATTGTTTTTCGTTTCTTGATAGGTTTATCTTCTTGTAGCAATACCTCATGTGCTCTAAAGGGTCCAATTAGTTCTTCTAATGCCAATACTTCGAGATTTTTGGCTTCGCTTATAGCTGTTACCATTGGTCTCCATATGACTGGAAGACATCTCATGATCTTTCTTACTCTTTCTTGTACTGAGTAAGCTTTTCCCAAAGATCACATTTCATTCACTATAGTTGTAAACCTTGAATACATTTCATCAATGGTTTCTCCTTCATTCATTTCGAACAACTCAAATTGTCTTATGCCGATGTCTATTCTTGTTTCTTTGACATGATTTGTTCCTTCATGATGAATTTGCAGTGTATCCCAGATTTCTTTAGCAGTTGTACATTCATCAACTCTTTCGCTTTCTTTCCTGCTCAAAGCACACGATAAGAATAATTGAGCTTTAGAGTTTAGGAGTACCTTAGTTTTGTCTTTAGATGTCCAGTCGATTTCTTTCTTCTTGGTAGAGTTTGAATCATGTTGATCAACTCTTGGAATGAAATCTCCATCTGTAATGATGCGCCACATTCCTGTGTCTTGAGATCTTAGAAACAACTGCATCTTGTTTTTCCAAAAGTAGTAATCAGTTCCATCAAAATATGGTGGCCTGTTTGAGGATCCTCCTTCAACAATGTGGTTTGCTTTTGACATTTTTTTTCTTCTAGATCTTTCTCTCTATCACTTGGTTAAAGTTTTTCTTTTTAGAGACCTTGCTCTGATGCCAATTGAAGTAGAAATTTCAAGTTACAAGGAATGGGGATTGAATTGTAATCTTGCCTATTTAAAATTTTCTATTAAAGACTTAAGAAAAACAACTCAAGAACGATCATGGTTATGAAAACAGAAACGAAGAACATTCTTGGTTTTGAAACAGAAAACGAAGAACGTTCTTAATAAGTTAAAATCATAGTTTTTAGTTTCTCTATTTAACTTGATAATAAAAAATAACTGAATGTAAATAGAGATAAGGAAGAGATACCACACAAAGATATATCCTGGTTCACCTAACTCGGCATACGTCCAGTCCTCACAACTGTGAGATTTTCACTAAGTGTTCAAAGAACGGAGAACAATCTTTTGGTTACACAGTTAAAGATCAACCTTGATCAGTAACTACACTTCATTTCCACCAAGAAAGGATTCAATCAAGTCACCTAACTAATCTGCTAGGATTTTACAGTTAACTCTTTTAATCACACTCAAACTATAAACAATCCTTATAGTTATGAGTTTGCACAATAATGATTTAAAGGGTTTGGTTGAATCTGATTATGCTCAACTCTTGTTTGAGAATAAATTCAGAATAAATGAACTCAGTAAGATAAGCTGGAAGTATGTAATGGTTTTAGCCTGATTTCTTTTGTGAATGAGATAGCTTGAAGAATGCAAGTGAATCTGATTTAATGAGAATATTTGGCACTTGAATTTCTGAATGGTGCTTGCGATTTTGCCTTCCTTTTATAGATGATTTTGAGCATTTAATTCTTGTCAGAAAGAGCTGTTGGTAGTGCTCTATTTACTTCTGACAAAAGCAACCTATCTGTTGAAGAGTAATCCATTCATGTGACAGTATTGGGCTTTGCTTGACTGGGTTGTTTTGCTCAATTTCAAACAGATTTCATGTGCTTTTAATGACCCATTAAGCTTCGAAAATACTTGATGATAATTGGGCTTTGATTTAGACACTTGATTTGATCCAAAACTGTTTGGAAATGAGTGAACAATTTCTGCAGAACTGAGAAATCTGTTTCTGCAGAAAATGGAGATTGTTTTTTTCAGAAACGGAGAACGATGATTAGAAGTGGAGATTGATGATCAATCTGGTCTGATAGTCTTCTAGACAATCTGAGGACTTATAATCAATCTTGAAATTCAGTCTTGTTTCAAATTTCTTGTCAGTTCTAGACAGGAGAAAGTTTATCGTCCGTTTTGACATGCTTTGATTCATGATGATTTATCTTAGTGATTCGAGAATCTCTTTAAGTAATAATGATTCCTATTTGTTCCTTGCCATGTACTGATGAAATTGGTATAAAGAAATAAGGCAGAATCATTGTTAAAGTGATGGAGAAAGATTGGTGAAGTGGTTGCGACAATAAATCTTGATTCTGCAGAACATTCTTTGTTTTGTATAGTTTATGATCAAGAATGCTCTGTTTAATTTTTCATCTGATTTCTTTGCTTTGCTTTGCTTGGTTCCTATCTTTAATAAAAACACTCAAGAGCACATATTAAATTAACATAACATTTAGAATTAACATTCTTAATTAACCTTTGTTTATTTTCATTACAACTTAATTTGAGAGTTTGTCTTAATTTGTATATTGATTATTTTAATATATAAATAAGCATTTAAAATTATTTGAATGTCTTATCAATTAATAATGCTAATTTTTATTTAAAAAAATTGTTTCAATATTATTTATTTATTTTTGTTTAAAAGGTTGTGTGTTTATAATTGATTATTGGGTTTTAAGTTGTGATAATTATGTTTTTATATACTTTGCGGTCATTTAAGATGATATGTTGTAATTATTTAAATATAATTAAAAAATTGTGATATATTTATCTGTAATG
>JBBPBP010000001.1:18838098-18849888 GCA_037974735.1 Cicer chorassanicum
ATATTTTGTGGTCATTTAAGATGGTTGTTGCATTTTAATTATTAAAATGTAATTAAAATATTGTGATGTATTTAAATGAAATGAATTATCAATAATAACTTAATATGAAGTTAAATTTATAATATTAGTTAAGTTTTTTATTGTTAGTTTTTTAATCATAGAGAATGATTATTCTTTAGAGATAATGTTAGTTTTTTGGGTTTATTTTTTCACCAAATTCATCTTATTCAAACCACGGCATGAATAAATTGTATTTTATTATTTGTTTGTCTTTTCTTCTTCTTTGTGGTATTAAGATGGTTTAAAATGTAATTAAAATAGTGTGATGTATTTAAATGTAATGAATTACCAATAGTAACTTAATTTGAAAATAAGTTTGTAATAATTGTTATGTTTTTTATTGTTAATTTTTTGATCATAGAAATGCATGAGTTAATGCGTATGGCCGAGTGGCTACCAAAACAAATTTGCTATGCTATTTGACATTGCAATCTTTTGGCTTAAGTGAACTGTAGTACTTGGTTATATTCAATTATCTATTATTTATAGTTGAACTAAAAATCTAAAAAAATTAAGGAATTGAAAATGTAATTTGCGGTTTAAGAATTATAAAATGTTCAACAGACTCTTTGTTAAAGAAAAACAAATGATTTGTATCAAAAAAAATGTGTTGCCAATATTAAAATACAGCTGAAAGACATAGATGAAAAAAGGAAAAATAGAATACGAGTAAAATTAAATGGAGAAAGAAAATGACATAAAGATAAATTTTGACCTAGTTTATGAAGTCACTAAAAAGGTTACATAATGTCACATTTCTCATTGATATTTGGGGTGAGAATTGAGAAACCATATTCAATTAGAATTGCATAGATAAAAAAAGAGGAAAAATAGAAGATGGATAAAATTTAAGTGGAGAAAGAAAATGACATAATTTGATTGAGGAAGTCACCAAGAGGTTACACAATCTCACATTTACCATTGATACTTAGGTGAGAATTGAGATGCCGTGAAAGATTTAATGTTGTGTAAATGACAAAAAATTTGTATCTAAATTGTGCTATCCACCAATGTTTAAGAATGAATTAAAAGGATGATTCTTGAGATAACATAAGATATGATGTATTTGGTTATCAACTAATCTGAATATACAAAGTTAGAAATAGAGGAACACTGAAAGTTGATTGAAGTAAGAAGATAGTAAAATTATTTTCATCAGGAGCTTTAGTAGTAAAATTATTTTCATGAAGAGTTTTGATAGTAAAATTACTTAATGTCTTTAAATTTTTAAATCATTCTATGTTAGTGTGCTTTATAACTCAACAATTTGGGGTGATGTTTCCAATTGAGAGAGAGTATTGACAATTTGAAGAGTATATTTTGTTCATCTACCCAATAATGTATTACGCGTTCAAACCAGAAAACGTAAAAAATCTAGATTTAGGAATTATGTGTTTATTTTAACTTTATAGTTAAACTTTTTATTTATAAAGTTAATTGTAGACCTTTTACATTTGTAAGATATTTCAAATGTTTCCATATAATTAAGTTTTTTTTACAAAAAAAAAATTCCTTAAAAATATATACTTTTAAGATTTTAATTTTTATGTAAACCAATTTATTTTCAGACCGCGACTTATGAATCAAGACTTAAGTATGAATTAAAACTTTTAGAATATCAATAAGATTTCAATATGAAATTTGTTTATAGACAAATGTTAATAATTTATTAGATATCTTTGCATATGAACGATTTGTTGAAATAAAGTAACTCTAATCCTATTTTAATTGACCCTTAGAAGTGATTAGAATATGATGTGACACGTTAGGACAAGTGTTGATAAGGTTAGAAACGTCACTCAAGCATTTAAGCAAAAGAAATGGCTAAAATATACACTGTTGGAGTCGAGAATATGGAGTGATTCGATACATGAAATTATCTGTTTTAAATATTTGACCAATGAGTCATATAAGGGAATAAAAGGCGCAAAGTAATACTAGGCCTATTCTAAAGAAAATTTATTTTTTAGAAACGGTTATTACTTATTTTTCCAACAAAAATTATCAACAAATACTAGAACAAATTGAACTCCTGAACCCAATCGAAGTAAACAATTTAAAACTGAATACTTGATTGTAGTTTGATAATTAAACCGCTGCTTTAAAGACAATTTGCAAACTAATCTTTGAAGCTAATTATTTAGGTATCTAGTGAACTGAACTCAAATAACTGTGTAATTTATTTGGCAGAGCAGAATTGCTAGTCATTGTAAATTAGTTTAGAGTGTGCCTTTTTTATGAACATTCAGTAGAGGAGGACGAAAGAAATAGCACTAAAATGAACAAATTGGACTTATCTTTTCGACTGTCTTATTGAAACTTAAAACTTCACATATGCACACTATATGTTTACATTGTACTATTCTTTTTTTTTTTTTTTTTGCAAAAAAACATACTTTATTTTTAATTTTTTAAATTGAAAAAATAAAATAATACCTTATAACTCAAAATACATATTTATGTCATTAACCACTATAATTATTTCATTAACCATTAAAATTTATGTTATTAATTACTTAATAATTATATATCTTATTATCTACTAAATTACATGAAATTTATCTTATTATCCACAAAAGTATTTAATGTCTTGCATGTTAGTGATCAATGATATATATGTTAAATAAGTGGTTAAGGTTTTTCAAAAATAAAAATTAGTTTGAGGTTAATGAAATATTTAAAATAAAGTATTGTGTCAAATTTGAATATTTAAATAATATTTTTTTTTAATTTTTATTGTTGTATTTTGCAAAAGTGTTCTCTTCAAAATATATATATAGGATGATATAATATTTTGTATGTATAAATTAACGTGACGTGACTAACCAGAATAGAAAATGACACTTTCGTTTCTTTTGAAACTTGTGAAAAGTATATATAAAATAAATAATTAATTGATTGAAAATATATTAATAATTACATTTAAAATAACTTGTATCCAAAAAAATAAACAAAAACATGAATATGGCTGTATTTTGGACACATTAAACTATTTCAGTGCCGAATGGCAATTTTAAGTGGGGTTGTTTTATATCATTTAAAAGTTGTTATTTTATTGTATACCTTTGAAGAAAGAGAAGAAAATATTAACTTCAATAGTTTAGTCCAGTGATAATCTGTAAAGAATTTGAAAAATGTGTTATGCTGAATCAAAGGATACAATTTGCCATATTAAACTAAGAAGAAACAAGTAGAATATGACACTTTAACACAATCTGGTTCTGAACAATAGAGTAGTTTGAGATCGATCCTCACTACTTCAATTTAGTTCAGCGTGATTCTCATTAGAAACCAAACTTTGAATAGGCTTGAAATACAGTCCAAATTAATGTTGTTTGCGTTGAAATAAAAAACCTTATGTTGTTTAATTATAAAAATATTATAATCACATGTTTATTAGAAAATTTGGCGGGCGCACACTAACAGCTTGCATTCATTTTTTATATTTTTTATGAAAAGGTTGCATTCATGTTTGAATTAAACACATGTGGTCAATTAATATAAAACAATTATTCTAATGTCATTTACAGCTTCATATTTTATACATTCAAACATAACGACTCTTATAAAATCGTGTTTACTAATGGATGGATTTAATTGAAGGTGAGTTTTACTAAAGTGGTTCTTTGTTGAACTCTATTTAAAAATAATGAATAATTAATGGTGGTCGACGATACTCTTTAGAATTAGTGGTTCATAATTGTATTCGTCTTTACGAATAAAACGTTGATATGATTGATGTCGATTTAATATAAGCTATATATTCTTTTTATCGAATCAATTATATCATTTAAATCACTATCTCAATTATCAAAATGAAAATTACGTACTTTTAAAATATGACATATGTAATCTTTCGCGTTTTATACATGTTTTTACCATTCTATTTATATGGAAATGAAGTCCCACTAATCCGAAATTTAGTCGAGAAAAAAAATATAAAAAAAAAATATTCTAACTCGAATTCAAACTTGGATTTTCCGAAAAAAGTTCGATTACCGCTTAACCTCGATCAATTTATTAAATTGAGATATTGTTAACTAATAAATTTTGATATAAAAAATTAAATTGTAAATTGAATATAAGCATGACCATATAATATATAAATAATAATATATATAAACATAGTAAGAGATGTGGAGGGGATGCTAAGCTTGTTCGAAGCCTCGCATATGATGATTCACGGAGAGGAAATTTTGGAAGAGGTCTTGGCTTTCACCTCTACTCACCTTGAGTCCATTTCCACTCAATTGAGCCCTTTTCTTGCAGCACAAGTCAAACATAGCTTAACACAATCTCTCCGCAGAAACTTGCCTAGGCTAGAGGCACGACGCTACATTTCCATATATGAGCAAAATACTTCCCATAATGTAATTCTACTCAGGTTGGCAAAATTGGATTTTAATATGCTCCAAAGCCTACATCAAATGGAATTTGGAAATATTTGCAAGTAAGTACTTTAAATCACACACTCCTTAATATGCAACAAAATAAAATATCTAAATAGCTAATACCTTATCTGGGATCTTGATAGATGGTCGAAGGAGTTGGGCATTACTAAAAAACTACCGTTTGCACGAGATAGAATAGTAGAATGTTGTTTTTGGAGTATGTCAGTATACTTTGAGCCACAATATTCTCAAGCAAGAAAAATGATGTCAAAAGTAATCGCTCACCTATCATTTATTGATGATACGTACGACTCATACGGAACTGTTGATGAATTAGAACTTTTTACCAAGGCTGTTGAAAGGTAAATCATCGTTTATATACAATATTAGAAAAGATTAAATTATAGACAAAAATTTAGAGCTAGAATCGATTCCATCCTCAATTTTGTGAGGAAAAATTAAAAAGTGACTTGTTTTTGGTTACTAATTATGATTTCTAATTCTATCTTTGTTTCTAGTAATGACACACATATCTTCTTCACATAATTTTACTCTAATTATTCAAATAAAGGCATAAGGATTTATATATTGTAATGAAAGTGATTTGCAGGTGGAATATTAGTTGTTTGGATGATCTTCCAAATTACATGAAGATACTTTACAAGTCTCTCTTAAATGTTTATGAGGAAATAGAGCAAGAAACGAAGAAAGAAGGAAGAATATATACCATAAACTACTTTGTAAAAGATGTAAGAGTTTTTATTATTATTTTTTTATACTATTATTAATATTATTATTATTATTATTATTATTATTATTATAAGATTTCAACAAAGTATGAGTTTTAATCTATTTTTTTGGTTGATTTTAACTTTGTAAAAATAATTTCATGTAAAAACAACTCTGTTAAAAAGTTATTGTATGCTTAATTTACGAATACAAATTTTTGAAAAGTTTATTAATGATTTTTTCACTCATAAACTATTTTTATTAATAAATTTTATTTATCTATAAAAAAAATAGAGAATTGTTCTATATGGTAAAATCATAACAAGAAGAATAATTTATTTAACATTAAAAGTTTTTGTAAAAGTAAAACTCCTTATCATTAAATTAAATAATAATACAATTTGACATCATAAAATAAAGAAATTTTTTTTTATAGATATTTTATTAATAATTTATGTTGCATGATGATGACAGTTCAAAAAAATAGTCCAAGCTTATATGACTGAGGCAAGATGGTTGGACAATAACTATGTACCAGCAATAGACGAGTACATGTCCATATCAAAGATAACATCTGGTTATCCAGTGTTGTCTACAACTTCTTATATTGGCATGGGAGATATAGCCACGGAAGACATCTTCAATTGGGTAACTAATATGCCAAAAATTGTAAACGGTGCTGCTCTTGTTTGCAGGTTAAATGATGAAATTGTGTCCAATGAGGTATTTTTTATTATTATTATTATATGTCATTCCAAAAATATTTCTCTACCATTAATATATTAGTGTAAGGACTAATAATGAATTGTGAATGTAAACTAGTTTTATACATTTCCAATTATATCTAATCTGATAGATATTTGTGCAAATATTTAAGAATTAATATAAAAAAGTGACGTGATAATAATAAATTATGATTTTTCTTCATTGTCATTAGATAGTCAATAAAATCTCAAATATATTATTTGATCACAAATGATGATATAAATATTCATGTAATAACTTTTTTATGACATGCAGTTTGAACAGAAAAGAGGGCATGTTTGCTCATTTCTGGAATGCTATATGAGGCAATATAATACAAATAAGGAAGCTGCCATTCAAGAATGCCAAAAAGGAGTTGAAAATGCATGGAAAGATATGAATGAGGATTGTCTTACGCAAACTAAAGTTCCATTGCCTCTTTTGACTTCCGTTCTCAACCTGGCACGTTTTATTGAGGTTTATTACAAAGATAAAGATAACTACACGCATTCTGAAGGATTAATGAAGACACATATTAAAGCTTTACTTGTTGATCCAGTGCCAATTTGAGCATTAATTTAAGTTTTTCGTTATGTTTTGTATTTCCACAATTAATAAAGAAAATATGTCAAATGTCAAAATTATTATATAGAAAGCTACTTTCATCTTAAATAAGTTTATATCTTACTCCGTACCCATCATTTCAACATAAAACATTCATTGCAAAAATGAAAAAAAAAAAAAAGGAGTTGGACTTCAAAAGATCTTGGGAGACTAAAAAAAATCCAACGAAACGAAGACATTAATCAAATCTAAAATTAGTGAGACTAATTCTATTGTGATAAAATTCTTCTACAACAAAACTGGATGGTAATTTAAAAAAATTTATCTGGATAAATTTCTCTCTTGATAGGTATGAGAGTTAATAAATTGCATGTGCTTTGTTAAGGAGCATATCACAAATAGTTCTTTCTTCAATTCTTAAATTTTATGGGCACAATATCATGATTTTGAAGTCTTTATTGATAAGAACATAGTTAACCTCCAACCATAATGTAAGTCAACTCTTTGACATGAAATCTATATATTACTATTGTAACACACCAATATTTTCACATGTACCTACACCTAAATCTTAGTAATTATCTAGAATTATTATTTAGTGATTTATTCTATGTGATCATGTATTAAAAGAAAATATGCCAAGTGTGTCAAAAGCATCTAGAAAATATTACTTTCGAATAATCATATTAAAAGTAATATTCCGTCATTATTGAAATTGATAATTAGATGTTTTATAATTAAATTCATTTATTGATAAGGTATGTGTACGTTATTGATAATTAGGTGTTTTATAATTAAATTCATTTATTGATAAGGTATGTGTACGTTATGTTTTTAATTAGCAAACGTTAGCTAATTTAATTGTTTGAATGTATTTGGTTCTTTTAGAATTATTCTTTTAGAATAATATTTCATTGAAACAATATTAAATAGATTTTATAGAATATATATTTGGAAGCTATTTTGACTATTTCAGTTCCAAATTTTTCTCCCATTTATGGTAAATTAAATTTCTATTTTACTCCATTAATTACTCACCGTAAACTTTTTCTTCTCATTCTCAATTTTAATTTTATTATTTTATTACTATTCAAAACACCACCAATTCATTATTTTAATAATGGTTTTTAATTTGTCATTCACTACTCTGATAAACGTTATTCAATTCCATGAATTCTAATTAATACCTTTTATTTTCTATCAACCCTGTCATGTTTATTAAAAAAAAAAAAGAAAGGATATCATGCCCTCCGGTCACAATAAACTATTACTACCTCATATTCTCTCTACTTGTAGTATCACTATGGACAGAACTTACAAAATCCAAAAACTCATTTCGTATTCCTCTTCATTCTCATCTTTTTATTTTCACAAAACAAACTTGTTTTAAAAATGGATCACCGTGGGAATGACACCTTAGCTACAACGAAGCCACCACTATGGTGAAAACTATCTTGAAGACTTCGATTCTTCTTGGTTAGTCCTTTCCCCACTATATATCTTCTATTTTGGTTTTTCCTTCAACCTTAACGTCAATCATAAATTTTGAATAAAACTACAAATTAAATTTAATTATAATATATATTTTGTTTAAATATTCACTGTCTATGTCTATAACGCATATTATGATTGGAGAAATAATATATATTGAGCTGAATTCAGTGAAATTGTTTTATATTCTTATTTGATACAATCATTTTAGATATATTTTTATAATAATTCTAATTTTCAAAAATTGATATAATTTTGTATTAAAAATTAAAATTCAGTTTTATGTCTTGTGCAAATTTCTTTTGGCCTGCATTTAAACTTTTAATTTCACTTAGAATAGATATCATGTATATTCCATTTTAACCATATAAACAACAATTATGTAAAACAAATAGAGGTATTATATAGTATATGATAGTTAACATATTTTTTTTTTGTTTTAAGTTGGATTAATTCATATTCGGTTAGTTGAAAATAGATGATTTGTGCATATTATAATTTTTTTCTTTCATTGTCAAAAGATTTAAATATTGTTAGTTTTAAATATATAATCTAATTTATATGGACATCATTATTTGAATATAATAATTGTATATTATATGGTACCTTATTTTAAGATTTTATTATGAATGATAAATAATTTATTTTATTTGGGTTGCTTGTTGCGTCTGCTAATTATTAGTTGCGATGATCGACAAAATGAGATGCGGAATTGATAAGATATTCATGTTCGGTGTCATTGCAGAGTTCCTTATGCCTCGCCACATTGTGTAGAATCTCCAATCAAGGTAAGGGGTGAGATGAGATTCGATTTTATGAATATAAAATAACGTGAGATGAACGGGAATACTGAAATCCCCAGATATTCATTCGGGGCTCACTACGTACGGTCGAGCCCTATTGAGCAATAATAATTAATTAATAATATATGAATGGTAACAGTGAGGACTAAAATATAATTTGGCAACCTATAGAATTGTTGTGAATTTATTTATAGCAAGATTGCACGTTGAATGATTTTATGGAATGTGATGCTGATTGTTACTGTATGAATAATATATATTGGAGTGTTCTTGCTATTTGATTGAAATCGTGAAATTATTTGAATGTGCTACATGTTGATTTTTTTATTGCGATTGATAAGATTGGATTGGGTATTGTGAGTAGTGTAAACCAAATATTGAGATTGAATTATGACTGACTGATATACATATAATGATGAATATTATGAAGTCAAACTAAAATTATTGAGTTGTGATGATCGAGTAAGTATGAGATATGTGTTGTAGAGATTCGGAGTTAGGATTATTTTGTCATCATATAAGGAGGGTCTGACAAACCTAGCGATTCGGGGAAGTACAACTGATTGAGCCTGATCGTGGAGGGCTACAGTCGAACTGTAAGGTAAGACTGATAGACCTTGGGGGTACATCTAGTGGAGAATTCCTAAGTGGATTAGTGGGTTATTCCCTAAGGCCGGGAACTACCGTGCAACACAAGAGTACCCCCACTGTCGCGTATATGTGTCTCGGGTTGAGTTGAGGGGATCTATGAGGACTTGGCCATTCATGAATTGTCCGTCCACTCTTGTAGTGGCATAGTATCAGGCCTCCTAACCAAGTACTTCAGAGTAGAATGGTACCAAATGATGAAGTGTAGAGTATAGGACATGCATAGCATTTTATCCTTGTAACTGTTTTATTGTGATTGAGTTAGATTAACCATTAATATTATGTTCTTGAACGTTCTCTTTATTTGTGCTATTTTGACTAATTGCGTGTTCTTCTCGTGTATTTTATATTGTTACATAATTTCGAAACTCACCCCTCGTTGCTTGTGTTTGGCGATTGCGAGAGCGCAGCTATTTCAGGTTATCAGTTGGCGATCCATGCTCTGATAGGTGATACTGGGTAGGAGTAAATTGTCGTGTTTTGTTGAGTTATGAACTAATTTAGGTTTTTTGTAAATTCGATCAATCAATCGTGTTATTTTTTTATCTTTTATTCTGAAGTAGAAATTAATTGTCTCTAAGTTTAGAACATGTTTTTATGTCAGAAGTATTTATTTAAGAAAACCTTAGCTATATTTGATATTAAAGGATTTGTAAGTGAGAATTTTAATGGAAGCATTTTGTGTAAGTGTGACTGTGACGTCCCGAACCTTATAGTTTAAAAGAAAATTTTCATACTTCTTTTTAGAACCGTTTCTAGTGTCTTTCAAAACTAATGCATATTACTTTCTATTTCAATTTGGGTTTAGGGTGTCACAACTTTCGTTATTGAAGTTAGCTCTACATGAAAATAAGATTCCAAATACAAAAGAAGGGTGTCGCTAGATTCTTGACAAAATTCTCTCTCTCTCTCTCTCTCTCTCTATATATATATATATATATATATATATAAAGACTGACCTTTGGCTACCTTAAGACGAACCATCCAAATTTCACTTGATTCAACCTAATTTTCGCGACACAAGTTAAAATGCACGTATATGCTTTAATTAAATGGTCGGTTAAGAACGTTAAATATTCTAAGTAATTAACTTAAAATAAATAAGTTTATTATGATAGTATCTTATATGTGTGCTATGTTGTTTCTTTTGATAAGAGTTTTGAGATATTAAAATAGAGTTGAAAGACATAGATAAAAAAGGAAAAATAGAAGATGAGTAAAATTAAATGGAGAAAGAAGATGACTTAAAGATAAGCTTTGACCTAGTTTATAAAGTCACTAAAAAGGTTACATAATGTCACGTTTCTCATTGATATTTTGAGTGAGAATTGAGAAACCATATTAGATTAGAACTGCATAGATAAAAAAGAGAGGAAAAATAAAATATGGATAAAATTTAAGTGGAGAAAAAAAATGACCTAATTTGATTGAGGTAGTCACCAAGAGGTTACACAATCTCACATTTTCCATTGATACTTGGGTGAGAATTGAGAAGTCATGAATGATTTAATGTTGTGTAAACGACAAAACTTTGTATCTAAATTGTGTTATCCATCAATGTTTAAGAATGAATTGAAATGATGATTCTTGAGATAACATAAGATATGATGTATTTGGTTACCAACTAATCTGAATATACAAAGTTAGAAATGGAGGAGCAGTGAAAGTTTATTGAAATGAGAAGATAGTAAAATTATTTTCATCAGGAGCTTTGACAGTAAAATTATTTTCATGAAGAATTTTGATAGTAAAATTATTTTCATGAAGAGTATTTGTGTGGGTTTTCAACATATGTATATGATGATATGTGAGATGCAAAATGTAAATTGAGAAATAAAAGATGTAAGAAAAATTCTAGAAGCATATGAAAGATGCCACATAAGAATATAAGTGATGTGGAACAAATGTTATGATGTGGCACATAAGTGTGTGATGTGTCAATCAATAGATTTGGGGGTTTATTTTAACAAGAATAAGACTCGCGCTTTGCGCGGGTTTAATTTTAATTTTTTTATAAGGTGATATATATATATATATATATATATATATAATATTAATCATGTAAATTTTTAAAGTTATAAAAAAAATGCAATAAAAGATATTATAGTGTGTCTAATTAAATGAGTATTTTTACTCATAAAAAAAACATTGTCTTGTAAAAGTTTAATCATTAAAAAAATTAACAATTTTATGACCGTTTCAAGTTAGATTTGAACTTTATTTACAATATCAAATTTGTACCATTTAGCTGATTTTTGATGGTCTATAGACATAAAATATTAATCATGATTTAAAAGATAAATTATGTAATTGATAATCGTAAACTCTATTTTTATTAAAGTATATAAGTTATATAGGAA
>JBBPBP010000001.1:18855279-18868507 GCA_037974735.1 Cicer chorassanicum
CCACTAAAGTATTTAATGTCTTGCATTTTAGTGATCAATGATATTTATGTTAAATAAGTGGTTAAGGTTTTTCAAAAATAAAAATTAGTTTGAGGTTAATGAAATATTTAAAATAAAGTATTGTGTCAAATTTGAATATTTAAATAATGTTTTTTTAATTTTTATTGTTGTATTTTGCAAAAGTGTTCTCTTCAAAATATATATATAGGATGATATAATATTTTGTATGTATAAATTAACGTGACGTGACTAACCAGAATAGAAAATGACACTTTCGATTCTTTTGAAACTTGTGAAAAGTATATATAAAATAAATAATTAATTGATTGAAAATATATTAATAATTACATTTAAAATAACTTGTATCTGTAACACCCCAAATTTTAAAATAAACTTTATTAATGAAATAGGATTCTAAATAAATAATTTGGTTTAAAAATTATTTTATAATATATGTTGATAAATTTTGTAATTAATTTTCGTTATATGAATGTTTTCAATGATCTGCTAGTTTTATAGGACTAAACGAGTAATATTGTAACACCCTGAATTTATTGTTATTATAAATTAGTAATATTTTCTTATATGTATTTTGTTGTGATAATTTTCTACTTATCTACTTATCTGGATGATTTACTAAAATTAGTGATTATCGATATTAAATCCAATTTTTATATTATATATAAGTATAGATTAGTGCATATTAATTTTAGATTGTTATTATGTTAAGCCTAATGTTTTGTTATTATTGTTAACTAGACGTTTGGTAGATAAATTTATTTTAAATATATATATATATATATATATATATATATAAATTAACTAAATTATTTATAATATGAATAAATAAATTGATTTATATAAATAAAATATAACAATGATGACTAATGTGTTACGGCTATGCATAGTCCTAATATGCATAGAAATATATATGATATACATATTATTATGTGGCCCAGCTATTAGAAACTTTAATAACCCAATCTTCCCCATGGCAGCCTAGCTAATAGCCACTCTAATAACCTAATCCCCGTCTTTTTCTTCTCTACCAGCGCCGTAACACATGCCTTCCCTCACCAAACTCTGCTTCTTTTTCCATCAGTAACATGAAACCTATTTTTTTTTTATTTGGCTTATATACTATTCACTGTAACCAAGTTTTTCATATATTGCGATTCTAACTACGAGACCTGTTACCTCAATTAAATTATCTTTTGCATGTCAAAAAAACCACAACGGTTGCTACAAGTGGTCTATCTCGAATTCTCTTTCATATTGCAAGGGAAACGCACGAAACCTTGGCTTCTCACACAAAATCCACCGTTGAACTTATTTATGGTCGCGCCTTGGCCGGTCGTGGCTCCGTTTATCCGCAAACAACCATTTTCCATACCTTGGGAGGACTGTTTTTTTGGCTTTTCGGAAACCACATTCATCTTTTCCAAAAATGGACATCATTTTTAGATTCCTCTCGTCAAAACCTTCAAGAAGCACTACTTATTTGCATTTTTCGGTGAAGTTGACGTCGCACCCTTCCGACGCTCCCACGAGTCGGTGAGACTTTTTCTGTCGTTTTTTTTCCTATCGTTTTGACTCCATTTTGATCATAAAATTATTTTTAAATATTTAATATTTATTCGTATGCTCCGGATAATTTATCAGCCGTGTCTCGGCGACTTTGTGTACTCGTTATTTTCGAATTCGTTCGTTGTACGTTGTTGATCTGCAGTTGCTGTTGAAAACTTCCA
This sequence comes from Cicer chorassanicum, assembly GCA_037974735.1. NCBI lineage: Eukaryota > Viridiplantae > Streptophyta > Magnoliopsida > Fabales > Fabaceae > Cicer > Cicer chorassanicum. Next base: position 18,857,028 of record JBBPBP010000001.1, read on the forward strand.
TCGACTTCGGTGTTTGAGAAAGCATCAAAATAAGGTAAGGGATGAGAGAGCGTTTGAATTCATGAGTATAATATATTGTGAGATGAACGAGAAAACCGTATTTCCCAACGATTCATCCGGGGCTTGCTACGTACGGCAGTAGCCCTTTGAGTGATAAATTAATTAATGCAAAAATATGGAACTTGTGAGATTAAAATATAGAATAGAAATATTTGTAAGGTGTTGATTGATTTAATTTCTATAAATGTGTGGTATTTGATATTATTGTGATATTGAGTGTCGAATTAATTTTATATATATGTTTGATTAGATGAGTTTATGTGATCTGATAATAAAAGATGGATGTGTTGTGATAATTTTATGTAATGATGATGATGTGTGATTTATAATAGTGATGTCATGAATTTGTGATGAAAATATTGAAGTAACCTCTAATGAAATAATTGTGATTCTAATTTGTGTTTGAGATGACGATCTTAATGGAGTATCATAGGCCAACGAGGGGAGAAAATAAATATTGAGAATTTGTGAAGTGGAGATTATTTTGTCATCATATAGGTAGGGTCTGACAAGCCTAGCGATTTCGGGGAAGTACAACTGAATTGAGCTTGATCGTGGCGGTCTACTGTTGAGCCTTAAGGCAAGATTGTTAGACCTTGGAGGTATTCGGGTGGGGAATTCCTAGGTGACTTGGAGGTAGCACTCCAAATGTCGGGAGCTACCATGCAACACACACATTTACCTCGATTGTCGCGTATATGTGTCTCGGGTTGAGTTGAGGGGATCTATGAGGACAGGGCCAATTTGAATTGTCCGTCCACCAGAATGGTGGCATAGTATCATGGCCTCTTAACCAAGTACTTCAGAGTTAGAATGGTACCACATTGTGAAGTAGAGTCTAAGCTCATGCATAGCATTGCATTTTCTTGTGATTGTTTTGTTGTGATTAATATGTGTCGTGTGCAATAATACTATTTTCTGCGATGATTTGATGTTATAGCGAAATGTATTGACTTTCCTTGAGTAGTTTTGACTATATAACGTGATGTTTTTCTTTGAAGAATGTTTGTGTAATGATACGGTTTATTGATGATTAATTGCGTGTTCTTCTTACTTATATTATACTATTAACATGATTTCAAAACTCACCTCCTTCGTTGTTTGTGTTTGACTGGCTTGGCCCTGCGTTTGCGAAATCGCAGTTGTTACAGGTTAATGAGTCTTGAAGTTCAAGTTGGGAGGAACCCCGCTCTGATAGGTGATACCGGGAATAAGGGTTGTAATTTGTATTTTACTTATTTAATTTGAAAAGACTTTTTGTATGAAAACCTTATAAGTACCAGTAAGTTTTTAGAATTAAGTCAAGTAATTATACTTAAATCAAGCTCATTGAGATTGCACTGTTTTAATTGAGGAACAAAGTTAAATTGTTACACGTGTATTTAGAGAAACATAATATCCTAAATTAGATATAAAAGTTTTTATTTTCTTGAGCAAATTTTCTTTATCCGCTACGAGTGTTGTTTAAATAATTTAGTATAAATTATTATTAATGCTATTTTGGTGTTTAGGTGTCACAGTATCCAAAAAATAAACAAAAATATGAATATGGCTGTATTTTAGACACATTAAACTATTTCAGTGCCGAATGGCAATTTTAAGTGGGATTGTTTTATATCATTTAAAAATTGTTATTTTGTTGTATACCTTTGTAGAAAGAGAAGAATATATTAACTTCAATAGTTTAGTCCAGTGATAATCTGTAAAGAATTTGAAAAATGTGTTATGCTGAATCAAAGGATACAATTTGCCTTACTAAACTAAGAAGAAACAAGTAGAATATGACACTTTAACACAATCTGGTTCTGAACAATAGAGTAGTTTGAGATCGATCCTCACTACTTCAATTTAGTTCAGCGTGATTCTCATTAGAAACCAAACTTTGAATAGGCTTGAAATACAGTACAAATTAATGTTGTTTGCGTTGAAATAAAAAACCTTATGTTGTTTAATTATAAAAATATTATAATCACATGTTTATTAGAAAATTTGGCGGGCGCACACTAACAGCTTGCATTCATTTTTTATATTTTTTATGAAAAGGTTGCATTCATGTTTGAATTAAACACATGTGGTCAATTAATACAAAACAATTATTCTAATGTCATTTACAGCTTCATATTTTATACATTGAAACATAACAACTCTTATAAAATCGTGTTTACTAATGGATGGATTTAATTGAAGGTGAGTTTTACTAAGTGGTTCTTTGTTGAACTCTATTTAAAAATAATGAATAAATTAATGGTGGTCGACGATACTCTTTAGAATTAGTGGTTCATAATTGTATTCGTCTTTACGAATAAAACGGTGATATGATTGATGTCGATTTAATATAAGCTATATATTCTTTTTATCGAATCAATTATATCATTTAAATCACTATCTCAATTATCAAAATGCAAATTACGTACTTTTAAAATATGACATATGTAATCTTTCGCGTTTTATACATGTTTTTACCATTCTATTTATATGGAAATGAAGCCCCACTAATCCGAAATTTAGTCGAGAAATAAAATATAAAAAAAAAATATTCTAACTCGAATTCAAACTTGGATTTTCCGAAAAAAGTTCGATTACCGCTTAACCTCGATCAATTTATTAAATTGAGATATTGTTAACTAATAAATTTTGATATAAAAAATTAAATTGTAAATTGAATATAAGCATGACCATATAATATATAAATAATAATATATATAAACATAGTAAGAGTCAAAATCGGGCATACAATTAGGAAACACGAGTCACATTGCTTATTCTTTTAATATATTTAATTTTTTTGACAAAAGGGATTAGTTTAAATTTTAAATGCTTTAGTAGTACACGTACGATGTGAATTAATAATTTAATGTATTAATGTTTACTATAAATTATCTATATTGCCATCTTGTTTCCCAAAGTGAACCTTAGAGTGGTAGAAGAAGAGGAATTGGTTAAGCATCCCTTTCATTTGAAAACTTCAATATGCCTGCTGTAGCTTGCTTCGATCCTAATTCAAAATCTGACTTGCCTAGAAATGTTGCAGATTACCCTCCTAATGTTTGGGGGGATTTCTTCCTTCAATATGCTTCGGAATCTATGGTATGTATATATGCTAGTTAGTGTTTTTATGTTCTTCATGCATACTATAAACCACTTAATCAAACTTGACCATCAACATGTTTTTCTTCAACACATGCAGGAACTCGATCAGAATATTGCAGCAGAAATTGATAGTTTAAAAAATGAAGTGAGAAACATGCTAGCTACAAACATTGAGAAGCCCTTCGACAAAGTCAAATTCATTGATTCCATATGTCGTTTGGGTGTCGGCTATCATTTTGAACATGAGATCCACCAAGTGTTGCAACTTATTCACAAGACTTATGTTGAAAATGGACAAATAACTCTTGAAGATAACATTCATTCTCTTGCCGTGTTATTTAGGGTATTAAGACAACAAGGACTTTACGTTTCACCTGGTATATTATCTCAAGTTTTTTACATTGATAGCTTTTTTATATTAGTCTTTAAACTTTCTTATATAGTTAGTCCATTAATTAATAATAAATACAAAATAACAAGCCACAAAAAGACCGTTAATAATATTAGTGAGGGAAATTTAAAAGAAAAACAAATGTGAAAATTGTCTCAAGTACCACCAATATATTCAATGACGTATGTGTATATATATATATTAGTGAATGATATCAATTTTTAATTTGTGTTGGTAAATTACTACTTTTTTTTTTCTAAATTTCTAACTATGAAATTACTTCTTTCACAACAATTTGTTCTTATAATGTTCATTTGATGTCCATATCCTAGTCTGTTTGATTATTCTCTTGAATTTAATTATATGTTTTTTTTAACATACGTGCAAATATTAAATGATGTAAAGTAATATTAGGATTGTCAAAATGATCAAGCCAACTTCAATCCAATATATGAACATCACTTTACATTGAAATCATATTATACATTATCTTGTTCTTTCTTTCTTGTTTTAATTTTTTTTACTATTACAGACTCTAATAGGCATCTAATATTGTGGTTGTTCAATAAAAATTACAGATGTGTTCAAAAAATTCAAAGACGATCAAGGAAACTTTAGTGAAAGCCTCATCAGAGATGTGGAGGGGATGCTAAGCTTGTTCGAAGCCTCGCATATGATGATTCACGGAGAGGAAATTTTGGAAGAGGTCTTGGCTTTCACCTCTACTCACCTTGAGTCCATTTCCACTCAATTGAGCCATTTTCTTGCAGCACAAGTCAAACATAGCTTAACACAATCTCTCCGCAGAAACTTGCCTAGGCTAGAGGCACGACGCTACATTTCCATATATGAGCAAAATACTTCCCATAATGTAATTCTACTCAGGTTGGCAAAATTGGATTTTAATATGCTCCAAAGCCTACATCAAATGGAATTTGGAAATATTTGCAAGTAAGTACTTTAAATCACACACTCCTTAATATGCAACAAAATAAAATATCTAAATAGCTAATACCTTATCTGGGATCTTGATAGATGGTCGAAGGAGTTGGGCATTACTAAAAAACTACCGTTTGCACGAGATAGAATAGTAGAATGTTGTTTTTGGAGTATGTCAGTATACTTTGAGCCACAATATTCTCAAGCAAGAAAAATGATGTCAAAAGTAATCGCTCACCTATCATTTATTGATGATACGTACGACTCATACGGAACTGTTGATGAATTAGAACTTTTTACCAAGGCTGTTGAAAGGTAAATCATCGTTTATATACAATATTGGAAAAGATTAAATTATAGACAAAAATTTAGAGCTAGAATCGATTCCATCCTCAATTTTGTGAGGAAAAATTAAAAAGTGACTTGTTTTTGGTTACTAATTATGATTTCTAATTCTATCTTTGTTTCTAGTAATGACACACATATCTTCTTCACATAATTTTTCTCTAATTATTCAAATAAAGGCATAAGGATTTATATATTGTAATGAAAGTGATTTGCAGGTGGAATATTAGTTGTTTGGATGATCTTCCAAATTACATGAAGATACTTTACAAGTCTCTCTTAAATGTTTATGAGGAAATAGAGCAAGAAACAAAGAAAGAAGGAAGAATATATACCATAAACTACTTTGTAAAAGATGTAAGAGTTTTTATTATTATTTTTTTATTCTATTATTAATATTATTATTATTATTATTATTATTATTATTATTATTATTATTATTATTATTATTATTATTATTATTATTATTATAAGATTTCAACAAAGTATGAGTTTTAATCTATTTTTTTGGTTGATTTTAACTTTGTAAAAATAATTTCATGTAAAAACAACTCTGTTAAAAAGTTATTGTATGCTTAATTTACGAATACAAATTTTTGAAAAGTTTATTAATGATTTTTTCACTCATAAACTATTTTTATTAATAAATTTTATTTATCTATAAAAAAAATAGAGAATTGTTCTATATGGTAAAATCATAACAAGAAGAATAATTTATTTAACATTAAAAGTTTTTGTAAAAGTAAAACTCCTTATCATTAAATTAAATAATAATACAATTTGACATCATAAAATAAAGAAATTTTTTTTTTATAGATATTTTATTAATAATTTATGTTGCATGATGATGACAGTTCAAAAAAATAGTCCAAGCTTATATGACTGAGGCAAGATGGTTGGACAATAACTATGTACCAGCAATAGACGAGTACATGTCCATATCAAAGATAACATCTGGTTATCCAGTGTTGTCTACAACTTCTTATATTGGCATGGGAGATATAGCCACGGAAGACATCTTCAATTGGGTAACTAATATGCCAAAAATTGTAAACGGTGCTGCTCTTGTTTGCAGGTTAAATGATGAAATTGTGTCCAATGAGGTATTTTTTATTATTATATGTCATTCCAAAAATATTTCTCTACCATTAATATATTAGTGTAAGGACTAATAATGAATTGTGAATGTAAACTAGTTTTATACATTTTCAATTATATCTAATCTGATAGATATTTGTGCAAATATTTAAGAATTAATATAAAAAAGTGACGTGATAATAATAAATTATGATTTTTCTTCATTGTCATTAGATAGTCAATAAAATCTCAAATATATTATTTGATCACAAGTGATGATATAAATATTCATGTAATAACTTTTTTATGACATGCAGTTTGAACAGAAAAGAGGGCATGTTTGCTCATTTCTGGAATGCTATATGAGGCAATATAATACAAATAAGGAAGCTGCCATTCAAGAATGCCAAAAAGGAGTTGAAAATGCATGGAAAGATATGAATGAGGATTGTCTTACGCAAACTAAAGTTCCATTGCCTCTTTTGACTTCCGTTCTCAACCTGGCACGTTTTATTGAGGTTTATTACAAAGATAAAGATAACTACACGCATTCTGAAGGATTAATGAAGACACATATTAAAGCTTTACTTGTTGATCCAGTGCCAATTTGAGCATTAATTTAAGTTTTTCGTTATGTTTTGTATTTCCACAATTAATAAAGAAAATATGTCAAATGTCAAAATTATTATATAGAAAGCTACTTTCATCTTAAATAAGTTTATATCTTACTCCGTACCCATCATTTCAACATAAAACATTCATTGCAAAAATGAAAAAAAAAAAAAAGGAGTTGGACTTCAAAAGATCTTGGGAGACTAAAAAAAATCCAACGAAACGAAGACATTAATCAAATCTAAAATTAGTGAGACTAATTCTATTGTGATAAAATTCTTCTACAACAAAACTGGATGGTAATTTAAAAAAATTTATCTGGATAAATTTCTCTCTTGATAGGTATGAGAGTTAATAAATTGCATGTGCTTTGTTAAGGAGCATATCACAAATAGTTCTTTCTTCAATTCTTAAATTTTATGGGCACAATATCATGATTTTGAAGTCTTTATTGATATGAACATAGTTAACCTCCAACCATAATGTAAGTCAACTCTTTGACATGAAATCTATATATTACTATTGTAACACACCAATATTTTCACATGTACCTACACCTAAATCTTAGTAATTATCTAGAATTATTATTTAGTGATTTATTCTATGTGATCATGTATTAAAAGAAAATATGCCAAGTGTGTCAAAAGCATCTAGAAAATATTACTTTCGAATAATCATATTAAAAGTAATATTCCGTCATTATTGAAATTGATAATTAGATGTTTTATAATTAAATTCATTTATTGATAAGGTATGTGTACGCTATTGATAATTAGGTGTTTTATAATTAAATTCATTTATTGATAAGGTATGTGTACGTTATGTTTTTAATTAGCAAACGTTAGCTAATTTAATTGTTTGAATGTATTTTGTTCTTTTAGAATTATTCTTTTAGAATAATATTTCATTCAAACAATATTAAATAGATTTTATAGAATATATATTTGGAAGCTATTTTGACTATTTCAACTCATTAGTTCCAAATTCTTCTCCCATTTATGGTAAATTAAATTTCTATTTTACTCCATTAATTACTCACCGTAAACTTTTTCTTTTCACTCTCAATTTTAATTTTATTACTATTCAAAACACCACCAATTCATTATTTTAATAATGGTTTTTAATTTGTCATTCACTATTCTGATAAACGTTATTCAATTCCATGAATTCTAATTAATATCTTTTATTTTCTATCAACCGTGTGATGTTTATTAAGAAAAAGGATTTCATGCCTTCCGGTCACAATAAACTACTACTACCTCATATTCTCTCTACTTGTACTATCACTATGGACATAACTTACAAAATCCAAAAACTCATTTCGTATTTATCTTCATTCTCATCTTTTTATTTTCACAAAACAAACTTGTTTTAAAAATGGATCACCGTGGGAATGACACCTTAGCTACAACGGAGCCACCACTATGGTGAAAACTATCTTGAAGACTTCGATTCTTCTTGGTTAGTCATTTCCCCACTATATATCTTCTATTTGGGTTTTTCCTTCAACCTTAACGTCAATCATAAATTTTGAGTAAAACTACAAATTAAATTTAATTATAATATATATATATATATATATATTGTTTAAATATTCACTGTCTATGTCTATAATGCATATTATGATTGGAGAAATAATATATATTGAGCTGAATTCAGTGAAATTGTTTTATATTCTTATTTGATACAATCATTTTAGATATATTTTTATAATAATTCTAATTTTGAAAAATTGATATAATTTTGTATTAAAAATTAAAATTCAGTTTTATGTCTTGTGCAAATTTCTTTTGGCCTGCATTTAAACTTTTAATTTCACTTAGAATAGATATCATGTATATTCCATTTTAACCATATAAACAACAATTATGTAAAACAAATAGAGGTATTATATAGTATATGATAGTTAACATATTTTTTTTTTGTTTTAAGTTGGATTAATTCATATTCGGTTAGTTGAAAATAGATGATTTGTGCATATTATAATTTTTTTCTTTCATTGTCAAAAGATTTAAATATTGTTAGTTTTAAATATATAATCTAATTTATATGGACATCATTATTTGAATATAATAATTGTATATTATATGGTACCTTATTTTAAGATTTTATTATGAATGATAAATAATTTATTTTATTTGGGTTGCTTGTTGCGTCTGCTAATTATTAGTTGCGATGATCGACAAAATGAGATGCGGAATTGATAAGATATTCATGTTCGGTGTCATTGCAGAGTTCCTTATGCCTCGCCACATTGTGTAGAATCTCCAATCAAGGTAAGGGGTGAGATGAGATTCGATTTTATGAATATAAAATAACGTGAGATGAACGGGAATACTGAAATCCCCAGATATTCATTCGGGGCTCACTACGTACGGTCGAGCCCTATTGAGCAATAATAATTAATTAATAATATATGAATGGTAACAGTGAGGACTAAAATATAATTTGGCAACCTATAGAATTATTGTGAATTTATTTATAGCAAGATTGCACGTTGAATGATTTTATGGAATGTGATGCTGATTGTTACTGTATGAATAATATATATTGGAGTGTTCTTGCTATTTGATTGAAATCGTGAAATTATTTGAATGTGTTGCATGTTGATTTTTTTATTGCGATTGATAAGATTGGATTGGGTATTGTGAGTAGTGTAAACCAAATATTGGGATTGAATTATGACTGACTGATATACATATAATGATGAATATTATGAAGTCAAACTGAAATTTATTGAGTTGTGATGATCGAGTAAGTATGAGATATGTGTTGTAGAGATTCGGAGTTAGGATTATTTTGTCATCATATAAGGAGGGTCTGACAAACCTAGCGATTCGGGGAAGTACAACTGATTGAGCCTGATCGTGGAGGGCTACAGTCGAACTGTAAGGTAAGACTGATAGACCTTGGGGGTACATCTAGTGGGGAATTCCTAAGTGGATTAGTGGGTTATTCCCTAAGGCCGGGAACTACCGTGCAACACAAGAGTACCCCGACTGTCGCGTATATGTGTCTCGGGTTGAGTTGAGGGGATCTATGAGGACTTGGTCATTCATGAATTGTCCGTCCACTCTTGTAGTGGCATAGTATCAGGCCTCCTAACCAAGTACTTCAGAGTAGAATGGTACCAAATGATGAAGTGTAGAGTATAGGACATGCATAGCATTTTATCCTTGTAACTGTTTTATTGTGATTGAGTTAGATTAACCTTTAATATTATGTTCTTGAATGTTCTCTTTATTTGTGCTGTTTTGACTAATTGCGTGTTCTTCTCGTGTATTTTATATTGTTACATAATTTCGAAACTCACCCCTCGTTGCTTGTGTTTGGCGATTGCGAGAGCGCAGCTATTTCAGGTTATCGGTTGGTGATCCATGCTCTGATAGGTGATACTGGGTAGGAGTAAATTGTCGTGTTTTGTTGAGTTATGAACTAATTTAGGTTTTTTGTAAATTCGATCAATCAATCGTGTTATTTTTTTATCTTTTATTCGGAAGTAGAAATTAATTGTCTCTAAGTTTAGAACATGTTTTTATGTCAGAAGTATTTATTTAAGAAAACCTTAGCTATATTTGATATTAAAGGATTTGTAAGTGAGAATTTTAATGGAAGCATTTTGTGTAAGTGTGAGTGTGACGTCCCGAACCTTATAGTTTAAAAGAAAATTTTCATACTTCTTTTTAGAACCGCTTCCAGTATCTTTCAAAACTAATGCATATTACTTTCTATTTCAATTTGGGTTTAGGGTGTCACAACTATCGTTATTGAAGTTAGCTCTACATGAAAATAAGATTCCAAATACAAAAGAAAGGTGTCGCTAGATTCTTGACAAAATTCTCTCTCTCTCTCTCTCTATATATATAAAGACTGACCTTAGGCTACCTCAAGACGAATCATCCAAATTTCACTTGATTCAACCTAATTTTCGTGACACAAGTTAAAATGCACGTATATGCTTTAATTAAATGGTCGGTTAAGAACGTTAAATATTCTAAGTAATTAACTTAAAATAAATAAGTTTATTATGATAGTATCTTATATGTGTGCTATGTTGTTTCTTTTGATAAGAATTTTGAGATATTAAAATAGAGTTGAAAGACATAGATAAAAAAGGAAAAATAGAAGATGAGTAAAATTAAATGGAGAAAGAAGATGACTTAAAGATAAGCTTTGACCTAGTTTATGAAGTCACTAAAAAGGTTACATAATGTCACATTTCTCATTGATATTTTGAGTGAGAATTGAGAAACCATATTAGATTAGAACTGCATAGATAAAAAAAAGAGGAAAAATAAAATATGGATAAAATTTAAGTGGAGAAAAAAAATGACCTAATTTGATTGAGGTAGTCACCAAGAGGTTACACAATCTCACATTTTCCATTGATACTTGGGTGAGAATTGAGAAGTCATGAAGGATTTAATGTTGTGTAAACGACAAAACTTTGTATCTAAATTGTGTTATCCATCAATGTTTAAGAATGAATTGAAATGATGATTCTTGAGATAACATAAGATATGATGTATTTGGTTACCAACTAATCTGAATATACAAAGTTAGAAATGGAGGAGCATTGAAAGTTGATTGAAATGAGAAGATAGTAAAATTATTTTCATCAGGAGCTTTGATAGTAAAATTATTTTCATGAAGAATTTTGATAGTAAAATTATTTTCATGAAGAGTATTTGTGTGGGTTTTCAACATATGTATATGATGATATGTGAGATGCAAAATGTAAATTGAGAAATAAAAGATGTAAGAAAAATTCTAGAAGCATATGAAAGATGCCACATAAGAATATAAGTGATGTGGAACAAATGTTATGATGTGGCACATAAGTGTGTGATGTGTCAATCAATAGATTTGGGGGTTTATTTTAACAAGAATATGACTCGCGCTTTGCGCGGGTTTAATTTTAATTTTTTTATAAGGTGATATATATATATATATATATATATATATA
>JBBPBP010000001.1:18869086-18881468 GCA_037974735.1 Cicer chorassanicum
AGTGATTGTATCATAAGAAAAAATAGAAAAACAAACTGTTGGCCTAATTCTAAATTATATCTCTCTATTTGATTTTAAATATTAATTTTGGCCTAATTCGTAGATATTATACGATTTTGTCTTTAGAAAAAATGTGTTGGGTTGTACAAAAAAAAAACAATTTACTACTTGAAAAAAGTTAAAAATATACGTAACAATATCAATATTTCAGAAAATACATAAATTTTTCTCTTAGTCCATATCATTAATGGTATAATAAGAAAAAATAGAAAAACAAATTGTTGGCCTAATTCTATATTATATCTCTCTATTTGATTTTAAATATTAATTTTGGCCTAATTCGTAGATATTATAAATTTCACTAAAATATTTTTTTTCTTCAGTAATGATATTATATAATATTCAATTTGAAGATATTTATAGAGGGGGTTGTACAAAAAAAAACAATTTACTACTTGAAAAAAGTTAAAAATATACATAACAATATCAATATTTCAGAATATATAAATTTTTCTCTAATTTCATATCAATAATGGTATAATAAGAAAAAAAAAATAGAAAACAGAGAACGTTCTTGATTAGTTAAAATCACAGTTTTTAGTTTCTCTATTTAACTTGATAATAAAAAATAACTGAATGTAAATAGAGATAAAGAAGAGATACCACACAATGATATATCCTGGTTCACCCAACTCGGGCTACGTCAAGTCCTCACAACTGTGAGATTTTCACTTAGTGTTCAAAGAACGGAGAACAATCTTTTGGTTACACATAAATGATTCAATCAAGTCACCTAACTAATCTGCTAGGATTTTACAGTTAACTCTTTTAATCACACTCAAACTATAAACAATCCTTATAGTTATGAGTTTGCACAATAATGATTTAAAGGGTTTGGTTGAATCTGATTATGCTCAACTCTTGTTTGAGAATAAATTCAGAATAAATGAACTCAGTAAGATAAGCTGGAAGTATGTAATGGTTTCAGCCTGACTTCTTTTGTGAATGAGATAGCTTCAAGAATGCAAGTGAATATGATTTAATGAGAATACTTGGCACTTGAAGTTCTGAATGGTGCTTGCGATTTTGCCTTCCTTTTATAAATGATTTTGAGCATTTAATTCTGGTCAGAAAGAGCTGTTGGTAGTGCTCTATTTACTTCTGACAAAAGCAACCTATCTGTTGAAGAATAATCCATTCATGTGACAGTTTTGAGCTTTGCTTGACTGGGCTGTTTTGCTTAATTTCAAACAGATTTCATGTGCTTTTAATGACCCATTAAGCTTCGAAAATACTTGATGATAATTGGGCTTTGATTTGGACACTTGATTTGATCCAAAACTGTTTGGAAATGAGTGAACAATTTCTATAGAACTGAGAAATTTGTTTTTGCAGAAAATGGAGATTGTTTTTTTCAGAAACAGAGAACGATTATTAGAAGTGGAGATTGATGATCAATCTGGTCTGATAGTCTTCTAGACAATCTGAGGACTTATAATCAATCTTGAAATTCAGTCTTGTTTCAACTTTCTTTTCAGTTCAAGACTGGAGAAAGTTTATCGTCCGTTTTGACATGCTTTGATTCATGATGATTTATCTTAGTGATTCGAGAATCTCTTTAAGTAATAATGATTCCTATTTGTTCCTTGCCATGTACTGATGAAATTGGTATAAAGAAATAAGGCAGAATCATTGTTAAAGTGATGGAGAAAGATTGGTGAAGTGGCTGCGACAATAAATCTTGATTCTGCAGAACTTTCTTTGTTTTGTATAGTTTATGATCAAGAATGTTCTGTTTAGTTTTTCATCTGATTTCTTTGCTTTGCTTGGTTCCCATCTTTAATAAAAACACTCAAGAGAACATATTAAATTAACATAACATTTAGAATTAACATTCTTAATTAACATTTGTTTATTTTCATCAAAACTTAATTTGAGAGTTTGTCTTAACAATTTGTGCAGTACATACATGGTAAATATATGTGTCAATGCAGTAATAATAATAATAATAATAATAATAATAAGGTATAAAAGTTGTATATTGATTATTTTAATATATAAATAAGCATTTAAAATTATTTGAATGTCTTATCAATTAATAATGCTAATTTTTATTTAAAAAAATTGTTTCAATATTATTTATTTATTTTTGTTTAAAAGGTTGTGTGTTTGTAATTGATTATTGGGTTTTAAGTTGTGATAATTATGTTTTTATATACTTTGCGGTCATTTAAGATGATATGTTGTAATTATTTAAATATAATTAAAAAATTGTGATATATTTATCTGTAATGAATTAACAAGAGTAATTTAATATGAAATAAAGTTTGTTATAAGAGTTATGTTTTTTATTGTTAGTTTTAATCATAGAGTTATGAAATTAAATTAAATTGTGATGATTATGTTTTTATTATATATTTTGTGGTCATTTAAGATGGTTGTTGCATTTTAATTATTAAAATGTAATTAAAATATTGTGATGTATTTAAATGAAATGATTTATCAATAATAACTTAATATGAAATTAAATTTATAATATTAGTTAAGTTTTTTATTGTTAGTTTTTTAATCATAGAGATGTATACAAAGTTATGGTATAAAATTATAGAGAATGATTATTCTTTAGAGATAATGTTAGTTTTTTGGGTTTATTTTTTTCACCAAATTCATCTTATTCAAACCACAGCATGAATAAATTGTATTTTATTAATTGTTTGTCTTTTCTTCTTCTTTGTGGTATTAAGATGGTTTAAAATGTAATTAAAATAGTGTGATGTATTTAAATGTAATGAATTACCAATAGTAACTTAATTTGAAAATAAGTTTGTAATAATTGTTATGTTTTTTATTGTTAATTTTTTTATCATAGAAATGCATGAGTTAATGTGTATGGCCGAGTGGCTACCAAAACAAATTTGCTATGCTATTTGACATTGCAATCTTTTGGCTTAAGTGAACCGTAGTACTTGGTTATATTCAATTATCTATTATATATAGTTGAACTAAAAATCTAAAAAAATTAAGGAATTGAAAATGTAATTTGTGGTTTAAGAATTCAAAAATATTCAACGGACTCTTTGTTAAAGAAAAATAAATGATTTGTATCAAAAAAAATTTGTTGCCAATATTAAAATACAGCTGAAAGGCATAGATAAAAAAAGGAAAAATAGAATACGAGTAAAATTAAATGGAGAAAGAAAATGACATAAAGATAAATTTTGACCTAGTTTATGAAGTCACTAAAAAGGTTACATAATGTCATATTTCTCATTGATATTTGGGGTGAGAATTGAGAAACCATATTCAATTAGAATTGCATAGATAAAAAAAAGAGGAAAAATAGAAGATGAATAAAATTTAAGTGGAGAAAGAAAATGACATAATTTGATTGAGGAAGTCACCAAGAGGTTACACAATCTCACATTTACCATTGATACTTAGGTGAGAATTGAGATGCCGTGAAGGATTTAATGTTGTGTAAATGACAAAAAATTTGTATCTAAATTGTGCTATCCACCAATGTTTAAGAATGAATTAAAAGGATGATTCTTGAGATAACATAAGATATAATGTATTTGGTTATCAACTAATTTGAATATACAAAGTTAGAAATAGAGGAACACTGAAAGTTGATTGAAGTAAGAAGATAGTAAAATTATTTTCATCAGGAGCTTTGGTAGTAAAATTATTTTCATGAAGAGTTTTGATAGTAAAATTACTTAATGTCTTTAAATTTTTAAATAATTCTATGTTAGTGTGCTTTATAACTCAACAATTTGGGGTGATGTTTCCAATTGAGAGAGAGTATTGAAAATTTGAAGAGTATATTTTGTTCATCTACCCAATAATGTATTACGCGTTCAAACCAGAAAACGTAAAAAATCTAGATTTAGGAATTATGTGTTTATTTTAACTTTATAGTTAAACTTTTTATTTATAAAGTTAATTGTAGACCTTTTACATTTGTAAGATATTTCAAATGTTTCCATATAATAAAGTTTTTTTACAAAAAAAAAAAATTTCCTTAAAAATTTATACTTTTAAGATTTTAATTTTTATGAAAACCAATTTACTTTCATACCACGACTTATGTATCAAGACTTAAGTATGAATTAAAACTTTTAGAATATCAATAAGATTTCAATATGAAATTTTTTTATAGACAAATGTTAATAATTTATTAGATATCTTTGCATATGAACGATATGTTGAAATAAAGTAACTCTAATCGTATTTTAATTGACCCTTAGAAGTGATTAGAATATGACGTGACACGTTAGGACAAGTGTTGATAAGGTTAGAAATGTCACTCAAGCATTTAAGCAAAAGAAATGGCTAAAATATACACTGTTGGAGTCGAGAATATAGAGTGATTCGATACATGAAATTATCTGTTTTAAATATTTGACCAATGAGTCATATAAGGGAATAAAGGCGCAAAGTAATTCTAGGCCTATTCAAAAGAAAATTTATTTTTTAGAAACGGTTATTACTTATTTTTCCAACAAAAATTATCAACAAATACTAGAACAAATTGAACTCCTGAACCCAATCGAAGTAAACCATTTAAAACTGAATACTTGATTGTAGTTTGATAATTAAACCGCTGCTTTAAAGACAATTTACAAACTAATCTTTGAAGCTAATTATTTAGGTATCTAGTGAACTGAACTCAAATAACTGTGTAATTTATTTGGCAGAGCAGAATTGCTGGTCATTGTAAATTAGTTTAGAGTGTGCCTTTTTTATGAACATTCAGTAGAGGAAGACGAAAGAAATAGCACTAAAATGAACATTATTGAAACTTAAAACTTCACATATGCACTATATGTTTACATTGTACTATTCTTTTTTTTTTTTTTGCAAAGAAACATACTTTATTTTTAATTTTTTAAATTGAAAAAATAAAAAAATACCTTATAACTCAAAATACATATTTATGTCATCAACCACTATAATTATTTCATTAACCATTAAAATTTATGTTATTAATTACTTAATAATTATATATCTTATTATCTACTAAATTACATGAAATTACATGAAATTTATCTTATTATCCACTAAAGTATTTAATGTCTTGCATTTTAGTGATCAATGATATATATGTTAAATAAGTGGTTAAGGTTTTTCAAAAATAAAAATTAGTTTGAGGTTAATGAAATATTTAAAATAAAGTATTGTGTCAAATTTGAATATTTAAATAATATTTTTTTAATTTTTATTGTTGTATTTTGCAAAAGTGTTCTCTTCAAAATATATATATAGGATGATATAATATTTTGTATGTATAAATTAACGTGACGTGACTAACCAGAATAGAAAATGACACTTTCGTTTCTTTTGAAACTTGTGAAAAGTATATATAAAATAAATAATTAATTGATTGAAAATATATTAATAATTACATTTAAAATAACTTGTATCCAAAAAATAAACAAAAATATGAATATGGCTGTATTTTGGACACATTAAACTATTTCAGTGCCGAATGGCAATTTTAAGTGGGATTGTTTTATATCATTTAAAAATTGTTATTTTGTTGTATACCTTTGTAGAAAGAGAAGAATATATTAACTTCAATAGTTTAGTCCAGTGATAATCTGTAAAGAATTTGAAAAATGTGTTATGCTGAATCAAAGGATACAATTTGCCTTACTAAACTAAGAAGAAACAAGTAGAATATGACACTTTAACACAATCTGGTTCTGAACAATAGAGTAGTTTGAGATCGATCCTCACTACTTCAATTTAGTTCAGCGTGATTCTCATTAGAAACCAAACTTTGAATAGGCTTGAAATACAGTACAAATTAATGTTGTTTGCGTTGAAATAAAAAACCTTATGTTGTTTAATTATAAAAATATTATAATCACATGTTTATTAGAAAATTTGGCGGGCGCACACTAACAGCTTGCATTCATTTTTTATATTTTTTATGAAAAGGTTGCATTCATGTTTGAATTAAACACATGTGGTCAATTAATACAAAACAATTATTCTAATGTCATTTACAGCTTCATATTTTATACATTGAAACATAACAACTCTTATAAAATCGTGTTTACTAATGGATGGATTTAATTGAAGGTGAGTTTTACTAAGTGGTTCTTTGTTGAACTCTATTTAAAAATAATGAATAAATTAATGGTGGTCGACGATACTCTTTAGAATTAGTGGTTCATAATTGTATTCGTCTTTACGAATAAAACGGTGATATGATTGATGTCGATTTAATATAAGCTATATATTCTTTTTATCGAATCAATTATATCATTTAAATCACTATCTCAATTATCAAAATGCAAATTACGTACTTTTAAAATATGACATATGTAATCTTTCGCGTTTTATACATGTTTTTACCATTCTATTTATATGGAAATGAAGCCCCACTAATCCGAAATTTAGTCGAGAAATAAAATATAAAAAAAAAATATTCTAACTCGAATTCAAACTTGGATTTTCCGAAAAAAGTTCGATTACCGCTTAACCTCGATCAATTTATTAAATTGAGATATTGTTAACTAATAAATTTTGATATAAAAAATTAAATTGTAAATTGAATATAAGCATGACCATATAATATATAAATAATAATATATATAAACATAGTAAGAGTCAAAATCGGGCATACAATTAGGAAACACGAGTCACATTGCTTATTCTTTTAATATATTTAATTTTTTTGACAAAAGGGATTAGTTTAAATTTTAAATGCTTTAGTAGTACACGTACGATGTGAATTAATAATTTAATGTATTAATGTTTACTATAAATTATCTATATTGCCATCTTGTTTCCCAAAGTGAACCTTAGAGTGGTAGAAGAAGAGGAATTGGTTAAGCATCCCTTTCATTTGAAAACTTCAATATGCCTGCTGTAGCTTGCTTCGATCCTAATTCAAAATCTGACTTGCCTAGAAATGTTGCAGATTACCCTCCTAATGTTTGGGGGGATTTCTTCCTTCAATATGCTTCGGAATCTATGGTATGTATATATGCTAGTTAGTGTTTTTATGTTCTTCATGCATACTATAAACCACTTAATCAAACTTGACCATCAACATGTTTTTCTTCAACACATGCAGGAACTCGATCAGAATATTGCAGCAGAAATTGATAGTTTAAAAAATGAAGTGAGAAACATGCTAGCTACAAACATTGAGAAGCCCTTCGACAAAGTCAAATTCATTGATTCCATATGTCGTTTGGGTGTCGGCTATCATTTTGAACATGAGATCCACCAAGTGTTGCAACTTATTCACAAGACTTATGTTGAAAATGGACAAATAACTCTTGAAGATAACATTCATTCTCTTGCCGTGTTATTTAGGGTATTAAGACAACAAGGACTTTACGTTTCACCTGGTATATTATCTCAAGTTTTTTACATTGATAGCTTTTTTATATTAGTCTTTAAACTTTCTTATATAGTTAGTCCATTAATTAATAATAAATGCAAAATAACAAGCCACAAAAAGACCGTTAATAATATTAGTGAGGGAAATTTAAAAGAAAAACAAATGTGAAAATTGTCTCAAGTACCACCAATATATTCAATGACGTATGTGTATATATATATATTAGTGAATGATATCAATTTTTAATTTGTGTTGGTAAATTACTACTTTTTTTTTTCTAAATTTCTAACTATGAAATTACTTCTTTCACAACAATTTGTTCTTATAATGTTCATTTGATGTCCATATCCTAGTCTGTTTGATTATTCTCTTGAATTTAATTATATGTTTTTTTTAACATACGTGCAAATATTAAATGATGTAAAGTAATATTAGGATTGTCAAAATGATCAAGCCAACTTCAATCCAATATATGAACATCACTTTACATTGAAATCATATTATACATTATCTTGTTCTTTCTTTCTTGTTTTAATTTTTTTTACTATTACAGACTCTAATAGGCATCTAATATTGTGGTTGTTCAATAAAAATTACAGATGTGTTCAAAAAATTCAAAGACGATCAAGGAAACTTTAGTGAAAGCCTCATCAGAGATGTGGAGGGGATGCTAAGCTTGTTCGAAGCCTCGCATATGATGATTCACGGAGAGGAAATTTTGGAAGAGGTCTTGGCTTTCACCTCTACTCACCTTGAGTCCATTTCCACTCAATTGAGCCATTTTCTTGCAGCACAAGTCAAACATAGCTTAACACAATCTCTCCGCAGAAACTTGCCTAGGCTAGAGGCACGACGCTACATTTCCATATATGAGCAAAATACTTCCCATAATGTAATTCTACTCAGGTTGGCAAAATTGGATTTTAATATGCTCCAAAGCCTACATCAAATGGAATTTGGAAATATTTGCAAGTAAGTACTTTAAATCACACACTCCTTAATATGCAACAAAATAAAATATCTAAATAGCTAATACCTTATCTGGGATCTTGATAGATGGTCGAAGGAGTTGGGCATTACTAAAAAACTACCGTTTGCACGAGATAGAATAGTAGAATGTTGTTTTTGGAGTATGTCAGTATACTTTGAGCCACAATATTCTCAAGCAAGAAAAATGATGTCAAAAGTAATCGCTCACCTATCATTTATTGATGATACGTACGACTCATACGGAACTGTTGATGAATTAGAACTTTTTACCAAGGCTGTTGAAAGGTAAATCATCGTTTATATACAATATTAGAAAAGATTAAATTATAGACAAAAATTTAGAGCTAGAATCAATTCCATCCTCAATTTTGTGAGGAAAAATTAATGATTTCTAATTCTATCTTTGTTTCTAGTAATGACACACATAACTTCTTCACATATTTTTACTCTAATTATTTAAATAAAGGCATAAGGATTTATATATTGTAATGAAAGTGATTTGCAGGTGGAATATTAGTTGTTTGGATGATCTTCCAAATTACATGAAGATACTTTACAAGTCTCTCTTAAATGTTTATGAGGAAATAGAGCAAGAAACGAAGAAAGAAGGAAGAACATATACCATAAACTACTTTGTAAAAGATGTAAGAGTTTTTATTATTATTTTTTTATACTATTATTAATATTATTATAATAATAAGATTTCAACAAAGTATGAGTTTTAATCTATTTTTTTGGTTGATTTTAACTTTGTAAAAATAATTTCATGTAAAAACAACTCTGTTAAAAAGTTATTGTATGCTTAATTTACGAATACAAATTTTTGAAAAGTTTATTAATGATTTTTTCACTCATAAACTATTTTTATTAATAAATTTTATTTATCTATAAAAAAAATAGAGAATTGTTCTATATGGTAAAATCATAACAAGAAGAATAATTTATTTAACATTAAAAGTTTTTGTAAAAGTAAAACTCCTTATCATTAAATTAAATAATAATACAATTTGACATCATAAAATAAAGAAAAATATTTTTTTTATAGATATTTTATTAATAATTTATGTTGCATGATGATGACAGTTCAAAAAAATAGTCCAAGCTTATATGACTGAGGCAAGATGGTTGGACAATAACTATGTACCAGCAATAGACGAGTACATGTCCATATCAAAGATAACATCTGGTTATCCAGTGTTGTCTACAACTTCTTATATTGGCATGGGAGATATAGCCACGGAAGACATCTTCAATTGGGTAACTAATATGCCAAAAATTGTAAACGGTGCTGCTCTTGTTTGCAGGTTAAATGATGAAATTGTGTCCAATGAGGTATTTTTTATTATTATATGTCATTCCAAAAATATTTCTCTACCATTAATATATTAGTGTAAGGACTAATAATGAATTGTGAATGTAAACAAGTTTTATACATTTTCAATTATATCTAATCTGATAGATATTTGTGCAAATATTTAAGAATTAATATAAAAAAGTGACGTGATAATAATAAATTATGATTTTTCTTCATTGTCATTAGATAGTCAATAAAATCTCAAATATATTATTTGATCACAAATGATGATATAAATATTTATGTAATAACTTTTTTATGACATGCAGTTTGAACAGAAAAGAGGGCATGTTTGCTCATTTCTGGAATGCTATATGAGGCAATATAATACAAATAAGGAAGCTGCCATTCAAGAATGCCAAAAAGGAGTTGAAAATGCATGGAAAGATATGAATGAGGATTGTCTTACGCAAACTAAAGTTTCATTGCCTCTTTTGACTTCCGTTCTCAACCTGGCACGTTTTATTGAGGTTTATTACAAAGATAAAGATAACTACACGCATTCTGAAGGATTAATGAAGACACATATTAAAGCTTTACTTGTTGATCCAGTGCCAATTTGAGCATTAATTTAAGTTTTTCGTTATGTTTTGTATTTCCACAATTAATAAAGAAAATATGTCAAATGTCAAAATTATTATATAGAAAGCTACTTTCATCTTAAATAAGTTTATATCTTACTCCGTACCCATCATTTCAACATAAAACATTCATTGCAAAAATGAAAAAAAAAAAAAAGAAGTTGGAATTCAAAAGATCTTGGGAGACTAAAAAAAATCCAACGAAACGAAGACATTAATCAAATCTAAAATTAGTGAGACTAATTCTATTGTGATAAAATTCTTCTACAACAAAATTGGATGGTAATTTAAAAAAATTTATCTGGATAAATTTCTCTCTTGATAGGTATGAGAGTTAATAAATTGCATGTGCTTTGTTAAGGAGCATATCACAAATAGTTCTTTCTTCAATTCTTAAATTTTATGGGCACAATATCATGATTTTGAAGTCTTTATTGATAAGAACATAGTTAACCTCCAACCATAATGTAAGTAAACTCTTTGACATGAAATCTATATATTACTATCGTTATTGAAGTTAGCTCTACATGAAAATAAGATTCCAAATACAAAAGAAAGGTGTCGCTAGATTCTTGACAAAATTCTCTCTCTCTCTCTCTATATATATATATATATAAAGACTGACCTTAGGCTACCTCAAGACGAACCATCCAAATTTCACTTGATTCAACCTAATTTTGGTGACACAAGTTAAAATGCACGTATATGCTTTAATTAAATGGTCGGTTAAGAACGTTAAATATTCTAAGTAATTAACTTAAAATAAATAAGTTTATTATGATAGTATCTTATATGTTTGCTATGTTGTTTCTTTTGATAAGAATTTTGCGATATTAAAATAGAGTTGAAAGACATAGATAAAAAAAGGAAAAATAGAAGATGAGTAAAATTAAATGGAGAAAGAAGATGACTTAAAGATAAGCTTTGACCTAGTTTATGAAGTCACTAAAAAGGTTACACAATGTCACATTTCTCATTGATATTTTGAGTGAGGTTTGAGAAACCATATTAGATTAGAACTGCATAGATAAAAAAAAAAGAGGAAAAATAAAATATGGATAAAATTTAAGTGGAGAAAAAAAATGACCTTATTTGATTGAGGTAGTCACCAAGAGGTTACACAATCTCACATTTTCCATTGATACTTGGGTGAGAATTGAGAAGTCATGAAGGATTTAATGTTGTGTAAACGACAAAACTTTGTATCTAAATTGTGTTATCCATCAATGTTTAAGAATTAATTGAAATGATGATTCTTGAGATAACATAAGATATGATGTATTTGGTTACCAACTAATCTGAATATACAAAGTTAGAAATGGAGGAGCAGTGAAAGTTGATTGAAATGAGAAGATAGTAAAATTATTTTCATCAGGAGCTTTGATAGTAAAATTATTTTCATGAATAATTTTGATAGTAAAATTATTTTCATGAAGAGTATTTGTGTGGGTTTTCAACATATGTATATGATGATATGTGAGATGCAAAATGTAAATTGAGAAATAAAACATGTAAGAAAAATTCTTGAAGCATATGAAAGATGCCATCTAAGAATATAAGTGATGTGGAACAAATGTTATGATGTGGCACATAAGTGTGTGATGTGTCAATCAATAGATTTGGGGGTTTATTTTAACTAGAATATGACTCGCGCTTTGCGCAGGTTTAATTTTAATTTTTTTTATAAGGTGATATATATATATATAATATTAATCTTGTAAATTTTTAAAGTTATAAAAAAAATGCAATAAAAGATATTATAGTGTGTGTAATTAAATGAGTATTTTTACTCAAAAAAAAAACAATGGCTTGTAAAAGTTTAATCATTAAAAAAATGAACAATTTTATAACCGTTTCAAGTTAGATTTGAACTTTATTTACAATATCAAATTTGTACCATTTAGCTGATTTTTGATGGTCTATAGACATAAAATATTAATCATGATTTAAAAGATAAATTATGTAATTAATAATCGTAAACTCTATTTTTATTAAAGTATATAAGTTATATAGGAATTTTTAAAATTTTAACATTTTTCCCTACACATATAAAAAAATTTCGTAAAAATGATCATGGTAAATATATGCATTGAT
>JBBPBP010000001.1:18881920-18897134 GCA_037974735.1 Cicer chorassanicum
CAATTTGATGATATTTATGGAGGGGGTTGTACAAAAAAAAATAATTTACTACTTGAAAAAAGTTAAAAATATACATAACAATATCAATATTTCAGAAAATATATAAATTTTTCTATAAGTCCATATCAATGATTGTATAATAAGAAAAAATAGAAAAACAAACTGTTGGCCTAATTCTAAATTATATCTCTCTATTTGATTTTAAATATTAATTTTGGCCTAATTCGTAGATATTATACGATTTTGTCCTTAGAAAAAATGTGTTGGGTTGTACAAAAAAAAAACAATTTACTACGTGAAAAAAGTTAAAAATATACGTAACAATATCAATATTTCAGAAAATACATAAATTTTTCTTTTAGTCCATATCATTAATGGTATAATAAGAAAAAATAGAAAAACAAATTGTTGGCCTAATTCTATATTATATCTCTCTATTTGATTTTAAATATTAATTTTGGCCTAATTCGCATATATTATAAATTTCATTAAAAGATTTTTTTTTCTTCAGTAATGATACTATATAATATTCAATTTGAAGATATTTATGGAGGGGTTGTACAAAAAAAAAAACAATTTACTACTTGAAAAAAGTTAAAAATATACATAACAATATCAATATTTCAGAAAATATATAAATTTTCCTCTAAGTCCATATCAGTAATGGTATAATAAGAAAAAAATAGAAAACGGAGAACGTTCTTGATTAGTTAAACTCATAGTTTTTAGTTTCTCTATTTAACTTGATAATAAAAAATAACTGAATGTATATAGAGATAAAGAAGAGATACCACACAAAGATATATCCTGGTTCACCCAACTCGGGCTACGTCAAGTCCTCACAACTGTGAGATTTTCACTAAGTGTTCAAAGAACGGAGAACAATCTTTTGGTTACACATAAATGATTCAATCAAGTACCCTAACTAATCTGCTAGGATTTTACAGTTAACTCTTTTAATCACACTCAAACTATAAACAATCCTTATAGCTATGAGTTTGCACAATAATGATTTAAAGGGTTTGGTTGAATCTGATTATGCTCAACTCTTGTTTGAGAATAAATTTAGAATAAATGAACTCAGAAAGATAAGCTGGAAGTATGTAATGGTTTCAGCCTGATTTCTTTGGTGAATGAGATAGCTTCAAGAATGCAAGTGAATATGATTTAATTAGAATACCTGGCACTTGAAGTTCTGAATGGTGCTTGCAATTTTGCCTTCCTTTTATAAATGATTTTGAGCATTTAATTCTGGTCAGAAAGAGCTGTTGGTAGTGCTCTATTTACTTCTGACAAAAGCAACCTATCTGTTGAAGAATAATCCATTCATGTGACAGTTTTTGGCTTTGCTTGACTGAGCTGTTTTGCTCAATTTCAAACAGATTTCATGTGCTTTTAATGACCCATTAAGCTTCGAAAATACTTGATGATAATTGGGCTTTGATTTGGACACTTGATTTGATCCAAAACTGTTTGGAAATGAGTGAACAATTTCTGCAGAACTGAGAAATCTGTTTCTGCAGAAAATGGAGATTGTTTTTTTCAGAAACGGAGAACGATGATTAGAAGTGGAGATTGATGATCAATCTGGTCTGATAGTCTTCTAGACAATCTGAGGACTTATAATCAATCTTGAAATTCAGTCTTGTTTCAACTTTCTTGTCAGTTCCAGACTGGAGAAAGTTTATCGTCCGTTTTGACATGTTTTGATTCATGATGATTTATCTTAGTGATTCGAGAATCTCTTTAAGTAATAATGATTCCTATTTGTTCCTTGCCATGTACTGATGAAATTGGTATAAAGAAATAAGGCAGAATCATTATTAAAGTGATGGAGAAAGATTGGTGAAGTGGATGCGACAATAAATCTTGATTCTGCAGAACATTCTTTGTTTTGTATAGTTTATGATCAAGAATGTTCTGTTTAGTTTTTCATCTGATTTCTTTGCTTTGCTTGATTCTTATCTTTAATAAAAACACTCAAGAGCACATATTAAATTAACATAACATTTAGAATTAACATTCTTAATTAACCTTTGTTTATTTTCATCAAAACTTAATTTGAGAGTTTGTTTTAACAATTTGTGCGGTACATACATGGTAAATATATGTGTCAATGCAGTAATAATAATAATAATAATAATAATAAAAAGGTATAAAAGTTGTATATTGATTGTTTTAATATATAAATAAGCATTTAAAATTATTTGAATGTCTTATCAATTAATAATGCTAATTTTTATTTAAAAAAATTGTTTCAATATTATTTATTTATTTTTGTTTAAAAGGTTGTGTGTTTGTAATTGATTATTGGGTTTTAAGTTGTGATAATTATGTTTTTATATACTTTGCGGTCATTTAAGATGATATGTTGTAATTATTTAAATATAATTAAAAAATTGTGATATATTTATCTGTAATGAATTAACAAGAGTAATTTAATATGAAATAAAGTTTGTTATAAGAGTTATGTTTTTTATTGTTAGTTTTAATCATAGAGTTATGAAATTAAATTAAATTGTGATGATTATGCTTTTATTATATATTTTGTGGTCATTCAAGATGGTTGTTGCATTTTAATTATTAAAATGTAATTAAAATATTGTGATGTATTTAAATGAAATGATTTATCAATAATAACTTAATATGAAATTAAATTTATAATATTAGTTAAGTTTTTTATTGTTAGTTTTTTAATCATAGAGATGTATACAAAGTCATGGTATAAAATTATAGAGAATGATTATTCTTTAGAGATAATGTTAGTTTTTTGGGTTTATTTTTTTCACCAAATTCATCTTATTCAAACCACGGCATGAATAAATTGTATTTTATTAATTGTTTGTCTTTTCTTCTTCTTCGTGGTATTAAGATGGTTTAAAATGTAATTAAAATAGTGTGATGTATTTAAATGTAATGAATTACCAATAGTAAATTAATTTGAAAATAAGTTTGTAATAATTGTTATGTTTTTTATTGTTAATTTTTTGATCATAGAAATGCATGAGTTAATGCGTATGGCCGAGTGGCTACCAAAACAAATTTGCTATGCTATTTGACATTGCAATCTTTTGGCTTAAGTGAACCGTAGTACTTGGTTATATTCAATTATCTATTATATATAGTTGAACTAAAAATCTAAAAAAATTAAGGAATTGAAAATGTAATTTGTGGTTTAAGAATTCAAAAATGTTCAACGGACTCTTTGTTAAAGAAAAACAAATGATTTGTATCAAAAAAAATGTGTTGCCAATATTAAAATACAGCTGAAAGACATAGATAAAAAAAAGGAAAAATAGAATACGAGTAAAATTAAATGGAGAAAGAAAATGACATAAAGATAAATTTTGACCTAGTTTATGAAGTCACTAAAAAGGTTACATAATGTCACATTTCTCATTGATATTTGGGGTGAGAATTGAGAAACCATATTCAATTAGAATTGCATAGATAAAAAAAGAGGAAAAATAGAAGATGGATAAAATTTAAGTGGAGAAAGAAAATGACATAATTTGATTGTGGAAGTCACCAAGAGGTTACACAATCTCACATTTACCATTGATACATAGATGAGAATTGAGATGCCGTGAAAGATTTAATGTTGTGTAAATGACAAAAAATTTGTATCTAAATTGTGCTATCCACCAATGTTTAAGAATGAATTAAAAGGATGATTCTTGAGATAACATAAGATATGATGTATTTGGTTATCAACTAATCTGAATATACAAAGTTAGAAATAGAGGAACACTGAAAGTTGATTGAAGTAAGAAGATAGTAAAATTATTTTCATCCGGAGCTTTGGTAGTAAAATTATTTTCATGAAGAGTTTTGATAGTAAAATTACTTAATGTCTTTAAATTTTTAAATAATTCTATTTTAGTGTGTGTAACACCCCAAATTTTATAATAAACTATTTTAATAGTGAAATATAATTTTAAATAATTAATTTGGTGTTAAAGTTATTTTAGAATACATGTGATAAATTTCGTGATTAGTTTGTGTTATATGGGTGCTTTAGATGATGTGTTACTATTATACATATTAGACTACATGAATAATCTAAATAACAAATATTATATTTTATATATTTTTCTAAATAGTATTTTCGTGTAATATTTTAAAGAATAAGATTTTAGAAGATTTTACGTGTATATACTTATTATACCAAATTAATGTAATATTTTTCTGTATGTAATATTTGACTGATATTAAGTATGCACGTAATTATATTTCAATTATCTATAACTATTTTCTATTTTTAGTTATTTATTTTATAAATAATTATCTCGGAATAGTAGTGATATATTGTGTTAGATTTCCTTCATTTTTATATACTTGTTATGACATAGTGATTTTATATATATTTATTATGATATAATAATTAATATAGAGTGTTGATGTTATATTTATTTATTTTATAATTTTGACTATTCTCTAATGATGGTAGTATTTTAATGTGAATATTTTAAAAAATAAGTATAATTATAGTAATTATTTTGAATATGAATCTTGGTTATTAATGTATTTTAAAAGATTAACTACTTTAATTATTTTATTTTATAAAATATGGGTTTTGAAATATTAATAATTTTGTGCTTATTTTCTTTATATGTGTGCTTGTCAAGTTGTGCCTATTTTATATATATTCCATTGATTTAGTGGCTTATATAAAATATTGATGTTATATTTTTTTATTGTCATTTTAACTATTCTCATAATATAATAATCTTTTAATTTGATATTTTGAAAGATATTATTATTTTAGTGGCAAATAAATAAATTAAAATAAATATTTAATTAGTTGGACCTTGTGAAAAAATAAAATAAAATGGAGTTCAATGAGTTAGGTTAACAATAACTAATATGTTAAAAAAATAAATAAAAAATCAAATATACCCTAATATGAAAGCGCCACAGTAGAAAGATAGAAAGAGGGAGAGAAGGCAGCGGCCAATACTAAGAGAAAAGAAAAAAAATCGGTTCCGGTGATCGACAACTGTCCAGAAAAACTTCATCCGTTTTCGTTCAAATTTCAGTATGTTATTTAATTTATTGAGTTAGTCAATTAAGCACAATTTTCTAGATTTTTAACAACCTCAATTTCTCTCTAAATTACCCGACTTCTCCGTTTGTAGAATTCGTTATTTTGCACCGTTCTTCATCACCGTAAGTCCGATTTGAGTGAAACCAACGCCAAAACGATCGTGTGAAAAGTGGCTATGTTATCCACTTATTGGTTTTCTGATTTATGGTAAAATTCCTTGACCGAATTTCGAAATTAATTTTAGAGTGTCTTCTCATAATTTATTTTTAATGTTTACCCATAAATTGTCGAGTTAGATCGATTGAAGGACAAAGAGTCGGAGAATAAAGGTTGTTTGTTCGTGGAATCGTATTCGTGTGTGAAAGCATCGAAATAAGGTAAGGGGTGAGAGAGCGTTTGAATTATGAGTGTAATATATTGTGAGATGAACGGGAAAACCGTATTTCCCAACGATTCATCCGGGGCTTGCTACGTACGGCAATAGCCCCTTGAGTGATAAATTAATTAATGTGCAAATATGGGAATTGTGAGATTAAAATGTGGAATAGAAATATTTATAAGGTGTTGATTGATTTAATCCCATTGAATGTGTGTTATTTGATATTATTGTGATATTTGACTTATTTTTGTTAAATGTGTGATATTTGATATTATTGTGATATTGGATGTCGAATGAATTTGGTGCATATGTTGGATTAGATGAGTTTTTGTTATGTGATAATAAAAGATGTGTGCATTGTGATAATTTTATGTGATGATGATGATGTATGAATAATAATCGTGATTTCATAAATTTTTGATGAGTTATGTAATGATGATGATATGTGATTTATAATACTAATGTTATGAATTTGTGATGAAAATATTGAAGTAACCCCTGATGAAATAATTGTGATTCCAATTTGTGTTTGAGATGACGGTCTTAATGGAGTATCATAGGCCAACGAGGGGAGAAAATAAATATTGAGAATTTGTGAAGTGGAGATTATTTTGTCATCATATAGGTAGGGCCTGACAAGCCTAGCGATTTCGGGGAAGTACAACTGAATTGAGCCTGATCGTGGCGGTCTACTGTTGAGCCTTAAGACAAGATTGTTAGACCTTGGAGGTATTCGGGTGGGGAATTCCTAGGTGACTTGGAGGTAGCACTCCAAATGTCGGGAGCTACCATGCAACACACGTTTACCTCGACTGTCGCGTATATGTGTCTCGGGTTGAGTTGAGGGGATCTATGAGGACAGAGCCAATTTGAATTGTCCGTCCACCGGAATGGTGGCATAGTATCATGGCCTCCTAACCAAGTACTTCAGAGTTAGAATGGTACCACATTGTGAAGTAGAGTCTAAGCTCATGCATAGCATTGCATTTTCTTGTGATTGTTTTGTTGTGATTAATATGTGTCGTGTGCGACAATAATTCTTCTTAGATGATTTGATGTTATAGTGAAATGTATTGACTTTCCTTGAGTGGTTTTGACTTTATAATGTTATGTTTTTCTTTGAAGAATGTTTGTCTAATGATACGGTTTATTTAGAATTAATTGCCATTTCTCCTTACTTATATTATACTATTAACATGATTTCAAAACTCACCTCCTTCGTTGTTTGTGTTTGACTGGCTTGGCCCTGCGTTTGCGAAATCCCAATTATTACAGGTTAATGAGTCTTGAAGTTCAAATTTTGGAGAAGCCCCGCTCTGATAGGTGATACCGAGAATGAGAGTCATAAGTTGTATTTTTATTTGTTTAATTAGAAACAACGTTTTGTATGAAACCTTATAACTAGTAAATTTTTGAAATTAAATTAAGAAATTCTAGTTAAATCAAATTTTATGGAGATTGCACTATTTTATATGAGGAAAAAGTTTAAAGTGTTCATTTTGAATTTTGAGGAATGTGATATCTCAAATTAATTATAAATTTTTTTATTCCCTTGAAAACGTATTTGCTTTACCCACTGCGAATTAAAGTAAAAAATTCTATTATAAATTATTATATTTTATTTTGGGGTTTAGGGTGTCACATTAGTGGTATCAGAGCAGGTCTGTCCAATCAGGCCGAGTGGGTGGAATGTCGATTCAGTGTTAGTCGAATGTCAGTCGTGTCAATTGTGTTCACTTGAGTAATAATTATTTTCACTAACATGTTTTTTTTTGTTCCCCGTTATATTATTGTGTTAAGTGTTATATGCTTTTGTATTATTATACATATTTTTGAGATTACTGATTAACTGTTTATTTTTTTGCTTACTCTAATTGTGTTATGGATTCTAAGTTCCTACCTAAGTGAGTAAAGATAACCATGAAATTACTTGTTAAGATTTGAGTTAATTTTAATTGTTGACAAGATTTTGTTGGTTACTTGTTGAATGATCTTGTTGCTTGTTTCTTGTCTACCAAACTATGATTTTGGCACTTTTGTTTTATGTGAATAGTTGAAAATAGTAATTTTGATTGACCACCTTGATGTTTCAAGTTATTAATCTCATTCACGTAACCTAGTTATCACATGTCATACCTCACCAGTTATTTGTTTTAAAGTTCCATTTTCACTCTTAATCAATTTAAAATATTTAGTCTTGATATGAACCTGTTTAAAGTGTTTGATTTAATAACTAATTGATTGAAACATTGATTTCCGTATGAATTATATGTTTAAAACTTCAAGTATTGACTTTTATTAGGTACTAATTATTATTATTTTTGTTGAAACTCAATTTAGAGAAGAAAAAAAAAGATGTTTCGTTCAAAACTTTAAGTTAGATAGGAATTATTTCTCTTATGTTTAAAGTTTTAATTTTGACAACAAAAAAATTCTTATTTTGATTTTATGTTGGCTTGCGTGAAGAAAAGAATCAATTTTTAATTGTGAATGTAAACTTTAAATCACTTGATAGTGTTGATGGTTGTATATATATGAGTAGAGTTTTGATATTGGTTTTGAAAATAATTTAGAATGATCGTCATGATTTTAAATAGTATGAAATTCATCTTATTAGCCATAGTAATTCTTGAATATTAGAGGTCGGTAGAACTTAGAATTTTTTTAAAAATGATATTTGGAAGGAGTTAAAATTTACTTATTTTGTAAGATGAAAATAACTTTTATTTGAATTACTCTTGATTATTTTAAAGAAATTAAATTGAGTTGAATTTTTGTTGATTTATAAAATAACAATAATTCTATACTACTGATTTTATTTAATGTTTAAAATAGCTTAAAATTTACAGCATGTTTTATTATGTCTTGTTTTTAAGAAAATTAAAAAGAGTTGTTGTTATGTTGGTTAGGGGATGGTGTGAATATTGAAATGTGAGTGTGTTGGGATATTTGTTTGAAATTATTGATTTATTGATTATGATATTATGAACTCATTAGAGTTTAACTTGATGTTAGAGTTTTAGATTTTAAGAACTCATTAGTGATATATGATAGTACTAATTAAAAAGAAAGGGGGTCAAATGATAAAGTTTCTAGTAATTGAGAAAGAGAAAAAAACAAAGTTTTTAAAAGAATTATCTCAATAGTCAAACTCTTTTTGAAAAGGTATTTTTAGTAGAATTATAGTTGTTGTGTTATCATTGTTGAAATGTATATTTGAGTTTAATATGAGAAAGTGACATGTTGTTTGTACATCTTTTCTTGTTACATGAATTAACCTAACAAAATGGTATGTATCATGTAGAGTGCTATGTGTAGAGTGCATCATGTAGATTATGTGTCAAGAGACTAAAATTTATTTTACCAATTTTTTTTTTCTATGAAATTGCATTTTTGTTAGGGACCCAATTTTTAAGATTAGAACATGCCTCCAAAATCTTTAAAATTGATGGTGTGTTATGCTTTAGACGAATTTTGTGCCTTGATTGAAACTGATGATGTATCTATAGACATGTTGAGTAGTTGGTATGAGAGGAGACTGTTATTTTGTAGATTTGTCAATTAGTGTAATTCATTATCATAACCAAGTATGCCTTATGCATTGTGTCATGTACACTACTTTAATGTATATAAATATATAATTTTGTTTTTTTTGTAAATTTTGAGAAAATAAATTAGAACTATTTTGGAAGTGTTAATTTATTGGAAAACTTTTTATCTATCTATATATATAATTTTAATCTTCTTTCAAAATATAACTTGAAAATAATAATTTTTATAATGATTAATTATTTAGAAATGTGTTTTGACGATTAAAGTACGAGTGATTTTAGAAATCTTATAGATTTAAAAAATACATGTGATTTATTTTATTTTTAATTGTATTTAGAAATATGATTTGTTTTAATTGTTTTTATTTAGACGTGATTTATTGAAAAGTGATTTAAGAAAATGATTTGAATTCCCAAGGATTTTTTTGTGTGCTAAATGTATAACTTTTAAAGTGGTTTATGTATTACTTGATTCAATTCGGTTTGGTAGCGTGTTGTGTCTTGT
Source organism: Cicer chorassanicum (assembly GCA_037974735.1). Lineage (NCBI taxonomy): Eukaryota > Viridiplantae > Streptophyta > Magnoliopsida > Fabales > Fabaceae > Cicer > Cicer chorassanicum. The sequence continues at coordinate 18,891,403 of JBBPBP010000001.1, forward strand.
AGTAAATAATTATTTATCTTATTTGCTACTTGAAAATCTATGTTTTAGTTTGTTGTAACTTTGAAGTGATGATTAATTCAAAAGAAAATTTGAGCGTGATCAATTTGGAGCAGTTAGCCTTCTTGAGAGTATGTTACATGCGTTTGAATCATCGTTTGAGGTATGAGTTGAAGGTAAAATGATGGTGCTAATTTTTGGATTAACTATGTGAATGTGTATATGACTATGTAAATATTAAATTGTGTGTGTTTGAAGTGTTCTAATTGTTAGGAATTAGTGTATAGAGTTACAATAGTCGAGAACATTAAAAAGTGAAATAGTTCTATATTGCTTCAATCGAATTATAGATTATATATTGATGTAAGCGTTGTTGTTACTATTTGTAAATTACAAATGAATTATTGTGAATGTGTAATTAAGCATTTTAACTTGAAGTAAGGAGTAGAAGTTGTGGCGCCGCCTACGCACTCCTGAACCACGTTAAAAATATTTTTAATTATCCATGTTTGAATTTGAATGACTGTAGTTATAGTTACCTTAAGTATATCACCTGGTATATTATCTCAAGTTTTTTACATTGATAGCTTTTTTATATTAGTCTTTAAACTTTTTTATATAGTTAGTCCATTAATTAATAATAAATACAAAATAACAAACCACAAAAACACCGTTAAAAACACAAATGTGAAAGTTGTCTCAAGTACCACCAATATATTGAATGACGTATGTGTGTGTATATATATTAGTGAATGACATCAATTTTTGTGTTGATAAATTACTACTTTTTTTTTTCTAAATTTCTAACTGTGAAATTACTACTTTCACAATAATTTGTTCTTATAATGTTCATATGATGTCCATATCCTAGTCTGTTTGATTATTCTCTTAAATTTAGTTATATGTTTTTTAACATACATGCAAAGATAAAATGATATAAAGTAATATTAGGATTGTCAAAATGATCAAGCCAACTTCAATCCAATCTATGAACATCACATCACATTACATTGAAATCATATTATACATTATCTTGTTCTTTCTTTCTTGTTTTAATTTTTTTTACTATTACAGACTCTAATAGGCATCTAATATTGTGGTTGTTCAATAAAAATTACAGATGTGTTCAAAAAATTCAAAGACGAGCAAGGAAACTTTAGTGAAAGCCTCATCAGAGATGTGGAGGGGATGCTAAGCTTGTTCGAAACCTCGCATATGATGATTCACGGAGATGAAATTTTGGAAGAGGCCTTGGCTTTCACCTCTACTCACCTTGAGTCCATTTCCACTCAATTGAGCCCTTTTCTTGCAGCACAAGTCAAACATAGCTTAACACAATCTCTCCGCAGAAACTTGCCTAGGCTAGAGGCACGACGCTACATTTCCATATATGAGCAAAATACTTCCCATAATGTAATTCTACTCAGGTTGGCAAAATTGGATTTTAACATGCTCCAAAGCCTACATCAAAAGGAATTTGGAAATATTTGCAAGTAAGTACTTTAAATCACACACTCCTTAATATGCAACAAAATAAAATATCTAAATAGCTAATACCTTATCTGGGATCTTGATAGATGGTCGAAGGAGTTGGGCATTACTAAAAAACTACCGTTTGCACGAGATAGAATAGTAGAATGTTGCTTTTGGAGTATGTCAGTATACTTTGAGCCACAATATTCTCAAGCAAGAAAAATGATGTCAAAAGTAATCGCTCACCTATCATTTATTGATGATACGTACGACTCATACGGAACTGTTGATGAATTAGAACTTTTTACCAAGGCTGTTGAAAGGTAAATCATCGTTTATATACAATATTAGAAAAGATTAAATTATAGACAAAAATTTAGAGCTAGAATCGATTCCATCCTCAATTTTGTGAGGAAAAATTAAAAAGTGACTTGTTTTTGGTTACTAATTATGATTTCTAATTCTATCTTTGTTTCTAGTAATGACACACATAACTTCTTCACATATTTTTACTCTAATTATTTAAATAAAGGCATAAGGATTTATATATTGTAATGAAAGTGATTTGCAGGTGGAATATTAGTTGTTTGGATGATCTTCCAAATTACATGAAGATACTTTACAAGTCTCTCTTAAATGTTTATGAGGAAATAGAGCAAGAAACGAAGAAAGAAGGAAGAACATATACCATAAACTACTTTGTAAAAGATGTAAGAGTTTTTATTATTATTTTTTTATACTATTATTAATATTATTATAATAATAAGATTTCAACAAAGTATGAGTTTTAATCTATTTTTTTGGTTGATTTTAACTTTGTAAAAATAATTTCATGTAAAAACAACTCTGTTAAAAAGTTATTGTATGCTTAATTTACGAATACAAATTTTTGAAAAGTTTATTAATGATTTTTTCACTCATAAACTATTTTTATTAATAAATTTTATTTATCTATAAAAAAAATAGAGAATTGTTCTATATGGTAAATTTTTTCACTCATAAAATAATTTATTTAACATTAAAAGTTTTTGTAAAAGTAAAACTCCTTATCATTAAATTAAATAATAATACAATTTGACATCATAAAATAAAGAAAAATATTTTTTTTTATAGATATTTTATTAATAATTTATGTTGCATGATGATGACAGTTCAAAAAAATAGTCCAAGCTTATATGACTGAGGCAAGATGGTTGGACAATAACTATGTACCAGCAATAGACGAGTACATGTCCATATCAAAGATAACATCTGGTTATCCAGTGTTGTCTACAACTTCTTATATTGGCATGGGAGATATAGCCACGGAAGACATCTTCAATTGGGTAACTAATATGCCAAAAATTGTAAACGGTGCTGCTCTTGTTTGCAGGTTAAATGATGAAATTGTGTCCAATGAGGTATTTTTTATTATTATTATTATTATATGTCATTCCAAAAATATTTCTCTACCATTAATATATTAGTGTAAGGACTAATAATGAATTGTGAATGTAAACTAGTTTTATACATTTCCAATTATATCTAATCTGATAGATATTTGTGCAAATATTTAAGAATTAATATAAAAAAGTGACGTGATAATAATAAATTATGATTTTTCTTCATTGTCATTAGATAGTCAAAAAAATCTCAAATATATTATTTGATCACAAATGATGATATAAATATTTATGTAATAACTTTTTTATGACATGCAGTTTGAACAGAAAAGAGGGCATGTTTGCTCATTTCTGGAATGCTATATGAGGCAATATAATACAAATAAGGAAGCTGCCATTCAAGAATGCCAAAAAGGAGTTGAAAATGCATGGAAAGATATGAATGAGGATTGTCTTACACAAACTAAAGTTCCATTGCCTCTTTTGACTTCCGTTCTCAACCTGGCACGTTTTATTGAGGTTTATTACAAAGATAAAGATAACTACACGCATTCTGAAGGATTAATGAAGACACATATTAAAGCTTTACTTGTTGATCCAGTGCCAATTTGAGCATTAATTTAAGTTTTTCGTTATGTTTTGTATTTCCACAATTAATAAAGAAAATATGTCAAATGTCAAAATTATTATATAGAAAGCTACTTTCATCTTAAATAAGTTTATATCTTACTCCGTACCCATCATTTCAACATAAAACATTCATTGCAAAAATGAAAAAAAAAAAAAAGGAGTTGGACTTCAAAAGATCTTGGGAGACTAAAAAAAATCCAACGAAACGAAGACATTAATCAAATCTAAAATTAGTGAGACTAATTCTATTGTGATAAAATTCTTCTACAACAAAACTGGATGGTAATTTAAAAAAATTTATCTGGATAAATTTCTCTCTTGATAGGTATGAGAGTTAATAAATTGCATGTGCTTTGTTAAGGAGCATATCACAAATAGTTCTTTCTTCAATTCTTAAATTTTATGGGCACAATATCATGATTTTGAAGTCTTTATTGATAAGAACATAGTTAACCTCCAACCATAATGTAAGTAAACTCTTTGACATGAAATCTATATATTACTATCGTTATTGAAGTTAGCTCTACATGAAAATAAGATTCCAAATACAAAAGAAAGGTGTCGCTAGATTCTTGACAAAATTCTCTCTCTCTCTCTCTCTCTCTCTATATATATATATATATAAAGACTGACCTTAGGCTACCTCAAGACGAACCATCCAAATTTCACTTGATTCAACCTAATTTTCGTGACACAAGTTAAAATGCACGTATATGCTTTAATTAAATGGTCGGTTAAGAACGTTAAATATTCTAAGTAATTAACTTAAAATAAATAAGTTTATTATGATAGTATCTTATATGTGTGCTATGTTGTTTCTTTTGATAAGAATTTTGAGATATTAAAATAGAGTTGAAAGACATAGATAAAAAAAGGAAAAATAGAAGATGAGTAAAATTAAATGGAGAAAGAAGATGACTTAAAGATAAGCTTTGACCTAGTTTATGAAGTCACTAAAAAGGTTACATAATGTCACATTTCTCATTGATATTTTGAGTGAGATTTGAGAAACCATATTAGATTAGAACTGCATAGATAAAAAAAAAGAGGAAAAATAAAATATGGATAAAATTTAAGTGGAGAAAAAAAATGACCTTATTTGATTGAGGTAGTCACCAAGAGGTTACACAATCTCACATTTTCCATTGATACTTGGGTGAGAATTGAGAAGTCATGAAGGATTTAATGTTGTGTAAACGACAAAACTTTGTATCTAAATTGTGTTATCCATCAATGTTTAAGAATGAATTGAAATGATGATTCTTGAGATAACATAAGATATGATGTATTTGGTTACCAACTAATCTGAATATACAAAGTTAGAAATGGAGGAGCAGTGAAAGTTGATTGAAATGAGAAGATAGTAAAATTATTTTCATCAGGAGCTTTGATAGTAAAATTATTTTCATGAAGAATTTTGATAGTAAAATTATTTTCATGAAGAGTATTTGTGTGGGTTTTCAACATATGTATATGATGATATGTGAGATGCAAAATGTAAATTGAGAAATAAAACATGTAAGAAAAATTCTTGAAGCATATGAAAGATGCCATCTAAGAATATAAGTGATGTGGAACAAATGTTATGATGTGGCACATAAGTGTGTGATGTGTCAATCAATAGATTTGGGGGTTTATTTTAACTAGAATATGACTCGCGCTTTGCGCAGGTTTAATTTTAATTTTTAAAGTTATAAAAAAAATGCAATAAAAGATATTATAGTGTGTGTAATTAAATGAGTATTTTTACTCATAAAAAAAAAACAATGTCTTGTAAAAGTTTAATCATTAAAAAAATGAACAATATTATAACCGTTTCAAGTTAGATTTGAACTTTATTTACAATATCAAATTTGTACCATTTAGCTGATTTTTGATGGTCTATAGACATAAAATATTAATCATGATTTAAAAGATAAATTATGTAATTGATAATCGTAAACTCTATTTTTATTAAAGTATATAAGTTATATAGGAATTTTTAAAATTTTAACATTTTTCCCTACACATATTAAAAAAAATTCGTAAAAATGATCATGGTAAATATATGCATTGATAACTAATAAGAGAAACAAAACACAAATTTTTTTATTAGATTGACTAATTGTTATTTGTTTTGGTAAATATATGGGACGACACAATAATTAAAAAAATACAAAAGTTGTATATTGATTATTTTTAATGTCTAAATAAATATTTAAAAGTGTTTGAACATTTTATCAACTATATTGGTAACATTTATTAAAATAT
>JBBPBP010000001.1:18915003-18931840 GCA_037974735.1 Cicer chorassanicum
TATAATTAAATTTATTTATTGATAAGGTATGTGTACCTTATTGATAATTAGGTGTTTTATAATTAAATTCATTTATTGATAAGTTATGTGAACGTTATGTTTTTAATTAGCAAACGTTAGCTAATTTAATTGTTTGAATGTATTTGGTTCTTTTAGAATTATTCTTTTAGAATAATATTTCATTGAAACAATATTAAATAGATTTTATAGAATATATATTTGGAAGCTATTTTGACTATTTCAACTCATTAGTTCCAAATTTTTCTCCCATTTATGATAAATTAAATTTCTACTTTACTCCATTAATTACTCACCGTAAACTTTTTCTTTTCATTCTCAATTTTAATTTTATTATTTTATTACTATTCAAAACACCACCAATTCATTATTTTAATAATGGTTTTTAATTTGTCATTCACTACTCTGATAAACGTTATTCAATTCCATGAATTCTAATTAATACCTTTTATTTTCTATCAACCGTGTCATGTTTATTAAAAAAAAAAAAAGAAAGGATATCATGCCCCCGGTCACAATAAACTACTACTACCTCATATTCTCTCTACTTGTACTATCACTATGGACAGAACTTACAAAATCCAAAAACTCATTTCGTATTCCTCTTCATTCTCATCTTCTTATTTTCACAAAACAAACTTGTTTTTAAAATGGATCACCGTGGGAATGACACCTTAGCTACAACGAAGCCACCACTATGATGAAAACTATCTTGAAGACTTCGATTCTTCTTGGTTAGTCCTTTCCCCACTATATATCTTCTATTTTGGTTTTTCCTTCAACCTTAACGTCAATCATAAATTTTGAATAAAACTACAAATTAAATTTAATTATAATATATATTTTGTTTAAATATTCACTGTCTATGTCTATAACGCATATTATGATTGGAGAAATAATATATATTGAGCTGAATTTAGTGAAATTGTTTTATATTCTTATTTGATACAATCATTTTAGATATATTTTTATAATAATTCTAATTTTGAAAAATTGATATAATTTTGTATTAAAAATTAAAATTCAATTTTATGTCTTGTGCAAATTTCTTTTGGCCTGCATTTAAACTTTTAATTTCACTTAGAATAGATTATTGGAGTGTATATTCCATTTTAACCATATAAACAACAATTATGTAATAGAATAATATCATTTATTAATATCAATTATTGGCCTGCATTTATATGAATAGATTAATATCATGTATATTCCATTTTAACCATATAAACAACAATTATGTAAAACAGATAGAGGTATTATATAGTATATGATAGTTAACATATTTGTTTTTGTTTTAAGTTGGATTAATTCATATTCGGTTAGTTGAAAATAGATGATTTGTGCATATTATAATTTTTTTCTTGTCAAAAGATTTAAATATTGTTAGTTTTAAATATATAATCTAATTTATAAGGACATCATTATTTGAATATAATAATTGTATATTATATGGTACCTTATTTTAAGATTTTATTATGAATGATAAATAATTTATTTTATTTGGGTTGCTTGTTGCGTCTGCTAATTATTAGTTGCGATGATCGACAAAATGAGATGCGGAATTGATAAGATATTCATGTTCGGTGTCATTGCAGAGTTCCTTATGCCTCGTCACGTTGTGTAGAATCTCCAATCAAGGTAAGGGGTGAGATGAGGTTCGATTTTATGAATATAAAATAACGTGAGATGAACGGGAATACCGAAATCCCCAGATATTCATCCTGGGCTCACAACGTACGGTCGAGCCCTATTGAGCAATAATAATTAATTAATAATATATGAATGGTAACAGTGAGGACTAAAATATAATTTGGCAACCTATAGAATTGTTGTGAATTTATTTATAGCAAGATTGCACGTTGAATGATTTTATGGAATGTGATGCTGATTGTTACTGTATGAATAATATATATTGGAGTGTTCTTGCTATTTGATTGAAATCGTGAAATTATTTGAATGTGCTACATGTTGATTTTTTTATTGCGATTGATAAGATTGGATTGGGTATTGTGAGTAGTGTAAACCAAATATTGGGATTGAATTATGACTGACTGATATACATATAATGATGAATATTATGAAGTCAAACTGAAATTTATTGAGTTGTGATGATCGAGTAAGTATGAGATATGTGTTGTAGAGATTCAGAGTTAGGATTATTTTGTCATCATATAACGAGGGTCTGACAAACCTAGCGATTCGGGGAAGTACAACTGATTGAGCCTGATCGTGGAGGGCTACAGTCGAACTGTAAGGTAAGACTGATAGACCTTGGGGGTACATCTAGTGGGGAATTCCTAAGTGGATTAGTGGGTTATTCTCTAAGGCCGGGAACTACCGTGCAACACAAGAGTACCCCGATTGTCGCGTATATGTGTCTCGGGTTGAGTTGAGGGGATCTATGAGGACTTGGCCATTCATGAATTGTCCGTCCACTCTTGTAGTGGCATAGTATCAGGCCTCCTAACCAAGTACTTCATAGTAGAATGGTACCAAATGATGAAGTGTAGAGTATAGGACATGCATAGCATTTTATCCTTGTAACTGTTTTATTGTGATTCAGTTAGATTAACCTTTAATATTATGTTCTTGAACGTTCTCTTTATTTGTGCTGTTTTGACTAATTGCGTGTTCTTCTCATGTATTTTATATTGTTACATAATTTCGAAACTCACCCCTCGTTGCTTGTGTTTGGCGATTGTGAGAGCGCAGCTATTTCAGGTTATCGGTTGGTGATCCATGCTCTGATAGGTGATACTGGGTAGGAGTAAATTGTCGTGTTTTGTTGAGTTATGAACTAATTTAGGTTTTTTGTAAATTCGATCAATCAATCGTGTTATTTTTTTATCTTTTATTCGGAAGAAGAAATTAATTGTCTCTAAGTTTAGAACATGTTTTTATGTCAGAAATATTTATTTAAGAAAACCTTAGCTATATTTGATATTAAAGGATTTGTAAGTGAGAATTTTAATGGAAGCATTTTGTGTAAGTGTGAGTGTGACATCCCGAACCTTATAGTTTAAAAGAAAATTTCCATACTTCTTTTTAGAACCGCTTCCAGTATCTTTCAAAACTAATGCATATTACTTTCTATTTCAATTTGGGTTAAGGGTGTCACATTAGTGGTATCAGAGCAGGTCTGTCCAATTAGGCCGAGTGGATCGAGTGTCTGTTTTGTGTCAGTCAAATGTCAATCGTGTCAGTTGTGGTTGCTTATTTATATTAATTATTTTCACTATGAAATTTTTAATTTATGTTGTATTATGTGTTATATGCTTTTGTGTAATTAAACATGATTTGTAAAATTACTATTTTAATATTTGTTGTTTGCTTACTCTGACTGTGTTGTGGATTATAATTTTCTACCTAAGTGACTAAATAAACCATGAAATTATTTGTGAAGATTTTAGTTAATTTTAATTATTGACTTGATTACCTTAATTACTTATTGAGTGGACTTGTGCCTTGAGCGTCTCTTGTTTCATGTGAATAGTTGGAAATAATTTTTTTTTATTAGCTTGCTATATGTTTTAATTTACTAATTTCATCGAGGTAATCTCAATTATTGATTGATAGATATTACCGGTGATTGTGCAGAAGACTTACTATGATTTCCCAAAAAAAAAATAAAAAAAAAATTAGTAAGTTGTTTCCACCATTAAACTTGATTAACTAATATATTTATTAGTGATTTTAATTTCCCTTTGAATCCATTTAGTATATCGAAAGTTTAAAATCTGAATTTTATTTTTAACATTGTTGTTTTAAAGCTTGATTTTGACTTTAAATTAGTTTAAAATATTTAGTCTTGATATAAATTTGTTTAAAATGGTTGATCTAATATCTAATTGATGAGAATATTGATTTTCGTATGAACTATATGTTTAAGACTTCAAATTTTGACTTTTACTTGGTAGAAATTATTATTATTTGGTAGAAGCCCAAAAAAAAAAACGGATGTTTCTTTCTAAACTTTGAGTTAGATAGAAGCTATATCTATTATGTTTAAAGTTTTAATTTCGGCTAAAAAAAAATTCTTATTTGTTTTATTTTAAGTTGGGTTGGGTGAAAAAAAAAACTCATGATTATTGTCATTAATATTGTTATTGGTTTTAGGATAATGTTGTAGATGTCATTGTCAATTAAAAATCGTGTCTTGAAAAATATTTATAAAATCGTAACATTCAATTTTTATATGGGTACATGACTTGATTTTATCAAAAGTGAAGATTACTTGAAAATGTTGGTGGTAGTGGATTTTAAAGTGTGAATTTTAATTTCAATTCATTTGGTTATGAAACAAATTAGGGGTACTAACTTTGAAAAAAAAATCGATTTTTAAGTGTGCATTTTAATTTTAAATTAGTTGAAAGTGTTGATGGTTGTATTTTGATGATTAAAGTTTTGATGTTGCTTTTGAAATTAATTTATGATGTTTGTCATGAATTTGAAATACTATGAAATTCATATTATTAGAAATAGTAATTTTTGAATATTTAAGGTTGGTAGAATTTTAAAGTTAGACTTTTTAGAAAACAAATAGTAAATGAGTTAATGTTAATTTATTTTGTAATGAAAAAAAAAATTGTTTACGAATCGTTCTTGATTTGTTTTAAAGAGTTAGATTATTTTGGAGTTGCGTAAAAAAAATATTTACTCAAATTTTTACCATGCGTTGTTTTTCTTAAAATCTAGATAGATTTGTTGTGGGGATAGTTTTGAGGAAATAACCAATAAAATTGGGACTATTTTTGAAGCTTGATGTCTTGATATTTTTGTTTTAACTCTTAAAATAATATATATGGGATATGATTTTCTTTCAAAATATAGGTTGAAAATAATGATTTTTAGAGTTGTTGATTATTCTTGAAGGCATTTTTTTGATTAAAGTACAAGTGAAATTTTAGGAATCTCATATGTTTTTAAAATACACCCGATTTATTTTATTTCTATTATATTTAGAAAAGTGAATAATTTTATTCTTTCTTATTTAGGCATGTGATTTACTAAAAGGTAATTTAAGGAAAAATTCAGAATTTTCATTGTTTTTTTTTTTATGATGTTAAATGATTAGTGACACTTTTTATAATAATTTAAGTCTAGAAATCAATTCTTATAATGTGGTGTAACCTTGAAAGTGGCTTATGCACTAGCTAATTCAATTGTGTTTGGTATGTGCTGTATCTCCAAGTAAATAACTATTCATTTTATCTGCTACTTGAAAAATGTTTGTATTAGTTTGTTTTAAATTTTAAGTGATGAGTATAAACTCAAAAAAGAAAAAAGAATTATCGTAAAATTGTAATGGTTTGACTGCTGTAACAATATCTTACGAGTTTAGAATTAGTGTTTGATTTGCTAAATAAATGCCCTTAGGCCAAATAGATGGTTTAATTATTTGGATGTGTATATGATTATGTGAATATGAAAGTGTTTGTCCTTCAGATGTATTAAGTGTTTGGAATTTGTGTATAGTGTTTAGAGTAGATGGAAGTGATTAAAAGTGAGAGAATTCTATTTTTATTTTTTGTATTTTTAATTGTTGATTTATATTAATGTAAGTGTCATTTTTGTTGTTGTAAATTACAAATAAATTATTGCTAATGTGTAAATAAGTGAATTTTTAACTTGAAGTAAGGAGAAGGAGTTGTGGCGCCGCCTTTGCACTCTTGAAACATGTTAAAAAGTCTTTTAATTAGCTGTTTTTGAGTTTAAATGACTATAGTTATGGTTACCTTAAGTAAATGACTCCATGAGTAGGAGGGATTAACTACCCCGATGACTCATCGTCGATACAAGAGCCGACAATAACTCGTTATTATTATCGTTATTTGCATTTGTTGGTTTTATTTTCATCGACTAAAAACATAGTTGTCTCTTATATCATTTTAAGCGACTTAATTAAATTAGATTAATCTCTTACACTAGTATATTTTGTCATAATGCTTGTTGTGACACCCTAAACCCCAAATAAAAATAAAAATAAATATACATATATTTTTTTCTTTAAAACAATGAAATTCTTCAAATAAACAAATATATAAAATTCCCAACATTTTGTTTTTGCAAACAGCATCACGTAATCGTAGCAGTAATTAACAAAATCTCTTTGGAAACACACAAACATCAGTTTAATGATAATTATAAATGTAGTCCCAACTCGATGTCACTATCAGAGCGGGAATTCCCAAAATAAACTATGTTCAAAACTGACTTTAAAAAAAAAGGTAGAAAATAAAGTCTTCGAGATAATACGGCTTCCTTCACTTCAAGAGCATTGAACTTCACCTGCAGCTTTTGGCTCGTCTGCGTCCATCGCAAACGCCAAAAACAAACATCGAGGGGTGAGTTTCGAAATTATGTAACAATATAAAATACACGAGAAGAACACGCAATCGGTCAAAACAGTACAAATAAGGAGAACATTCAATAACGCAATATCTAATGTTAATCTAATTCTATCACAATAAAACAGTTACACGGATAAATTGCTATGCATGTCCTATACTTTATACTTCATCACTTGGTACCATTCTACTCTGAAGTACTTGGTTAGGAGGCCTGATACTATGCCACTACAAGAGTGGACGGACAATTCATGAATGGCCAAGTCCTCATAGATCCCCTCAACTCAACCCGAGACACATATATGCGACAGTCAGAGTACTCTTGTGTTGCACGGTAGCTCCCGGCCTTAGGGAATAACCCACTAATCCACTTAGGAATTCCCCACTAGATGTACCCCCAAGGTCTATCAGTCTTACCTTACAGTTCGACTGTAGCCCTCCACGATCAGGCTCATTCAGTTGTACTTCCCCGATTCGCTAGGTTTGTCAGACCCTCCCTATATGATGACAAAATAATCCTAACTCCGAATCTTTACAACACATATCTCATACTTACTCAATATCTCATCACATATCTCATACTTACAACACATATCTCATCACAACTCAATAAATTTCAATTTGACTTCATAATATTCATCATTATATGTATATCAGTCAATCGCAATTCAATCCCAATATTTGGTTTACACTACTCACAATACACAATCCAATCTTATCAATCGCAATAAAAATCAACAGGTAGCACATTCAAATAATTTCACGATTTCAATCAAATAGCAAGAACACTCCAATATATATTATTCATACAGTAACAATCAGCATCACATTTCATAAAATCATTCAACGTGCAATCTTGCTATAAATAAATTCACAACAGTACTATTGGTTGCTAAATTATATTTTAGTCCTCACTATTACCATTCATATATTAAGTATAAATAATGTCTCCACATCTTAAGTACAAAAACAACTGCTGCTAGTTCTAAGTCGTGGGTAGGGTAGTTCCTCTCATGAATCTTCAGTTGCCTAGAAGCATACGCTACAACCTTCCCATCCTGCATAAGTACTCCACCTAATCTTGAACCACACGCATCACAATACACTACAAAAGGTTCACTCTGGTTAGGTAACACTAGGATCGGTGCAGAGGTCAATCGTTTCTTAAGCTCTTGGAAACTACTCTCACAATGGTTGTCCCACACGAACAACTCCCCCTTTCGGGTCAACTTAGTTAAAGGTAAGGCCAACTTAGAGAATCCTTCTATGAATCTACGATAATAACCTGCCAATCCTAGGAAACTCCTAATCTCAATCACTGACTTAGGTGTTTTCCATTCTAAGACACTCTCTACCTTAGCTAGGTTAACAGCTATTCCACCTTTTGAAATTACATGTCCTAGGAAACTCACTTCCTCTAACCAAAATTCACACTTAGACAACTTCGCAAATAATTGTTTCTCCTTAAGAGTTTGCAAGACTATCCTTAAGTGTTCACCATGCTCCTCCTTAGTCTTAGAGTATACTAAGATATCATCTATAAACACAACCACAAATGAGTCTAGATAGGGATGAAAGATCCGATTCATGTAATCCATAAACACTGCTGGAGCATTAGTCACACCAAAAGGCATAACCAAATACTCATAATGGCCATAACGGGTCCTAAAGGCGGTTTTAGGGATATCAGTAGACTTCACTCGAATCTGATGGTAACCTGATCTCAAATCAATCTTACTAAACACGCAAGATCCTCTCAATTGGTTCATAAGGTCATCTATCCTAGGTAGTGGATACTTATTCTTGATTGTCACTTTATTAAGCTGGCGGTAATCCACACACAACCTCATAGAGTCATCCTTCTTCTTAACCAACAACACAGGTGCACCCCATGGTGACACACTAGGTCTTATAAACTGTTTATCTAAAAGCTCCTCCAATTGCTTCTTAAGCTCAGACAATTCTAAGGGAGACATCCTATACGGTGCCATGGATATGGGTCCAGTACCTGGTACAAGGTCAATGCTAAACTCAATCTCACGCTCTGGTGGTAAACTATTGACATCTTCAGGGAGTACTTCAGGGAATTCACACACAATAGGAACATCTCGTATTACCACTTTTTCTTCAGTTTCCAATGAGGCAAGGATCATGTATAACTGGGCATCTTCTTTCAAGAGTGCCTTCACTTGGTTGGCGGATATATTGCTAGGCTTCTCCCTCTCTTCTGACTCCATGAATTCAATGGTCTTAATAAAAAAGTCTACGCGGACACGGTTGGCAGATAGCCAATCCATACCAAGAATCACATCGACCAGACGCAAAGGTAAACACACTAAGTCAACTCGGAAGTCCCTCCCCCACACATGGATAGAAATGTCAAGACAAACACCAGAGGTATCAACAGAATTATTAGCTGGTGTATTCACAATCAAATCATACTGCAAACGAGACACAGATAATCCTAAACGTCTAACACAATCAAGAGACACAAAGGAATGAGTGGCACCACAATCAAATAGCACAAATAAAGGAGTATCACTTATGAGACACGTACCTTGGATCAAGTTGTCTTTCTCAGACGCTCCTGCACCACTGAGGGCAAAGACTCTTCCATTGGATTTAGGTCGCCTGGCTTGGGAACTCTGGTTTCCAGACTGTGGAGTTTTCCTTGGATAGGGGCATGCGGAGCTGATGTGGCCCTGCTGTTGGCAATTAAAACAAGTAACTGTAGCATCTTTGCACTCAAATGTCATATGACCCTGCTTACCACACTTGTGACATCGGATAGGAGTAGTCGGATTGTCATTATTACCACTGTTGTTGCTCGAGACTTGACTCCTGTTGTTGCTATTCCCGTTAACAACTTCTCGCTCATTGGGGTTTCCTCTACCACCTCCATAACTGTAACTGCTTCCATATCCTCTCCCGTTACCATTACTATTTCCCTTTCCAGCTGAAAAACTGTATTGTTGATAATTTAGATGACTTCCAGATTTACTAGGAGGAAAAGAGTAAGGTTTTCCTCTATTATGATGCATAGGCCTCTTGTCCTTCATGGTTCCAGTGTTTCGGTAATGTGCCTTTTCAGCCCGACTATCCTCATCATAAATCCTACTCTTATTCACTAAGGTAGGAAAGTCACGGATCTCTTGCATTCCAACCTGCTTCTTGATCTCTGGCCTAAGTCCCATTTCAAACTTGATGCACTTGGACTTTTCTCCTGCCTCTCCAACATAGAGTGGGTAGTACCTGGATAACTCCTCAAACTTAGCGGCATACTCCGCTACTGACATATTCCCTTATTCTAATTTGATAAATTCCATTTCCTTCCTATTGCGAATGTCTTCGGGGAAATACTTGACTAAGAACATGTTTCTGAATACAGTCCAAGTTATTGCAGTCCCTGCATTCTCTAAGCGTTGTCGCGCATTATCCCACCAATGTTCAGCTTCTTCTGTCAACATAAAGGTTCCCAAATGCACTTTCTGACCTTCGGGACATGCCACTCCTCTGAAAATTTTCTCAACCTCTTGCAACCACTTCTGAGCTCCATCAGGATTATAGTGACCTTCAAATGATGGAGGGTTAGCCTTGTGGAATCGATCCATCACCATGAACTCATTTATTTGCACATTTCCTTGACCACCACTGTAGGTAGTAGCTTGAGCAACAGCTTGAGCAGCAACCTGGGCGGCTTGAGTAGCAGCTTGCGCAGAGGCTCGTGCAGTTGCTTGAGATTCAGCCAAAGCTTGGAGAGCCTGCACTGTAACTCCAGCCATGGACTCTACAGCCTCAGCAATCGCAGCGTCATTCCTTCCACTAGCCATCACTACCTACATCAATAAGATAAGCCAATCGAATATAGTAAGACATTGAGGAGAAGGGAACTAAATTAGTTCTACACCACTAACACAACAATGATCATAACAACAACACACAAATAACAGAGTACACAAGGAAACATAGCAAACACATAACACATTTACGGTCTGATTGGACAGACCAGCTCTGATACCAATAATGTGACACCCTAAACCCCAAATAAAAATTAAAAAATATATATATATATTTTTTCTTTAAAACAATGAAATTCTTCAAATAAACAAATATATAAAATTCCCAACATTTTTTTTTTGCAAACAGCATCACGTAATCGTAGCAGTAATTAACAAAATCCCTTTGGAAACACACAAACACCAGTTTAATGATAATTATAAATGTAGTCCCAACCCGATGTCACTATCAGAGCGGGAATTCCCAAAATAAACTATGTTCAAAACTGACTTTAACAAAAAGGTAGAAAATAAAGTCTTCGAGTTAATACGGCTTCCTTCACTTCAAGAGCATTGATCTTCACCTGCAGCTTTTGGCTCGTCTGCGTCCATCGCAAACGCCAAACACAAACATCGAGGGGTGAGTTTCGAAATTATGTAAAAATATAAAATACACAAGAAGAACACGCAATCGGTCAAAACAGTAAAAATAAGGAGAACATTCAATAACACAATATCTAATGTTAATCTAATTCAATCACAATAAAACAGTTACACAAATAAATTGTTATGCATGTCCTATACTTTATACTTCATCACTTGGTACCATTCTACTCTGAAGTACTTGGTTAGGAGGCCTGATACTATGCCACTACAAGAGTGGACGGACAATTCATGAATGGCCAAGTCCTCATAGATCCCCTCAACTCAACCCGAGACACATATACGCGACAGTCGGGGTACTCTTGTGTTGCACGGTAGTTCCCGGCCATAGGGAATAACCCACTAATCCACTTAGGAATTCCCCACTAGATGTACCCCCAAGGTCTATCAGTCTTACCTTACAGTTCGACTGTAGCCTTCCACGATCAGGCTCATTCAGTTGTACTTCCCCGATTCGCTAGGTTTGTCAGACCCTCCCTATATGATGACAAAATAATCCTAACTCTGAATCTCGACAACACATATCTCATACTTACTCAATCATCACAACTCAATAAATTTCAATTTGACTTCATAATATTCATCATTATATGTATATCAGTCAATCGCAATTCAATCCCAATATTTGGTTTACACTACTCACAATACACAATCCAATCTTATCAATCGCAATAAAAATCAACAGGTAGCACATTCAAATAATTTCACGATTTCAATCAAATAGCAAGAACACTCCAATATATATTATTCATACAGTAACAATCAGCATCACATTTCATAAAATCATTCAACGTGCAGTCTTGCTATAAATAAATTCACAACAGTTCTATAGGTTGCTAAATTATATTTTAGTCCTCACTATTACCATTCATATATTATTAATTAATTATTGTTGCTCAATAGGGCTCGACCGTACGTAGTGAGCCCCGGATGAAGATCTGGGAATTTCGGTATTCCCGTTCATCTCACGTTATTTTATATTCACAAAATCAAACCTCATCTCACCCCTTACCTCAATTGAAGATTTCGCCCAACGAATCTGATATGCTAACTTGTCGCGTCTTCGTCGACCGTCGTCTCTAATAATCTGTCAAGGTAATAGAGCCATACAACCAAATGGAATACAATTAAATTATTTACTAAAATAAATAGGGAAAATTTATACTACTTGTAATATATCCCAAAAAAAATGTTGTGGATACCTATAACTATATTAACATAAAATGTGTATCTTAGTTGAATTTTTTTTTTAAACAATTAGAATGTTCAATAACTATAATATATATATATATATATATATATATATATATATATATATATATATATGTGACCACAAAATATATTAATCACTAAATTATTATTCAAAAGGCACTTCCAGTTCCACCACCGTCAGCAAAATTATTACATGATAGTGACTTAAGTTCTTAAGTCATGGTCTTTATAATATCCTTGTAATAAGAAAAATTAAAAAGAAAGGAAAAAGATTCTTTGAAAGAGAGTATTTCAACCATAATTATTTGTTAACGACAGAGATTCAAATAAGAAATAGGCATGTGAACGTTTTGTCCAAGCAACACAGTTTACCAAACAATGATCAACTAAAACCCAAGAACTGCACATTCATGTTTATGAAGACTAAGTTTCATGTTTTTTGGGAGTTCCTTCTTCAAATCACAAATTTAACAATTCTTTTTAAGCATAAGTTGCAGTAGTTCCTCAAGAACAAGTCCTTCAGACTTAAGCTCTTAAGGTTAATCGAGTACAAAAACATTATTTTAAAAGCATTCATTTTAATGATTATGGATATAAGTAACATGATCTTTCAATTTTCTTCTCCTTCTCACACTTCTCAAAAGTAAACATATCTCACAAATATAAATTTCATGCCTAGTGCCTTGAATGTCTGATATTTCTAAAACTTCTTACAACTAACAAACATAGAAAAATAAAATAAATAAAAGGAAACAACTGTTTGTTTGCTGACATTAGAATCCCGGCATGACAAAATATTAGTGCACAACATCTTTACTAACCAATAAGTAAGAAACACAACAATTATTGATTTGAGTCCATTTTACCACATTTTTTTGTAAATAAAATTGAAGGTGAAATGATTAGAAAAGTAGAACTCAAATATATATATATAAAGAGTGCGTAGAAAACACATACCCACTATTACTATGAGGCACATAATTGCAAGCAGCTTTGTTGACGTGTAAGGAAGAATTAGGGATGAAATATATAGAAAGGAAAAAGAAAGGATCGGCGTTGTTTCTTGTGAACGTGCCCAGACTAATGGCGGCAGCACTTTAACCTATTTCTACCACTTTTATATATATATATTTTAGTAATAATAGATTGAGTTGTCCAGCCTTGTTATCGAGAATGGGCCAGTACACTTAGCCCATATGCCATTCTTATTATTATTTTAAAACAAATTCAATATTTTTAAAACAATTTCAGTATTAATAATTTAAATAAATCACTAAGCAAACACATAAGGCAGTAATAATATTTCATTATATTGTTAAAATATAATAATAAGAAATTAGGGTGTTACATTTATTTGGTTCTAGTAGTAGCCTAGAACTATTTTGAAAGTCTTACTAAGAATGAACCATATGCGTAGAAGTTTTAAAGCTAGACTTCCGATGTGTTTTGTGAAGGTGTTTTGAATATAATATGGTGTTATACAACCAATTAGTATTTGTATGATTATTTTTACTATTTCAATATCCGCTATGATTTTGTATATTTTATTGGATGCAACGTGAAATACCAATTTAACTCTAATAGTTATGTAAAAATGTTTCCTTGCTTTAATTTGATTATGTTTTTTTTATTATTAATTTGTACAATTTCATGTCGTACATATTTTTTTTTCTTCTTTTTATATTCCTTAGATGTAGTTCTTTATAAAGGAGAATCAATACCTCAAGTTAAGACTAGCTAGAAATAGTACGACAACAATTTTTTTGGGATATTTTAGAAGCATGGTTCTATGGAATCCAATCCAAGGTAGAATAATTAGAGATTGTGAGAACTGAGAATTTGTATAAGTCAAACATAGATTCCATAGTTGTACCACGTGCCGATTGAACTTGGTAAAGATAGACATCATAAATTGGGTGAATGTTATAGGAGTTGGTAGTCGAACAATTGAGAACATTACTTCTGTCTACGAAATAAATTAGATTGATTGTATCCTTTGACGTAAACATGACTTATATTTCAAGTAAAATAATAATAAGAAGTCCTAGAATGTTCGAATATCAATGTTGTAAGCAATTATTGAAGAAAAGTTTAAATTCTAATGGTGGAAGGATGTTTTCGAATTTTGTAATTATACTATTTGATCTTAAGTAGAGCCACAAGAACTGCAAATTAAGCAAGTGTACTAGGGGTCAAACTAGGATTTGAGTCATGTAATTCTTTTAGAAGATTAAGTGCGAAGTAAAATCATATTCTTTATTAGTTTGAATTTCGGGGACGAAATTCTTATAAGTTGGGTAGAATTGTAACACACCAATTTTTTCACATGTACCTACACCTAAATCTTAGTAATTATCTAGAATTATTATTTAGTGATTTATTCTATGTGATCATGTATTAAAAGAAAATATGCCAAGTGTGTCAAAAGCATCTAGAAAATATTACTTTCGAATAATCATATTAAAAGTAATATTCCGTCATTATTGAAATTGATAATTAGATGTTTTATAATTAAATTCATTTATTGATAAGGTATGTGTACGTTATTGATAATTAGGTGTTTTATAATTAAATTCATTTATTGATAAGGTATGTGTACGTTATGTTTTTAATTAGCAAACGTTAGCTAATTTAATTGTTTGAATGTATTTGGTTCTTTTACAATTATTCTTTTAGAATAATATTTCGTTCAAACAATATTCAATAGATTTTATAGAATATATATTTGGAAGCTATTTTGACTATTTCAACTCATTAGTTCCAAATTCTTCTCTCATTTATGGTAAATTAAATTTCTATTTTACTCCATTAATTACTCACCGTAAAGTTTTTCTTTTCATTCTCAATTTTAATTTTATTATTTTATTACTATTCAAAACACCACCAATTCATTATTTTAATAATGGTTTTTAATTTATCATTCACTACTCTAATAAACGTTATGCAATTCCATGAATTCTAATTAATACCTTTTATTTTCTATCAACCGTGTCATGTTTATTTTTAAAAAAAAAAGGATTTCATGCCCTCCGGTCACAATAAACTACTAGTACCTCATATTCTCTCTACTTGTACTATCACTATGGACAGAACTTACAAAATCCAAAAACTCATTTCGTATTCCTCTTCATTCTCATCTTTTTATTTTCACAAAACAAACTTGTTTTTAAAATTGATCACCGTGGGAATGACACCTTAGCTACAACGAAGCCACCACTATGGTGAAAACTATCTTGAAGACTTCGATTCTTCTTGGTTAGTCCTTTCCCCACTATATATCTTCTATTTTGGTTTTTCCTTCAACCTTAACATCAATCATAAATTTTGAATAAAACTACAAATTAAATTTAATTATAATATATATTTTGTTTAAATATTCACTGTCTATGTCTATAACGCATATTATGATTGGAGAAATAATATATATTGAGCTAAATTCAGTGAAATTGTTTTATATTCTTATTTGATACAATCATTTTAGATATATTTTTATAATAATTCTAATTTTGAAAAATTGATATAATTTTGTATTAAAAATTAAAATTCAGTTTTATGTCTTGTGCAAATTTCTTTTGGCCTGCATTTAAACTTTTAATTTCACTTAGAATAGATATCATGTATATTCCATTTTAACCATATAAACAACAATTATGTAAAACAAATAGAGGTATTATATAGTATATGATAGTTAACATATTTGTTTTTGTTTTAAGTTGGATTAATTCATATTCGGTTAGTTGAAAATAGATGGTTGGTGCATATTATAATTTTTTTTTTCATTGTCAAAAGATTTAAATATTGTTAGTTTTAAATATATAATCTAATTTATATGGACATCATTATTTGAATATAATAATTGTATATTATATGGTACCTTATTTTAAGATTTTATTATGAATGATAAATAATTTATTTTATTTGGGTTGCTTGTTGCGTCTGCTAATTATTAGTTGCGATGATTGACAAAATGAGATGCAGAATTGATAAGATATTCATGTTCGATGTCATTGCAGAGTTCCTTATGCCTCGTCACGTTGTGTAGAATCTCCAATCAAGGTAAGGGGTGAGATGAGGTTTGATTTTATGAATATAAAATAACGTGAGATGAACGGGAATACCGAAATCCCCAGATATTCATCCGGGGCTCACTACGTACGGTCGAGCCCTATTGAGCAATAATAATTAATTAATAATATATGAATGGTAACAGTGAGGACTAAAATATAATTTGGCAACCTATAGAATTGTTGTGAATTTATTTATAGCAAGATTGCACGTTGAATGATTTTATGGAATGTGATGCTGATTGTTACTGTATGAATAATATATATTGGAGTGTTCTTGCTATTTGATTGAAATCGTGAAATTATTTGAATGTGCTACATGTTGATTTTTTTATTGCGATTGATAAGATTGGATTGGGTATTGTGAGTAGTGTAAACCAAATATTGAGATTGAATTATGACTGACTGATAAACATATAATGATGAATATTATGAAGTCAAACTGAAATTTATTGAGTTGTGATGATCGAGTAAGTATGAGATATGTGTTGTAGAGATTCGGAGTTAGGATTATTTTGTCATCATATAAGGAGGGTCTGACAAACCTAGCAATTCGGGGAAGTACAACTGATTGAGCCTGATCGTGGAGGGCTACAGTCGAACTGTAAGGTAAGACTGATAGACCTTGGGGGTACATCTAGTGGGGAATTCCTAAGTGGATTAGTGGGTTATTCCCTAAGGCCGGGAACTACCGTGCAACACAAGAGTACCCCGATATTATAGTGTGTCTAATTAAATGAGTATTTTTACTCATAAA
>JBBPBP010000001.1:18939769-18968584 GCA_037974735.1 Cicer chorassanicum
TGTATATATATGAGTAGAGTTTTGATATTGGTTTTGAAAATAATTTAGAATGATCGTCATGATTTTAAATAGTATGAAATTCATATTATTAGCCATAGTAATTCTTAAATATTAGAGGTTGGTAGAACTTAAAATTTTTTTAAAAATGATATTTTGAAGGAGTTAAAATTTACTTATTTTGTAAGATGAAAATAACTTTTATTTGAATTACTCTTGATTATTTTAAAGAAATTAAAATGAGTTGAATTTTTGTTGATTTATAAAATAACAATAATTATATACTATTATTTAATGTTTAAAATAGCTTAAAATTTACAGCATGTTTTATTATGTCTTGTTTATAAGAAAATTAAAAAGAGTTGTTGTTATGTTGGTTAGGGGATGGTGTGAATATTGAAATGTGAGCGTGTTGAGATATTTGTTTGAAATTATTGATTATGATATTATGAACTCATTAGAGTTAACTTGATGTTAGAGTTTTAGATTTTAACTAAGAACTCATTAGTGATATATAATAGTACTAATTAAAAAGAAAGGGGGTCAAATGATAAAGTTTCTACTAATTGAGAAAGACAAGAAAAACAAAGTTCTTAAAAGAATTATCTCAATAGTCAAACTCTTTTTGAAAAAATTATCTAAATTTTAGATTCTATAATCGATGTATTTTATGAGTAGAATTTTTTTTTTGTAGAATTGTAGTTATTGTGTTATCATTGTTGAAATGTATATTGAGTTTAATATGAGAAAGTGACATGTTGCTTGTACATCTTTTCTTGTTACATGAATTAACCTAACAAAATGGTATGTATTATGTGGATTGGTATGTGTAGAGTGTGTCATGTAGATTGTGTCCAGAGACTACAATTTATTTTACCAATTTTTTTTACTATAAAACTGCAAAAAAAATTATTAGGGACCCAATTTTTAAGATTAGAACATGCCTCCAAAATCTTTAAAATTGATGGTGTGTTATGCTTTAGACGAATTTTGTGCCTTGATTGAAACTGATGATGTATCTATAGACATGTTGAGTAGTTGGTATGAGAGGAGACTGTTATTTTGTAGATTTGTCAATTAGTGTAATTCATTATCATAACCAAGTATGCCTTATGCATTGTGTCATGTACACTACTTTAATGTATATAAATATATAATTTTGTTTTTTTTGTAAATTTTGAGAAAATAAATTAGAACTATTTTGGAAGTGTTAATTTATTGGAAAACTTTTTATCTATCTATATATATAATTTTAATCTTCTTTCAAAATATAACTTGAAAATAATAATTTTTATAATGATTAATTATTTAGAAATGTGTTTTGACGATTAAAGTACGAGTGATTTTAGAAATCTTATAGATTTAAAAAATACATGTGATTTATTTTATTTTTAATTGTATTTAGAAATATGATTTGTTTTAATTGTTTTTATTTAGACGTGATTTATTGAAAAGTGATTTAAGAAAATGATTTGAATTCCCAAGGATTTTTTTGTGTGCTAAATGTATAACTTTTAAAGTGGTTTATGTATTACTTGATTCAATTCGGTTTGGTAGCGTGTTGTGTCTTGTAGTAAATAATTATTTATCTTATTTGCTACTTGAAAATCTATGTTTTAGTTTGTTGTAACTTTGAAGTGATGATTAATTCAAAAGAAAATTTGAGCGTGATCAATTTGGAGCAGTTAGCCTTCTTGAGAGTATGTTACATGCGTTTGAATCATCGTTTGAGGTATGAGTTGAAGGTAAAATGATGGTGCTAATTTTTGGATTAACTATGTGAATGTGTATATGACTATGTAAATATTAAATTGTGTGTGTTTGAAGTGTTCTAATTGTTAGGAATTAGTGTATAGAGTTACAATAGTCGAGAACATTAAAAAGTGAAATAGTTCTATATTGCTTCAATCGAATTATAGATTATATATTGATGTAAGCGTTGTTGTTACTATTTGTAAATTACAAATGAATTATTGTGAATGTGTAATTAAGCATTTTAACTTGAAGTAAGGAGTAGAAGTTGTGGCGCCGCCTACGCACTCCTGAACCACGTTAAAAATATTTTTAATTATCCATGTTTGAATTTGAATGACTGTAGTTATAGTTACCTTAAGTATATCACCTGGTATATTATCTCAAGTTTTTTACATTGATAGCTTTTTTATATTAGTCTTTAAACTTTTTTATATAGTTAGTCCATTAATTAATAATAAATACAAAATAACAAACCACAAAAACACCGTTAAAAACACAAATGTGAAAGTTGTCTCAAGTACCACCAATATATTGAATGACGTATGTGTGTGTATATATATTAGTGAATGACATCAATTTTTGTGTTGATAAATTACTACTTTTTTTTTTCTAAATTTCTAACTGTGAAATTACTACTTTCACAATAATTTGTTCTTATAATGTTCATATGATGTCCATATCCTAGTCTGTTTGATTATTCTCTTAAATTTAGTTATATGTTTTTTAACATACATGCAAAGATAAAATGATATAAAGTAATATTAGGATTGTCAAAATGATCAAGCCAACTTCAATCCAATCTATGAACATCACATCACATTACATTGAAATCATATTATACATTATCTTGTTCTTTCTTTCTTGTTTTAATTTTTTTTACTATTACAGACTCTAATAGGCATCTAATATTGTGGTTGTTCAATAAAAATTACAGATGTGTTCAAAAAATTCAAAGACGAGCAAGGAAACTTTAGTGAAAGCCTCATCAGAGATGTGGAGGGGATGCTAAGCTTGTTCGAAACCTCGCATATGATGATTCACGGAGATGAAATTTTGGAAGAGGCCTTGGCTTTCACCTCTACTCACCTTGAGTCCATTTCCACTCAATTGAGCCCTTTTCTTGCAGCACAAGTCAAACATAGCTTAACACAATCTCTCCGCAGAAACTTGCCTAGGCTAGAGGCACGACGCTACATTTCCATATATGAGCAAAATACTTCCCATAATGTAATTCTACTCAGGTTGGCAAAATTGGATTTTAACATGCTCCAAAGCCTACATCAAAAGGAATTTGGAAATATTTGCAAGTAAGTACTTTAAATCACACACTCCTTAATATGCAACAAAATAAAATATCTAAATAGCTAATACCTTATCTGGGATCTTGATAGATGGTCGAAGGAGTTGGGCATTACTAAAAAACTACCGTTTGCACGAGATAGAATAGTAGAATGTTGCTTTTGGAGTATGTCAGTATACTTTGAGCCACAAAATTCTCAAGCAAGAAAAATGATGTCAAAAGTAATCGCTCACCTATCATTTATTGATGATATGTACGACTCATACGGAACTGTTGATGAATTAGAACTTTTTACCAAGGCTGTTGAAAGATAAATCATCGTTTATATACAATATTAGAAAAGATTAAATTATAGATAAAAATTTAGAGCTAGAATCGATTCCATCCTCAATTTTGTGAGGAAACATTAAAAAGTGACTTGTTTTTGGTTACTAATTATGGTTTCTAATTCTATCTTTGTTTCTAGTAATGACACACATATCTTCTTCACATATTTTTACTCTAATTATTTAAATAAAGGCATAAGGATTTATATATTGTACTGAAAGTGATTTGCAGGTGGGATATTAGTTGTTTGGATGATCTTCCAAATTACATGAAGATACTTTACAAGTCTCTCTTAAATGTTTATGAGGAAATAGAGCAAGAAACGAAGAAATAAGGAAGAATATATACCCTAAACTACTTTGTAAAAAATGTAAGAGTTTTTATTATTATTTTTTTATACTATAATAATAATAATAATAATAATAATAATAATAATAATAATAATAATAATAATAATAATAATAATAAGATTTCAACAAAGTATGAGTTTTAATCTGTTTTTTTGGTTGATTTTTTAACTTTGTAAAAATAATTTCATGTAAAAACAACTCTGTTAAAAAGTTATTGTATGCTTAATTTACGAATACAAATTTTTGAAAAGTTTATATTTTTTCACTCATAAACTATTTTTATTAATAAATTTTATTTATCTATAAAAAAATAGAGAATTGTTCTATATGGTAAAATCATAGCAAGAAGAATAATTTCTTTAACATTAAATGTTTTTGTAAAAGTAAAACTCCTTATAATTAAATTAAATAATAATACAACTTGACATCATAAAAAAAAAATATATTTTTTTTATAGATATTCTATTAATAATTTATGTTGCATTGTGATGACAGTTCAAAAAAATAGTCCAAACTTATATGACTGAGGCAAGATGGTTGGACAATAACTATGTACCAGCAATAGACAAGTACATGTCCATATCAAAGATAACATCTGGTTATCCAGTGTTGTCTACAACTTCTTATATTGGCATGGGAGATATAGTCACGGAAGACATCTTCAATTGGGTAACTGATATGCCAAAAATTGTAAACGGTTAAATGATGAAATTGTGTCCAATGAGGTATTTTTTATTATTTTTTAATATTATATGTCATTCCAAAAATATTTCTCTACCATTAATATATGAGTGTAAGGACTAAAAATGAATTGTGAAGTAAACAAGTTTTATACATGTCCAATTATATCTAATCTGATAGATATTTGTGCAAATATTTAAGAATTAATATATCAAAGTGACGTGATAATAATAAATTATGATTTTTCTTCATTATCATTAGATAGTCAATAAAATCTCAAATATATTATTCAATCACAAATGATGATATAAATATTTATGTAATAACTTTTTTATGACATGCAGTTTGAACAGAAAAGAGGACATGTTTGCTCATTCCTTGAATGCTATATGAGGCAATATAATACAAATAGAGAAGCTGTCATTCAAGAATGCCAAAAAGGAGTTGAAAATGCATGGAAAGATATGAATGAGGATTGTCTTACGCAAACTAAAGTTCCATTGCCTCTTTTGACTTCCGTTCTCAACCTGACACGTTTTATTGACGTTTATTACAAAGATAAAGATAACTACACGCATTCTGAAGGATTAATGAAGACACATATTAAAGCTTTGCTTGTTGATCCAATGCCAATTTGAACATTAATTTAAGTTTTTCGTTATGTTTTGTATTTCCACAATTAATAAAGAAAATATGTCAAATGTCAAAATTATTATATAGAAAGCTACTTTCATCTTAAATAAATTTATATCTTTCTCTCCACCCATCATTTCAACATAAAACATTCATTGCAAAAATGAAAAATAGGAGTTGGAATTCAAAAGATCTTGGGAGACTAAAAAAAATCCAATGAAACGAAGACATTAATCAAATCTACAATTAGTGAGACTAATTCTATTGTGATAAAATTCTTCTACAACAAAACTGGATGGTAATTTAAAAAAAATTATCTGGATAAATTTCTCTCTTGATAGGTATGAGAGTTAACATGTGCTTGTTAAGGAGCATATCACAAATAGTTCTTTCTTCAATTCTTAAATTTTATGGGCACAATATCATGATTTTGAAGTCTTTATTGATAAGAACATAGTTAACCTCCAACCATAATGAAAGTCAACTCTTTGACATGCAATCTATATATTACTATCGTTATTGAAGTTAGCTCTACATGAAAATAAGATTCCAAATACAAAAGAAAGGTGTCGCTAGATTCTTGATAAAATTCTCTCTCTCTCTATATATATATATATAAGAGGCTGACCTTAGGCTACCCCAAGATGAACCATCCAAATTTCACTTGATTCAACCTAATTTTCGTGACACAAATTAAAATGCACGTATATGCTTTAATTAAATGGTCGGTTAAGAACATTAAATATTCTAAGTAATTAACTTAAAATAAATAAGTTTATTATGATAGTATCTTATATGTGTGCTATGTTAGTTTCTTTTGATAAGAATTTTGAGATATTAAAATAGAGCTGAAAAACATAGATAAAAAAAAGGAAAAATAGAAGATGAGTAAAATTAATTGGAGAAAGAAAATTACTTAAAGATAAGCTTTGACCTAGTTTATGAAGTCACTAAAAAGGTTACATAATGTCACATTTCTCATTGATATTTTGGGTGAGAATTGAGAAACCATTTTTATTTCTCATTGATAAAAAAAAAGAGGAAAAAATAGAAGATGGATAAAATTTAAGTGGAGAAAAAAAATGACCTAATTTAATTGAGGTAGTCACCAAGAGGTTACACAATCTCACATTTGCCATTGATACTTGGGTGAGAATTGAGAAGTCATGAATGATTTAATGTTGTGTAAACGACAAAACTTTGTATCTAAATTGTGCTATCCATCAATGTTTAAGAATGAATTGAAATGATGATTCTTAAGATAACATAAGATATGATGTATTTGGTTACCAACTAATCTGAATATACAAAGTTAGAAATGGAGGAGCAGTGAAAGTTGATTGAAATGAGAAGATAGTAAAATTATTTTCATCAGGAGCTTTGATAGTAAAATTATTTTCATGAAGAGTTTTTGTGTGGGTTTTCAACATATGTATATGATGATGTGTGAGATGTAGAAGGTAAATTTAGAAATAAAAGATGTAAGAAAAATTCTAGAAACATATGAAGGATGCTACATAAGAATACAAGTGATGTGAAACAAATGTTATGATGTGGCACATAAGTATGTGATGTGTCAATCAATAGATTTGGAGGTTTATTTTAATATATTATAATAAATATGTCTCCAACGTGATACTAAGTTTAAAGTGGCTTTAACCGTTAAAAATTTTTAAGTACAACTAACAAAAATGTGGCTCTACTTCGTCTCTATTTTATGGTGATTATACACCCACCCTAATATTTACTCACAATGTGCAAAAACACTACTAGATTACAACTTTCAATAACATCATTAATCTCATTTTTCAATATCAAATCAAAATTTTACATTAATAAAACTTAACAAGGTAGTTTGTTTCTGTTTGAGTGTTTTTTGTTAATAGATTTTTGCTATCATGTGCAATTGCATGATAGTCTAAAAAATCTTAATTAAATTATAGTTATTTTGTTTTGAGGGGGAAGAGGTGTAGAATCTAAGAATTTGATCGTGATTGCTCACATGCGGATCTGATCGGTTCAGACTTGAAAAAGAAGAGGGGTGGAACAAAAAAGCATAATCAAAAACTAAAGCTCTTAAATTTGAAGCTATCGATCTCAAAAAATCTGAAGAGGAAACAAAAAACACAACAAATTGAATTTTTCTTTACATATTTTTATTTCAAATAATTGTACAAAAATTTAGTAGTGATGACAATAAGATTGGAGGGATAATGGGGAGTGGAGGAGATAGATTTGGGTGGAGCTTTGATAGTCATCGCTCGCTGATGAGGAAGAAGGTCATACATGAGAGATGAAGTGAAGAGTATGTTATAATGGTGAGGATGAGATGAATCTAAAGGTGAAGAACTCATTGTCCATCTTGGACCAATACTACATAAGTGCAGGCTAAATGGACCCTCTTCACTGTTTCATTGAGAACCGGGCCGGGCCAGCCAGAAAGGGTGTTGAACACCCTTAATATTAGGTAATGATATTTCTTGATCGTTCTAGCCACACACACAATAAGTAGCCTGTTGGTTGATGAACCACACTTGCTAATTCAGTTGTCTAGCACAACGTCATGAAAAAAGTTATAGAAATTATAGCCACGAGATGTAAGTTATATAACACAATCAACATATCAATAGTTGTCACAATGCATTCATTTGGAGATACCAAATGAACAAGTTGGAATAACTGGAGTCCATTACGCATTTACACGAAGAGACAGAACAATTCCCAAATTCCACATGAAGGCATCTGGACCTTTTCCCATCCGTATATCTCACTATTACGCTATTCTGTCAAAAGCTCTGTGAGTCAACTATCTGTCGCCTCACTTGCATTATCGTTTGAGGACTGTCGCACAAATTGCCCACGAAATCGCGGTCGTTGTTCAGCTAATTTCTTTCTACTCTGATATCGAACCTGAAATTCAAACCATAGAGTTAGCTCCAAAATACATGGGAGAAAGTCACTGCAATTTGTAAAGCAGTAGCCTGCATCGCCCACAGAATGATGGAAACATGCATCACTTTCTGAAGTCAAATATACAAATGATCCTGTTTTATAGAAATGCCAAACTTGCTATCCAAGGATATTTATCCTTGTGGATAGGTGAGTCAACGTTTGGTGACCCAAAAGCAAAAATAACCGAATTGACCAATCAACATCTGAAAAACAGTAATGTCAGCTTTTCTCAACCTCACTCTAGGTTTTAATCATCGTCCAAGATTGGTTTTTATATCTTGTCTTCATATGTACAGCACTCCCCTTCTCAGTTTAACAAAATCTAATCGCAGTTTCAATGAACTCTTTAACATATTCCAAGACATGGAATGTAACAAAATCTAGAGCAAAGGAGCAACTGACTTTTCTCACATAAGAGAAGGTTCACAACTAGGAAAACTGGATTGATGAGCAGGAGGGAATGATTGTGGTATCACAACCAGAAGATGGGATAAATGCAAACGGGTGTGGGTGGGGGTGAAACACAGTTGAGAAATAATTGAGGTTTTAGAGAGGAGAGGGATGTGCTGGGGATTTCCTGTGCATACTGCATAGCAGGATGCCATTGCTATTTTTCAATTTCCTTGTGTTCTTCAGAAATCTGTATTTACTGAGGTAGATCTCTGAGTGGAGGTAATGTCCACTATATCATCATATAATTTCCTGTTGCTATCAGTATAACCATAGCAACAGATAATTTAAACATGTTTTTGGTCCACAAAATTGTTTTTTAAATCAGTTTGTTAAAAAAAAAATCCATTTTTAGTCCATCCAATTGACAAAAATAAATGTTTTTAGTACTATTGTGGGGACTGCACATTTAAGGACTAAAGGCATATTTTTGTCAAATATAGGAGAACTAAAATTGAAAATAGAAACTAATAGTGTGAAATTAAATTAAATTAAAGATATAGGATAGGATCAGAAGCATGTTTGAGCTTAATGGGTGATAAATAAATCATTTACGTATGTACTCTGTCCTCAGTTACCTTTTTATGAAAACACCTTTCTTCTCTCTCCTTTCTTTTTTGGCGAAATTTAGCCAGGGCTGCTTCCCTTTGAGAATTCTTGTTTTGATCTACCCTATTGGCACTTCCACTCCCACTAGCATCACCACTGCCACTATTCCCAGTGAGTCCATTGTTGCTTTCTATGTTTGTCCCTGCAGCATTAATTGCATTACTGCTCCCATTTTGTCCATTGCTTCCATTGTTGCTGCCTGAAGCACTTCTATTGATACTGTAATTTCCCATACTACCTTCAACTAGTACTTCAACCACATTTGATGACCCACAGTGTGGAGCAACGGAAATCATTTTCTTTAAAGATTCAGCATCATGCTTAGGTGGCAATTGATGCTGCACGTTAGCAATATAGTTATGGTTTTCATAATGGCGATGAAAGTCCTGAGTTGCAGAATCCTTATGAGTGTCAAGTTTAGGTGGTGCCAGCATTGGTGTTGTAATATCTTCAAAGTCCTGAGTTGCAGAATCCTTATGAGTGTCAAGTTTAGGTGGTGCCAGCATTGTTGTTGCCATATGTTCAGTATTATGTAAGACAACTTGTTGAGAGGTACACGTGAGACTGTTCTTTGTGAGCTGGAAAGCAGATGTTTGGCACAAAAATTTGGTTGTTGATACCACTGCTGGCTCACTTATAACTGCAGATTTAATAAAAGCATTATTAGTAGTAGAGCCCATATCAATGTTATTGCTAGCATCATTTGAGTTCTGGTTAGGAGGGTTGCCACTAGAATGAGATTGAACGTCACAAGATGAATTTTTCTTTGTAACTTCTAAGCTGTTATTTTGCGGAGAGTTGCTTCCTACACATCCGGTGGGAGACTTCTTACCATTAAAGGCCGCATTGTACCTGTGGAAAAAGATTTATAACAATAATAGAGTTGCTGATCTTCAAAATAATTCAAAATGCAAAACAATAACACCAAATCATCATACCTTGAGAAAGCAGACAGATCAGAACGTCTTAAAACATTCCGTTCATCCTGAATTGTAGTAACAGCTTCTTCAACTCCTCTAAGCCTCTTTAAACTGAGCTCAAGAGATAGCAGCTCCTCAACATTATTAGTACCTTTATTTTCAATATCTGAGGACTTGGATCTTCTATTTAGGGGTTCAATTTCCCCGCTTCGCATTTGAGGATCAGAAGTGCTAGTCACAGCATCAGATAATGAAAGCCCTTTGCACCTTAGCTTGCCAGATTGATTTTCACAATTAAGGTCCAATTGTCCTCTATTAATTTGCTCATTGAATGTAGAGGGACCCACATCAAGTGTGTTGATATGTTTTGAACCTGCAGTTTTGACTGGAACCTCATATATAGTCGGTCATCTACCGAGTCAACTTTCATCTCTTACAGGGGGAAAAAAAAATACAATCCATAATCCACAAAAAAGTATGTGCATGTACAAACACATAAGGGCATGAGTGCATGTACAAACACATAAGGGCATGAGTGCATGTACAAATTGCTGGCCTCCAGCTCTTGGAGCAGGGGTTACACGTGTTATTCATTGAATAAGTAACAAAACAAGATAGATCATCAATTGTAAAAATAAAAACTCCAACGCTGCTGAATAAAGGAACTGAACAATTATAGGTGCAATCTTGAAAACATCTAAGCATGAAAGATGCATTATTAAATACGGAATTTAACATAGGAATAGGAACATTGAAATATTGCACACATAGTACAGGATTCAGAAATGAAACTCGTGATTTTGCATTATTAAGCCTTGACTCAAGGAATCAAGAAACTGATAAGCACATCCCAGATACAGTCAAAATCTACATATCTTCTAATGCATCACTTGCTGCTGAATGAAGTTTCTAAAGGAAAACCAAAATTGGGGTAACATAATGAAAACAAGGAAGAAAATGTTAAAGTCAATGGCATGGAAGAAATTGTTTTAAAAAATTCTTCCACAAAACATAACTTGTATTTTAGTAAGATTAAATGTTCACTATATGTTGAGGTCGGCGATAGACAAAACCATGAAAAGCTTGAAATAAGACCGTAATATTAATACCACAAGCATCACACATACTATTAGGGTGACTTGGAGTAAGAAAGAGTCATTACAGTGCCAAGAAGATCACGGCTGCTTGACCTTACCTATTTGTTCTTTTTGTCCTGGACACTCCTTTATAACTGGAGGAACCATCTTGTTCCTACAAACTTCAGCATTGGAGTGAATAACTTGAGCACAAGTGCTTTCTGGACCCTCAGCTATCTGATCCCACTGAGAGACTGGTTTAGGACTGTCAACTTCTACAGCTTGTTTGGTCCAGGAGCTCTGCCAAAGGAGAAAATAATGAAATTGACAAGCAGCTTTTGGTTAAAAGAAATAGAATGAGACCTATGCATGACATTACTGGTTAGTTAGCTTTACCCAGTACACAGACGGCCTGCTGTGGTGTTTTCTGTTTAACTGTTTTCCTTTTACTAAATGTTTGATGTATTAATGGATAACTATTACAGTACGAAGGCTTTTATCCTTTTACTTTATCAAATGCTTGAAAAGTGGTAACTGCCTTTCATGCTAGTCAGACAGTTGCAACTACATGAACCACCTTCTTTGCATTAAACTAATCCCAAGCACGACGTTCCACACTTGTTACTAATTCCACACAAGCTGTTTTAGAATGTGTCAATTTGAAGACTCAAGAACTTCCACCTTTCTAGGTTTATGTTCTTAAGTTATAAAATGTGTGATGATAACAAAATGAATCATTTTTACATGATGTGAAACAGATAAACCCTGACGGTTACACAATTGCAAGTTATCAACACAAAATATATTGTTAGTATAGTTCATTTCTCTGACATATACATCAGATTATGAACTACTTCTCCTATTACACGTGACTGTTCACATACTCCAATAAAAGAAAGGGGCATCACAAACAACCCACATGTCACTTAAGGCTTGTCGGATGTCCACATTTCACAATTATGGAATCTCAAAACAACTAAATCATTTTTTGCCTAGGTGGATTGGCTACATGGATTAAATAATTATGTCTAATAAATAATAATAGACTGTTAGTTTTCATTGATCTCTTACTACCTCTACCTCTAACCAGTGTTGCAAAACCCGAGTCGGACCGATTTCCTTAAATGGAGTCATGGTGCAAGAGATGGTGTCACGATGCATGCTTTTAGCAAATGTTAAAGTTTTAATTGGAGACATGAAAAATAAATGAAAACTTAGAGACGTGAAAGCAAATCATGAAAACGCACAATTTTCACCTAACTAGAAGTAAATTAGAGTATATGGAGAATAGGATACACAGATATCCTAACTTAGAGGTGAAATTGGATACCACCCTTGTTAGAATATAAGAAAATATCTTATAATATCTTCATATTATGTCAGAATATCTTAGTTTATCTCGTAGGATCAGTATTTAATCTTAAGGTATCTTAGATTATCTCTTAAGATTAGTTTCCACATTACTTAGTTATCATCATGATTTGCTTCCTTATGTTCTTATATATTTAGGATTAGGAATCTTCTTTCTTATAAACGGGGGTTAGAGTTTAGTCTTTTGTATCAAGCTACTATCAAGTTATTGTCAATAATATTCAAACTTATTATTTCTCTCCTCCTTCTATCTAAAACCCATAAATTCAACAACCACAAACCTCACATTCAAAAATCAAAATACTTTGGCTCCATCATGCAAAGTGAGGGAGATAGCCCAATAATTAGAAGTAGAGGGAGACAAAGAAATACTATAAGTCAAACTATGGAAGTCCTAGAGGATAAATGATAACTCTGTAAAGCCCAGTTCAAGGCAAGAAATGAATATTTGGCGTGATGACGGATGAGAATTGTACACCAGGAAAATAACTAAAGAACCGCAATTAGCACTGCTGATGATGCATTAACCTGGTGGTGAATTTAGCCAAAATTGGCAGGAATGAGGGCGTGCCAAAGGCTTTTAGGACTGAAAACACAAGGCCCTAACGTTGAGCAAGGATGGCGCTAGCAACCTAAATCTCTCTTAACGGAGGCAAAAGTGGTCGTCTAACGTCCAAAATAGCCAAAATGAGAACGTGCAGAGGAGGTTGGAAACCAAAAATAAAACACAACTTCTAGAAAAATATTTATGGCTTCCCAACAAAGTTTTAACATGTGGGCAGTGGATCCAAGTTATTCTAGGTTAAGGTTATCTTTTGCCAAACTCTAGATTGTGATACCATCTTAGGAAAGAGGAAAACAAGCGACATGTGAATGTGATGTGAATCTGTGTATTTAAATTACACGACAGAGGTGGGTTACATAGAATGGAAAATGAAAAAGGTACAAACATACAGCTACCCAATTATTGTGATGAAATGATACTATACAATGTTGATCTATTTACATTCCTTCCAACATAGTCCATGCATGAGATTTTCCAACAAATATTATACATTCCGCATATAAAAGTTATACCTGAGTGCCACTACCATTGTCACTTCCATCCCCGTTATTCAAACCTGTACTTCCATTATCTTCCTCGTCATTGCTTCCAGAATTGTTATCAAACTTCTCGAGACTCTTTAATTTCACAGATTTTTGGGTTTGTGTGCCGCTCTCACTGCCACTCCCACTAGACTGAAGGGAAAGAAACAAAACAAGTCTTAATTAACAAAGTAATTGGAGGCCCATGTCATCAAACAAAGCATGAAGATATCACAAAATTTTCATTGACATTGGACCAAAACCTGTCCACAACTTTTTAAAAACAAGGTGGCTCTCACACATGTACAGCAAATCTTGAAATGATGTTATGAGTTATGACTCCATCAATTTTGCAAAAGGCAACAATCTACTAATATCATTGGACATTTATTAATCTATAGCAATGTAATGGTTAAAAAAATATAACAGTCATATAATGTTAGGAAAGAAAATTCAGGTCATCTTACACTATGACATCTCCTCCAAACATGCTGCCATAGGTTTTTAAGCTCATTCTTCCGTATGGGTTTAACTAGAAAGTCGACAGCACCCTTTGACAAACACTTAAAGACTAAACCCATAGAGTCATGAGCTGACATCACTGCACACCAATCCCATTAGAAGCCATAGAAAAGAGTAGCTCCATTACAGCATACGATGAGAGAAAGAAATGCTTCAAACCAAACATATATAGGCACTTGGAAAGACTTACTAATTACTGGAACATTTTTCCGTGTGTTGTGGCCCATAATCTTGTATAGAAGAGCAATGCCCGATAAGCCAGGCATTGCTACCTCAGTTAAAACAAGATCAATATGATTGGTTAAATCCTCCAAAATCTTCCAAGCTTGCAATCCATTTGCTGCTACAATAACTGAAATATAAATACAAACACAAGCAAAGGTCATATCTAGATCTGTTACAAGAAAGAATGGAAGAAAATTGGGGAGAGATATGGGAGGAACTGATGATTTCACATGAATTTATATCTGATTTGATCATAATAGCTTAGAATACATATACAGCGGGTTAAAGTAGTTGGTCATAGTGTTATAGCTAATAATAGTAACAAATTATTTTCTGATCCGCTAAACTAGACTAACACTGAACATGTGCAGTGCACTAACATAAGCAATATTATATTATTCGTGCAAAACAATCATATTCAAGCCATAAGCAAAATACTAGCTGATAAAGTTAATATATAAATGTTGTATACATCACATTTTAGCTGCATACTACCAATGCTGCAACATAATAAGAGGCTACGACACAAACACAAAGTCACGTACCAAAACTCAAAACATGGTCTGCAATGTTATATAGATTATCTTAATAGAGAAATTTAGTCTCCCTTAACGTTTCAAGCCTAATCAATAACATTCTAGTAGCAGATTTTTTTTCCTGTAACAAGAAACAAACATGTTTAAATGGCTTCTCCTTAAATCATTTTTTGTTAACAAAACGAAGTCATTAAGATGGAGAGCGAAAAACAAAAATATGGGAGGATAGGGTCCTTAACATTAGAACAAGACAGACACAAAACAACAAAGAAATAGAGAATCAATGGAGCAAAAGTGTTCAGTCCTTCAACATATCTTTTATGGAACCCATTAAAGGACATGTGTAACTTTGAATAAAAGCCAAACAATTAACCTTCCAAAATCAAATATAATGCCACAGAAATCTCCTTAAACATTCGAGAACTGCACTTCAATTAGATGCACCAAAAAATAGCTTAAATGCCGAGCTTAACCTCTTTACCGCTCCTAAAGCCATGAAAACTAACCATTAGATTTAGAATTTGAGCTACGCCTAACTCAACAAAAATCCACCTCAAGGGGTTGAGGATTGTCCAAGTCTTGTAACGACTACTTTGCCCGTATCTCTTTTCTATGTAAGATCTCAATGCATGTTGTTTAGGCAAGGCACATTGCCTTTTTTGCTCTCCCTCTAACACCGACTACTCTAACCCTCTTGATCTAATCTGCTGTGATTTGT
This sequence comes from Cicer chorassanicum, assembly GCA_037974735.1. Classification (NCBI taxonomy): domain Eukaryota; kingdom Viridiplantae; phylum Streptophyta; class Magnoliopsida; order Fabales; family Fabaceae; genus Cicer; species Cicer chorassanicum. The sequence continues at coordinate 18,955,278 of JBBPBP010000001.1, forward strand.
GGGGACCTGCCCAAATTGAATCTTCTTATGGTTTTTGTTACCTTCTTACATGTGTACTAGGTACACTTGGGTTTATTCCCTCATTCAAAAGTCCAATACTCTTCCTATTTTTAATTGGTTTAAATTAATGGTTGAACTTCAACTCAATTTTGGCAGAATTGGGTATCCTTAATAGGCTATCTTGTCCCTACCTATCATCAAAACGGTTCAGTTGAAAGAAAGCATAGACATGTAGTTTAAACCGGTCTTACGTAGCTTGATCAAGCCAATTTTCCCAACCGATTCTGGGACCATGCCTTCCTTACGGACACATGCCTTATAAATAGACTCTATCCACCTTACTTAATGGAAACTCTCCCTATTTCCTAGTATTTCATCATCATCCAGATTACAAATTTCTTAAAACCTTAGGTTGTGCTTGGGATGCTACTTCTTTGGTTATTCACCTAAGTGGTGTCAAATAGCGGTTATAGTGGCGCTATAGTGTACCGAATTTGAACAAATTGTTATTGTTCCATGATGCACTATTTAGTACAAAGTGTTGTTAAATAACAGATATAGCGACACCATAGCACCATACCATAGCGTAGTTGAACATTCCACTATTTTCTGCAATGCTGACTGGACTTTAGACCCAGATGCAATGTTGTCAATAACACGTGATAACTCGTAACATCGTACGAGTTTACGATATCAGCTGTTGATTTCGTGATAAAATGCTTGTAGACTCGTTTTTGCATAAAATCAGTGATTGAAGCGAGCTTACACGAGTTAACTTGGAACAAAATTGCTAAAATCAGGTGAATTTGACCAAGTTTTTGAATTTCTAGCCCATTAACAAAAAAGCCCATTTTTTAACCAAAAAAAAAAGCAAAAAAGTCCATTTCCCGATTCTTCCGCTACATGTTTTCAGACTAACATACACTTTCCCCCCAAAACAGAGTCTCTTATTCTTCTTCTTTGTGTGACTGAGACTTACAACCAGCTCTTGAGAAATCAAGAGCAATGCAAACGTTGGCGACGGGACCAGCACTGCGCAGCGGCGGTGGCGTGGATGGCACTGCGCGGCGGCATGCTATTCAAAAAATATCGCAAAACAGAGCAGTGAAGTTGCTTCTTTCTTCTTCTTCTTCTCCTTTTACAAACTGTAATTTCTTATTCTTCTCTTTGTAGTTTTTTTATGTGTTCATCTCACTCTGTTGTTGTTGCTAGGTTTTTAACTTGTTGCTATTTTTGGATTGTTCTTCTACGGTTCTACTTTATGAGAGCAAGTTGTTAAACTTTTTTTAATTGTGTTGAAACTGTTTGATTTGGGTGTGAAACATTTATTGTGTTGAACTATTAATTTTTTTTTTCCAGATTTCTCTTAGGTTTTCTTTGCTTATTTGTTTTGTCTTGGTGACTATGTAGTGGTTTAGCAGTGCTTGCTTGGGTTCTGTTACCAACAGATTTATTGATAGACTTTTAGTTTGTTTAGGATTCTATCTTTTAGTAATTATTGATAGACTTATACCATGCCTGCCATTCAATATAAAGATTTTCTTTGATTTGTTTTGATAAGTTTGTAGTTGTGTTAGGTATTTATGTTTGGTATTGATATGGTATTGAATCATATTTGTTAGATATAACCATGCATGAGAATGAGAATGGTGTTGCTACTGGTTCTACAAGCAACACAGATACAATTCTAGCTTCCTCTTTAAGAGGCAGAGGGAGAAAAATGCCCCTGGAAATAGGACTGATATTGGGTGGAAATATGGACTAGATGTTGATGGCAATGCTAGAAGAGTTAAATGTAGCTTTTGTTCAAAAATTATTGGTGGAGGAATTTCCAGATTCAAACATCACCTTGCGGGGACTAAAGAAGATGCTGAAGCTTGTGTACAGGTTCCTGAAGATGTGAAAATATTAATGCTACAAGTAGTTACTACTACTAAAGATATAAAAAAGAAGAAAAAAGGTTTAAATCAATTTCTGAGGAAGATGAAAGATCGTCGATGGAGATAGATAACTTTTAGTCTCAACAAACATCGAAGCTTACAAAGGAAAAGGGAAATCGAGCATTGTTGGAATTCAATCAACAATTAATCAGTTGATTAAAAAACCCCTAAAGGAGGAAGTAGATGATCGTGTTGCAGAGTCCTTCTACACAAGTGCCATTCCATTCAATTGTATAAAAAATCCAGCCTTTGCAAAAATGTGTGATACAATTGGAATATACGGAATTGGTTATAAACCTCCTTCTTATCATGATATCAGAGATAAGCTATTGAAAAGAGCATTAGATCGACTAAGGGAGTGCTTGAAGAGTTTAAAGCTGAGTGGAAGAGAATTGGTTGTTCAATCATGTCTGATGGGTGGACTGATAGAAAAAAAACGTTCTATTTGCAACTTTCTGGTGAACAGCCCTAAGGGAACAGTTTTTCTATATTCATTGGACACTTCAGATGTTTCTAAATCAAAAGAAAAAGTTTGTAATATGCTGGATAATGCGGTCGAATTTGTAGGAGAGGAGAATTTAATACAAGTGGTTACAGATAATGCTGCAAATTTTAAGTCTGGTGGGGAAATGTTGATGCTTAAACGAAAGAATTTGTATTGGACTCCATGTGTTGCTCACTGCATTGATTTGATTTTTGAGGAATTTGAGAAAGAATTGATTATTCACAAGGTTACTATAAAGAATGCAAGGTCACTACTTGTATTTACTCCAAACAATGCTAATTACAATGGTGAGGAAAGCCACAAATGGGAGGGATTTGATTAGACCTGCAATGACAAGATTTGCCACGACATATTTGACTCTTGGTTGTCTCAATGATCTCAAATCATCATTGATGAATATGTTTGGTTCAGATGAATGGAAAACAAGTAGGTTTGCAACTACATAAGAGGGGGGAAAATTGCAAAGATGGTTTTGGATAGTCGGTTCTGGAAGAATATAGTCGTATGCCTCATGATTGCGGTCCCCCTCATGGATGCGCTTAGGCTGGTGGATTCTGATGAAAAACCCGCCATGGGTTTCCTATTCAAGGCGATGGATCATTGCAAAAAAGGGATTAAAAGCAACTTCAGAGATGTTCAAAAATAGTAAGTTTGCATTACTTTGTGTCATTTTAAATATAATATGGTTACAAGGTTGCTAATATTTATAATGCACATATATTTTGATTTAGTTGTATTATAATAGAGTAGTATTTAATGGAATTGTTATTTATTTGTATTGTAGTTATGAATCAGTATGCAAAATTATTGATGAGTATTGGAGTGGTCAGCTCCATAGGCCTTTGCATGTAGCTGCATATTCTCTGAATCCACAATATCACTTTGAGCCTGATTTTGAGATTGACAATATTGAGATTAAAAATGGATTATACAGTTTTGCTCCAACGTTGGTAAGTGATGCTGATGTTAGGGGAAAGATGAATGTGCAACTTGTTGACTTCCATTTTAGTAATGGGCCTCTTTTTAGTAATGAGTTTACAAAGAAAACTAGGAAAACTATGCCTCCTGCACAATGGTGGGAGATGTATGGGGATTATACTCCAGAGCTAAAGAGGTTTGCTATCTGTGTTTTAAGTTTGACTTGTAGCTCTTTAATTGGAGTGCATTTGAAATGGTAATTGAACTTATGACTTGGTAGTTTTTAATTTCCTTTGTTATTGTTAGTTTATAGTTTACATTTGATTATGTTTTACTATCTCGGTTCATACCAAGAAAAGGAACCGGTTGCATCAAAAGAGGATGAATGATTTGGTTTATGTGATAGCCAACAAGAGGTTAACAAAGAAAGAAACAAGAAAGAGGGAACCACTTTCATTTGTTGAACTTGAATCTGATGATGAATTTCTAAATACTAATGATGATGATGATGAGAGTGCGCAACAACCTATCAATGTTGAAGTGAGTGCAACTGTTGCTGGTTCAAGCAATCCTCCACCTCCGGATAATGTCGTTAATTTGGATTTTGGTCCTAATATTAAAGAACCTTTATCATCTAGGGAAGAATTTGATGAAGTAGGAGATGTAGACGCCGATGGAGATGATGTTGTAGAAGAATTGAACTTTTGAGGGAATTAGCTCTTGTTTTTTGAATGATTTTAAGTTTAAGAACCTATATTTTTATCATTTAGTGGGATACTTTAAGTAATTTGGGACAAGTTTATAAGTATGACATTTTACTATGGTGATTTGATATTTTTTTGCTTTATAATAGAGTTGAAATTTATGTATTTATGGTCCCATATAAGTATATATGTCATGTGTATATTATTTTTAATTATATTTTAATAAGAGGTAAACTTGTACGAGTTTACGTATGCAAAACGAGTTTAGCTGAAAACTCAAGTCTGACAACCTTGCCCAGATGATAGGAGGTCCACATCTGGAGCCTGCATCTACCTTTTGGACCTAACCTTATATCTTGGTGGACCAAGAAGAAAAATTTGGTAGCTAGATCAAGTGCAAAGGCAGAATATAGAAGCTTAGCCACTTCACTGCAAAAAAATTATGAATTCAGTCCCTCCTAAGTCCTAACAGAATTGAAGTGCAGTTTTAAAGTTCCTAAGATCTAATGTGACAACCTCTCCACATTGTTTTCCTCTCTCATAACTCACTTCTTACTCAAGAACAAAAACATGGAGCATTGGAGCTAGATATTTTCTTTGTTGGAGAGAAAGTCCTAAATAAAAGTCTCTTTGTTTGCTACATTCAAAGCTCAATAGCGGTAAGTAGATGTTCTCACAAAGCCATTGTCGTGTTCAAGATTTACAAATTACAACTCTGAGAGATAAACTCAGAGTGTTTGGCAAGCTGGCCACCACTCCTCCAGCTTATGGGGATATTAGGGGTATAAACGCAGCATATTCAAATGTTGTATTTGGATCTTCGGGCGTCATGTTATAAGCCCTTTATAAGAGTGTCTCTACTTCTTCAGTAACCAATTCTGTTACTGATAACTGTATTCAGTTAGTGACAGTTTCAGTTACAACTGTTCTAATGCAGAACACATTGTATAAATATATCTCTATGTACTCTCTTACATAAGAATGAATATTATCCAGTTTTATCCTCTAAAGTTTTCTCTAAACTATGAACTCTAAAAGTCTATATCATTAACTTAATTATTTTTCCCAGAGAAACAATATTCACATATAGATATAGACCATCAACTTGTTCTGAATGGTTAAATAACACAAATGCAAAATAAAGTCAGTATCCAGAAGCAATGAAATGAGCAAGACGGATTCAATAAAATAAAATAAACAGATAATAACTAACCTTCATAACTACAATTGCGAAGCAGTGCAGTGACAATATGACGTGTACAGTCATCATACTCCACAAGCAAGACCTTAAGAGATCTAATATGTAAAAACCTCTCCCAACAAATAATTGCCCCTTGAGGCTGCTGTTGCAGTACTTGCTGTTGAACAGAAGAGGATTCCCCATTCCCTCCTTCTCCAACCTTAACTCCTTCAGCTACTCCATTACACTTCACTTCATCAACCTTGCGTAAACCTTGTTCCTCACCATCAACTCCTTCTTTTAAGTTGTTTTTTCCATCTCGCAAACGCTGAGTAAGTTCTTTACTGTCACCATCAACACTCATCCGGATACCCCTTGTCATCCAAAATGCCCAAGCTCACGATAATTATAACCCGTCCTCATCCAAAGCGAAACCACACATGCTACAATCTTCAGAAACCCCAACTCAAATGCAACTGCAAGTTACTGGATATGCACTTCAAAAAATAATAACATCAACAAAAATATATACAAGTAAGCCTAACGTATATTTCACAGATTTTTTACTCACACAATCCAACCAAATATCCATAGCAATCTCAATTCTCAAACAAAAAACCTTTCAACTTTCCTCAGTTCTCACCCACTAACATTAAAAAACATACACAAAACTAAACATGGATCTTGTGGAAAGACTAATTTAATCCCTATTTGACTTATTTTTTTGTTAAGTATCTTTTCCAAACCCTAATTAAGCTTAAGAACTGAACTTAAGACTTCCGAGATTTGACTTACTGATAATCGGAAACGGTTATGCATGCAAAGAAGAATCGTTAGAGTTGTAACCGTAAACACACGAGAGATCGTTCCTTGACCATGAACATCCAGAACCAGAAAAGTTGCGTCGCTTTCTTTATGCTAAATCGTTCACACTATACAAGAAAAGAAATAGATTAGATAATAGATACAATATTTGATTTCTTCACTGTGAAGTAAAAAAGTTCAACAAAAAATATTGAATTAGACGAAGATTACCAGCTCAGAAGTATCACTAATCGCCATTATCGAATCATTATTAAAAAAATTATTATTTGTATCGCACCATCATAAATACAATAATAATTATTGCTATTAAAATTTAAATTGAAATTTTATAAACAAAATTAGGAAAATAGTAGTTTGAAAAAAATGGAAATAGAAAGAAAAAGAAATATGGAGCTTGACCAATCTGAAGGTACGGTAAAGACGCAGGTAATGCCGATGTTAGAGGAGAAAGATATTGAGTGGGTGCCGGGGTTGCTGACGTGGAAGAAATGGAGGTGTTGAATGTTTGGGAAGTGCCACGTGGATCAAGATATTTCCAGGCTGGCATTAGCTTTGGGACAGTTCTTGTTCACGTGGTTAAGATCAAAAGCAGGGTGATTAAAGGCGGATATAGCGAAGAAGATTTTGAGCAGACACTTGGCGCTACTTCTTTTGATTAACAAAACACGTGGCGTTAATTCGTAAATGTTCGGGGTCTTTTGGTGGAATGTCAATTATTCGTCTAGTTTTTGAAGTTTCCTTTTCTCTCTAAGGTTTTTCTATTTTGAGTTGGGACATGGTCCTTCGACTTAAATTTTATTTATTAAAAAAAAGTTTGAGAAAATTGTATGCTTATTTAAACATTAAGATTAAAAATTATAAAAAAAACTACATATTCATGTGAGATCGATTATACAATTAAATAGTAAGAGGTTCATTATGTATGCTCTTAGCTGCGAGTTGATAAGTTTTCTCCTAATAGACTTCTTAAGAAACAACCAGCAATAAATATAAGATATAATAAGAAATATATGATATTTTGATGCAAAATAAATATAATAAGCTCGTGTTTTATAATTTTATGCATTAAGTAATTTAGAAAAAACATTAAAAGAATGAGATAAATAAATGTTTAAGCAATATAAAAGAAACTTTTTATAATGAGGAAAAAGTTTTTTATCCTAACATCAAAAGAATATTTTTTATGAATATGACTGGAAATATATTTTAAGCCAACAACTATAATATTTTAATCATAAATATGAAAATATAGTTTAGATGCTACAGCATATGTAATGGGAAATATTTTTATTTAGTCATATGAATTTGGATAGCTTTATACTGAATTTGGATATTAGCAACAATGAATTTTGATTATTATTTTTTATATATAAATAAATTGGATTATTACTTATGAATATCTTTAATTTTGTGTATTCTATTTTTGAGCTTTTATAGTATATATGTACTTCCATTTCCTTAAACTTCAAGGTAGTTCATAATTAAACCAACTAATCTTGAAGGGGGAAATAATTCCAACCAGGGGAAGATGATATTCATATGATTGCCAGAAATAGAGATTTCCTATTGCACTCATAGACCAAAAGTAAATAAATATATTGTCACGGCTCAAGAACAAATTCCAACCTGCATTTTCTTGAAGCTACTTCAGTAAAAGCCTTACCTAAATCTCAAGCATGTAATGATGAAATAAATTACTAGTTCATTTCCATTCAAGTTACAAATATACAGCAATATGAAGCACAAGCTTATTGGCAAGCAACTATACACCTTCACAATGATTTCAAAAGCACTGAAATCCCTCCAATTTAACCATATTTAAAAAGAAAAGAAAACCCAATCCTATCAGTTTTATCAGATTATTACAACACTTCCAATATCAGTATTGATTATTGGTTGAAAATAATACTAATAGAGAAATCCCTTTTCTTTGGTTCTCTTTCCTGCAAAATTGTCGAGCATACAATAAATGCATGCAAAGAATGAAATATGGTACATTATTATTATTACTATATGCTATCCTTAAGCTGCAGCAGAGTGCTTATCCTCATAATCATCAAGATTAAGAGCATGTAGCAACTTTGGCCAAGATTCTGGGATTCCTCCAGGCAGGTTAAACTCCAATAGTTTTCCTCTACTACGGTAAAACTCCTCCACAGGTCGACTCTGCAATCATATTAGAAAACCAATCCTAAACCAGTTATAAAATATAGCGAAAATCGTATAGCAAAGTAATTATGAGCAACAGGTAACTAGAAACATCAACTTGTATACAACTTCATTCAGATATTTCGTGAGCCCTCCTCTCATTATAAAGGTAACTATAAAACTTCAAATAAGTAGTCACTCAAGCAGCTATTCTTTTGGACATCCGCTCAGAATAAGAATAACAATGATGATGATATAACACAACAGTACAGTAGCAATACCGTTTCATTGTATATTCGAAGCCTTTCTTTGACAACTGATTCAATATCATCTGATCGAGTAATGAGCTTCGACATACAATTCGTTGGAGGAAGAAGTGGAGCCATGACAACTGCAGGGCTCCCATTCTCAGCCTTGATGTCAATGGAAGCAACATTAAAATTTCCACCACACTGATTGCAAATCCTCCTACCAAGGCATTTCTCAAGCAGTACATCTTCTCGAAGCCTCAGATTTATAACCAAGTCAATGTCAGCCACCCCTTCCAATATTTCCTGAGCACAAAAAAAAGAAGGCAATTAGAGTACATAACAGATTTTGGACAAGAGAAAACAAGGTTGCTTGTTTAGATAGTAATGGGTTCAGGAGACATCACAGGACGACCGCAAAATATAGATAGATACACAGTGAAATAAAAAGAACATCAGATGAGACCTCCGGTACTTAGTTGTTCATTTATTTTTCATTGGAGATTACATTTTTGGGTATCAGATTGAAGATACTCACTGCTTGCTTTATTGTTCGAGGAAAACCATCGAGAATAAATCCCAGTTTTCCTTTAGCTTCCCCAGAAGCAAGTCTCTTTGACAATAAATTTATAATAATTTCATCTGGCACCAATTGACCTTGTTTTACAATTTCTGAAAGCTGTAACACACCAAACATTACAAAATCAGCGAGCAGTAATCATAGTAAGGAACAACTACTAGAATAGTTATATGTCATAATGAAATAACATAACTGTATTAATCAAAGCTCAACCATTTTCACGCAACTGATTGTTAAGCTATCAAGAATAGTAAAACATTTAATACCTTAATCACTTACAAAAGAAAAAATGAAAAAAGAGAAGCATTCAATATTTCATTTCATAAATTTGGTTTAATGAAAATTAAAGTATAAACTTCCAAATTTAGACTTACTAGCTTGGAGGACAGGTAGATTTTCCCAATAACGCAAGAAATGCATTGCACATGCAATTAAATTTACATAATTATGCCCAAATCTAATAACAATCAAGAGAACACAATGAGTAAAAGGAGCTGAGAGATACAATCAAAGCATAAAGTGGCGAGTAACAAACTAGAGCAACAGAAGCACTCATTCCTAGTCCAAGGTATAAATTAGATCGAGATACATAACGCTACTATAATAACTAGTTTTCTTCTTCAAACCAAACCAACTAGCATATGAGTAATAGCCATTTGATATCTAGGGAGGTATGTCCAAATTGAGATGGAAAAGTTAATTTTAACTTATACAAGAAATTGTTGTCTAAAATACATAATAATAATTATTGTCAGATTTATTTAATATTTCTTTTTCCATAAGTGCTTCTCACAAAATCAAAAGTATTAAAACTTCCAATTGTTTCTCCACATAACCAGATTGAAGACCTTCCTCCTACCAGGCTAAACACATGGATTTCAAAAGCTATCAATACATGCAACTAGACCTACCCAGTTGGATAGATAAACATTTGGTGCTACTTTTCAACTCCACTTCTAAAAGAACACATTAGTTTTTGGAAGTCTACTATCAGACGGCATAAATTCTCTGGAAATATACCTTTAAACAGCACAAAACTAGTGTTTTTTTTAGATGTGTACAAGTCTTGTTGTAGTGGATCCTGACAACTCTACACACAAGGCTGGTGCCTGGAGGTAAGTTCCCTCAATTTTAAAAAAAATCACAGCATGCCTTTATTTAAGATAAAATAAAATAAAAACATAAAAAATGGTCCCCCAAAATCAATGACATTCATGAATCATGATACTCCAGCTTCGCCACTATCTCTACATAGGACAATCTAGTTTATAGAATCGCATAATTTTATAACGACCACTTGCTACAACGAAGGGAATTGGATAGAAAAGTAACTTACAAAACGACAAAACACTAATAAGTAGTCGTAGTTGCTTTTTTTTGTGGCAATTTCTTTTAGTATAAACAAGTAGCAGTATTTGCTATGCAAAGTGAAATACAGATACACATGAAATTATCTTAATTCCAATCCCACTAATTAAACTAACATATACAACTGCAAGTTCTTATACCAAATATACAATAATTAATAACAATAATCATTTAAAGTAAATCACTATAGACATATAACACACTCAAAAAAAAATTCAGTAGTACAAGAGAGTTAAGCTTAAAGTAAAACATAACATAAATTTAAATAATATCAATTATAGTAATTACTTACTAATTTTGCATATGATAAGAAACAATTACAAATCATCAGGTTAGAAATCAATAATTAAAAATTAAAAGCGAAAATCGAATCACATAGAGAATAATAAGAAGGTTTCATAGAAGAAGAAGAAGAAGAAAACCTGAGAAGAAAGGGGGCCAGAGGAAGCGAGCTCTTCGCGAACGAGATCACCGGTGGCGATGTGAGGAACGGAAAGGAGATTAGATAGGCGGCTAGCGTAGGTCCCTTTCCCGACGCCAGGACAACCGAGGAAGACCCACCGCACGTGGCTGTTCTTAGGATCGTCTTCGCGCGGAGGGACAAGGCGGAATGGCGTAGAGTTGTACGGCGGCGCGTGGGAGTTGAGGTCGGAGGATAGATATCTTCTCGCGAGGGAAGAAAGGAAGGACGCGCGGTTCGTAAGGCGGGTGACGGCCGCCATGGGAATATTTGCAGGAACGAGCCTCAAGCCGACCAAAAACGCAAGATTGATTAACTCCGTTATAGTAATTAATAATTTGAGGTGAAAGTTGTGCTTTGAATATGTCAAATTATTAATTGTCCATTAGGATTCAATTATTAAGAGTGTATAAAAGGAGAATATTAATTAGCGTGAAAATCATTTTACGAATTTAAAATTTACCCGTGCGGCACGTGCAAAATACATTAGAGTTTACTTTATCATTTGCAAAACAAAAGTCGATGTTTGTTCCATAACTACCGTTCTATTGGTAGCCGCAGACATCCAATATCATATATTTGAGTAGTTTCTTATGGTATACGTCACTTGAATTAGAGCCAATAGTATAGTGGTAGTAGTAGGAGGAGTAATATTAGAGGATGGACCGTTAAAATTCTTCTTATTTGTTCTTTCTAATTTTATATATTGTGCTTTTCAATGACTTTTTATGTGTAAAACCACATTCATTATTAGTAAGTTCAATTATCCTTGAGATTTTTCTTTGTGATCAGAAACAACATAGACAGATGGAGGAGTAGAGATATTTTATTATCTGACACTCTAAAGTGGATCTTCAGACTCTGATTTCTTCTGCCAACAATTCATTGTCTATAGATTCAACATTGAAAATAGGAGTACGATGCATAATACTCCCACAAATGCCCTCAAAATTATCGCATAGAGTCATCAAAACTAAATCAAATGTTACTCTTCTCTCTAATCAATGTATGCCTTGACAACTTTCAATTTAGCTGATATTGTAAGAGTCGACTGATCTCACATATTAGTCATCACATAACGTAATTTCGCCTAAATATCATTTTTCAACTGATACCATTTCACAAAATTATAATGGACATACAATTTTTTAAAATGATCTCAACTCTCTTTAGCAGTATCATATTTTACTAGTTGCACACAGATGGATTGATCAGCTGAATTTTTAATCCAAATAATGAGTTTTGAACTACTAATATCTCATGTTTTCAATTGTTTTGCATATTTTGTTTCATCCTTTAATATTTGTGAGTTTAATGGAAGTTTCATCAACATAACTCCACATATGTTACTACTTTCGTCTCTATATAGAATTCATCCATCAAATCACAGGATTGAGAAAGTTGATAGTAATATTAAATTTGTTAATAATTAATATTATTTTTTTAAAGTTTACCATTCAAGAGAGAGAATTAGTTAACATTTTCATAATTGTATTTATTATTGATTGCAAAAAAATGAGTAAATTAATTAGGGTTATGTTAATAAAAAAGAATAGTTAATGTAGTTGAAAATTCAAATAGGATCTTATAAAAATGGGAAGAGAAATTTTCAAGAGTGTCTTATATATAGGGATGGATGTAGTACATATATTTTCCTTTTGGATTTTTTTTTTCATTATATAATTTCAATAAGAGCAATTTTGTTTGTTGAGGTGGACACTAACAGATTGCAAATAATCATCCTTAGCACCAGTCATAGCAAACAATCATAGAAAATATGATGAACACAATCACTGAGAACAAAAGAAATTAGACAATATATTAGTGGTAGAGTCAGGAACCAAAAGAAACTGCGTCGGAAACAGAATAGCATAATCACGTGAGAAAGAGAAATGGAGGGAGGAAACCAAACCCTAATAAATGGAGAAAAACAGTATGGAATCGTAAAATGAGTCGCTCCAAACCTCACAAAAATTGTGAACCATTTTACAATAGATTTCAAAATCAACCAAAACTCTTTGATATCATGTTAACAATAGCGATCAAATAGAAACATAAAAGACAAAGAAGATAGATAACTCTTGGTTGAGGTTGTTGAGAATAGCACACTTTAATATCTTTAAAAGTTTCTATTTATATTTAGATTTAAACATATTTAAAATTTATAATAAAATATCATTATGATATATACTTTATATTTCTATTTATAATATATTTAAGATTTGTTCTTTAATGTAGGAATATAATATATTTTCATATTACAATTTAACTCTATATATAAAACAATGAATAAAATTTAGGATATAATATATCTCATACTTTTTACATACAAAATACGTATAAAAAGAACCATCAAGGATTTCTATATCAAATCAACAAACTTACAATGTTAATGTTATAATAAGTATATATGATAGATAATAAAAAAAAA
>JBBPBP010000001.1:18970378-19016093 GCA_037974735.1 Cicer chorassanicum
GATGTTGAATAATTGAATCAAATTATCACCCTTAAATACACCCAAAAATTAATATATTTAGTACAAATTTTAAATAAAAATACTTTTTTTTACCAATGTTTATTAATTATATATGTGAAAATTATAAAAGAAGTTCATAATAGTAAAATAAATGTGTAACTTTAAGTTTTTTTTGCTGTTGTCATTTTCAAGTTGGCATTCATTGCAATGTTATCCTAAGGATATTTTTTATGTTTCTTGTACGTTTCACATGTTTTTTTTGTTAGAAACATAATACATTATGGTAGTACAAAAAAAATACATTATGGAATTATTGAGATGAATATTTAAATTTAGATTATGGTTGCCATCAAATATTTACTATTCCTTCTATTTCACGATGAATTATACATTTATAAAAGTTATCTTAAAATAAATAATTAATTCAATTTTTAAAATAATATTAATTAGTTTTTTTAATTGTGCACTTTAATTAATATTACATAATTCCAGGTACCATTTTCAATTCCCAATCATATAACTTGCATTAATGATAATTGTGAACATACAAATGATTAAATATAATATTTTCTTTTTCTTTTAATTGATGTATTAATTGGTTATCGTACAAGTGACATCGAAACGAGTTTTATAGATCAAGATGTTGTGGCTTGTGGTTGTGGGTATTTATGCCTAAGGGATAAACATGGAGCATTCGTTCCGCAAAAACATTGTGTTACTCACTTCTTTTAAATTTCTAAAATGGAAATGGAAATGGAAAAAGAGTCTTTGGCCTATATCAAACAATGATATGGACGATTGAGTTGAATTAATCAGGTTAGTTTTGAGTAGTTGAATTAATGAGGTTAGTTTTGAGTTAATCAGGTTAGTTTTGAGTAGTTGAATTAATGAGGTTAGTTTTGAGTTGGATGCAAAGGTAGATATAGTTTTAACTTTTTAAAGAAAAATCTATCGAAGTTTGGTGTTTGGACATCGTAGAGTTTTATTCGAACAATATAACACTTTAAATTCAAACTAAATTATTTGATAATTTTCTATGTTATGAATATTAGATCGTAGTGATCAGTTCAATCGGTTGAACTAAGAATCGATCACGAGATTTGGATAACTAGATTAACAAAAAAAATTGGTCAATAATTGCACAAATGAGTCAACAACCACTAAAACCAATCAACAACCGACTCATTTGTATTTTGAACCAATTCAATAAAAAAGATTTCCTTTAAAAACAAAATCACAACTGTGAGAATAAGGTGTTGTACTAGTTGTGAGAAGGTGTTGTACCTGTTGATATCCAAAATTTAATATCGGAATTTTAACAACACTTTTAAATGTTAAAAGTGTTATTAATAATTATGATAAAAGTAAAATATTTTTAATAATTTAATTGTTGTGATTGGTTGATAGTGTAAAAATTATTTACACCGACAGTGTATATGAATTAAATCATATATATTATATAAAAAATAAGAGCATTTTTTTAAAATGGTGGAAGTTAGTAATTAGTTGATATGTTAAATATTTTTTCTTATAGAAATATTAAGGTTTAAATATGTTTTTGATTCTTGCAAATATACCATTCCCTCTAAGTTTTTTTTTTTTTGGATTTAGTCCCTGTAAATTCAGACACAATCGGGTCCCTAAAAAAAGAGTTTATAAACTACCATGACACGTGGGCCTATAAATAGACACCAAGACATCATCTTTTATGATATATTAAAAATTAAAATGTTTTATTTCATTAATTAATTTATTTATTTATTGATCACTTAATAATTAGTGTTATTTTATAAAGAAAATATGAATAAAAATTAAAAGAATGGTTTAGGGATTTTTGGAAAAATATTAATTCTTTTAATGTTGATTTGACGTTAGGGACCAAAGTCAATCGTCTCTGATTTTACGGAGATCAAATCCAAACAAAAAATTATACGGTGATTAAAATTAAAAAGTGGTATATTTGCCGAGATCAAATACATATTTAAACCAAATATTAATATCCCTTTGTAAATATTACACAATACATTTTAAAAATACTATTTCACTTTAAGTGATTCTATTGTGGTTGAACCATTAAACCTTAAAATGTTGTTTACACCGGTTTAATGACCGATTCAATTTTTCAAACATCGATAATTATAATGATTCTTAGTAACATTTGCAGCGAATAAAAATAAATTTTCCAAACTTTCATGTAGACTTAAGATATCACATTCAAAACACAAAGGAACAATGGTTTGGCTTGGAAATTGTCTACCTCGACGAAAAAGGCAGCCTCCGTTGGGACTTCGAGGCTGAAGGGAACAAAATGGTTTACACTCAAGGTGTGACATACGTTTGGGAAGGCAACATCCATATTTCTCAGAGTTACCATTTCACCAAATTTGGGATATCCACACACATTACCAAACATGTTTTGTGTACATGCCCGATTAGTATTTTGACCAGTATTAAGTCTGCCATTTTGTTATAGTCGTTTTTCTGTGTGGGAGAAAATCGGATTAACTTATATCATTGATCAACAAATGCTCAATTATTACATGGGACTCATAAAAGAAATGAGGACTTGCATAAGAAATGGAAGTTCTAGCTAATGTATGAGTAATCATGTTCGTTTGTCTCCAAGCAAAAAGTTACCTTATAGTTTTGGTGAAAAGATAAAATATGTTTACAGTGATAAATAATATAACTAAACTCAGTCATGTTTGTGTCATTTTTATGAATTGCACCCACAATTGGCTTGCAATCCAACTCAAAAAGCACTTGTTCCGCTTCCAATTCATGCATCCATTGAAGGGCATGTAAAAGACCTACAACTTCACCTTTTTGAATTGACAATAAAGAAGATGACCATGTAGTTTTGGCCATGATAAAAGCTCTCTGCTCGTCGCTCATTACTGCTGCACATTTAAAGCAGCGCTGCTGCTCAAAGAAAGTTGAGTTTCATTTGACAGCAAGGCAAGCATTGCAAAAAATAAATCACTGAAATTTTCAAAGAACTAATGTATAGGTTCTACTTGTGGCCATAAATTGAGTTTTCGCCAGGCATCTTGTGTAGTTTCGCAAGTTAGCATTGTTGAAAACAGAATTGTATGAAGCACCTTAATAGAAACTCAGTTTCTTATTCATTGAGAGTTATACACTCTGTGTATACTTTCATAATATGATTCTTGCATTACAATGAAAAGAAGAAAAGCTTATATACATTTACCAAGCTTAGTTAGTAATGAATAACAAACTTTTCTAACTAAATTAGTTACAAGAGTATATTACTCTAATATTCCCCCCTCAAGCTCAAGGAGGTTGACTAAAGGCAAACACCTTGAGTTTGCGACGAATTTCTGGAAATTGGTTGGACGAAATTGGTTTCGTGAAGGAATCAGCAAGCTGTAGTGAAGCTGGAACATGTTGAACCAGTAGTTGTTTGGCAATGACTTTTTCGCGAACAAAATGTATATCAAGCTCCATGTGTTTTGTTCTAGAGTGAAGAATTGGATTGTGAGCAAGGAGAATAGCACTGAGATTATCACATAGCAGGGTAGGTGTTCTGATGCTGATTTGCAGCTCATTAAGAAGTGATTGAATCCATATAAGTTCAGCCAAAGTGTGAGCCATACTACGGTACTCGACCTCAGTGCTTGATCGAGCAACTAATTGTTGCTTCTTGGCTGACCATGATACCAAGTTAGGACCCAGAAAAATGCATGATCCAGAGGTAGAACGACGATCATCGGGATCATTAGCCCAATCAGCATCACTATAAGCAATTAAAGAGAGAGGAACATCAGTATTACTAGGCTGTAACAGTAGACCCATATCAGAGGAACCCTTAAGATAACGAAGTATTCGTTTGACAACTTTCCAATGAGTTTCCAAGGGTCGAGCCATGAATTGGCAGACCTTGTTGACACTAAATGCAATTTTAGGACGAGTAAGGGTGACATATTGTAATGCCCCAACAACAGATCTGTACTCAGTAGGATCAGATAGACTGTCAGTCCCAAATTTACTTAATCTGCAGCCACTTATCATTGGAGATGAGATGCCATTTGAATCATACATATTAGCACGAGATAAGAGGTCACGTATATATTTGCCTTGGGACACTAGCATGGAACCGTTAGACAAGTATTTCACTTCAATTCCCAGAAAATAGTCTAAACAACCCAATTGTTTAAGAGCAAACTTATTATTGAGTTTAGAGATAAGATCTGCAATAAGACTAGGTGAAGAACCAGTTATAAGAATGTCATCTACATAGATAAGAATGTAGAGACAAACACCATTTGACTTGTAGAGGAGGAGAGATGGATCACATTTACTCATATGGAAGCCAAACTGAAGAAGAAAAGAGATGAGACATTCATACTAGGCACGGGGCGCTTGCTTGAGGCCATATAATGACTTGTGCAGTTTGCACACCAAAGACTTATTGGGATCCTCAAAACTAGGAGGCTGCTGCATAAAGACCTCTTCTTGTAGAACACCGTTGAGAAATGCATTATTTATATCAATTTGCTGAATTTGCCATTGGTTATGCAAAGCTAGAGTTAACAGAATCCGAATTGTGACAGGTTTGACAATAGGGGAGAAAGTTTCATTGAAGTCAAATCCCATTGTTTGATGAAACCCCTTTGCAACAAGGTGTGCTTTGTACTTGTTAATGCTGCCATCTTGATTTTCTTTAATGCGAAACACCCATTTGCAGCCTATGGCCCTCTTGTGAGGTGGGAGTGGAACAAGGCTCCAAGTTTTATTGGAGAGGAGAGCATGATATTCAGATTGCATGGCAGCCAACCAGTCAGGATTGCACAAAGCCTGCTTGATAGTAGAAGGTTCCACAGTAGAGAGAAAAACCTTGGGCTTTAAATGACCAGTCTTGCCTCTTGTTATCATTGGGTGATCATTGGAAGTTAAGGAGGTGGCAGTGGGGTTTATAGTAGGTTCTGGCATAATAGGAGAACAAGCATCAGATGACAAGGGAGGTATGTAGGCATCTGGTGGGTGGTTTGATATGGGGGAAGATATGGGGAAATGTGGATTAACATGTATAGTAGTGGTGGAGGCTGATGAAGGCAAGGAAGTAGTAGTAGATGGATATGGTGGAGGAAGGCAGGGAATGGTGGCAGGATACGGAACAGGTTGTGAAATTATAGGCGTGGCTGTGGTAAAAATAGTGGTATAAGGAAACCTCTGCTCATTAAATCGGACATCCTTAGATATGTAAATTCTGCCGGAAGGAGCAAGACATTTTTGACCCTTGTGCATTGGAGAGTGACCCAGATAAACACATTCAGTAGATCTGAATTGTAGTTTGTGTTGATTGTAAGGCCTTAAGAGAGGATAACAAGAACAGCCAAAAGTTTTAATATAAAGATAATCAGGCAATGACTTGTATAAAGCATGAAATGGGGAAGAAAATTGTTTCAAGTTTGATGTAGGAAGTCTATTAATAAGAAAGACAGCAGTTGTAAAACTATGATCCCAAAATTTGATAGGCATGGATGCATGAGCAAGTAAGGATAGCCCCATGTCAACAATATGGCGATGCTTTCTTTCAACAAGACCATTTTGATGAGATGTGTGAGGGCATGTTAATCTATGAGTGATACCCAAATCAGTCAAGCAAGATGTAAAAGGTCTAAATTCACCACCCCAATCACTTTGAACATCTTTAATTTTATAAGAAAACTGTGTTTGGATCAGCTTATAAAATTGATGAAAAGCTTTGATTGAATCAGACTTTTGCTTGAGAAAATAGGTCCATGTGAATTTAGTAAAATTATCAACAAAGGAAATATAGTAGTTGTAGCCATTTGAAGAGGACATTGGGGCTGGGCCCCATAAGTCAATTTGAATAACTTCAAAAGGGGATGTATAATGTGTGGTAGATGGAGGAGCAAACAACCTATGTGATTTGCCTAAACAACAAGCATTACACAAATTGAAAGTGCTTTTATTTGAAAAAGGTATCTTACACAGATGCAGAATAGATTTTACTGCATTAAAATGGACATGCCATAGTCTAGAATGCCAAATTGTAATTGAATCAACAACAGAATTGTAACTACAAGGTTTGTGAAAAACAAAATGACAAGTAGAATGAGATTGAGAAACAGAACTATGAGAAGAAGCAGGTTGCAAAATCTGCAAGTTCTTGAAGGAATAAAGACCACCAGCTCCAATGGATCCTTTTAACAAGACTTGGTCAGATTCCTGTGATTTTACAACACAAACAGTTGGGTGAAATTCAAAATAAACCTTGTTATCCTTGGCAAATTTAGAAACAGACACTAGGTTTTTATTAATATGAGGAACATGAAGCAGATCAGTCAAAATGAAATGAATATGATGATGAATATGGGAATAAATTTTCGAGGAACCAAGAGATTGAATATCCAAACCTTGACCATTACCTATGAGAACCTGATTTGAGCCATTGAATGGAGCACTGTGTGTCAGATTCTGTTGGTCAACAGTGAGATGATGAGAGGCCCCTGAATCAGGGTACCAGGTTTGACCATCAAAATTATGAGGCATGATGAACTCAGTGGTGTTGGGGTGCTGATGAATCGCCATATGTGCTGAAGGGTTCAAGGCTGGAGAAACAGATTTAGGTGGATGCTGATTGGCAGAGTTGGAACTTGTATTAGGAGAGGAGTGAACTTTTGGAAAATCTTGTTCAAACCTGTGCCAGCAATGGAAGGCGTCGTGGCCGTATTTATTGCACAGCTGGCAAGTGGGTCGGGAACCACCGCGTCCTTTGGACCTACCACGCCCACGATTGCCACGACTTCGTCCGCCATGAGAAGAGGGACCAGAAACGGTATATTGATTTGCAGAATTAGGATGATATTGGGAATTAGGGTTCGCATCTTGCGAAGTGTGCGCAATATTTGCCGTCACAGTAGGTGTAGTTAATTCATGGAGAAATTTCTCAAATTGAACTTCTTGAACAAGAAGAAGGGCCTCAATATCATCAACAAGAGGGGAATTAATTTGTGCATAAATCATCATGACGAAAGAATTGTAATCCTCAGGCAAACCTTCAAGAATGGCATTGATGTGCTCTTGATCAGAAATTGGATCCCCAACCGCAACCAAAGAATCAATAATACATTTGATACGAAGAAGATATTCAGAGATCGTGCATGAACCTTTCTTTGTGTTTTTGAGTTCGGAACGAAGCTGCCGAACCCTAGCCTTCAAATGCGAGTGAAAATATTTGTGGATCTTTTCCCATACTTCCCATGAATGCTTGCAACCGATTACACGAGGGAGAATTTCTTCAGAAAGAGAGGATAAAAGCCATGTAAACAACATTTGATCGGTGACTAACCAAGATTGATATTCATCAGTGACCTGGTTCAGAAGACGATCAGCTTCAGAGGCAAATTTCTGGGGAATATCTGGTTGAACGACAAAGCGGTGGAGCTTGTGCGCAGTAATAACGCCATCGACTTGCTGATTCCATAGCAAATAATTCTTGTCAGATAATTTGATGGACAGTGTATGAATAAATGGGTGTGGGCCTTTGAAACGAAGGTGCTGCAGGGAATGATCCATCTTGGATCGTTTGGGGGAGTTATCCAGTGATTCGTGATCGGAACTTGAAGAAGAATCAGAGTGCAACATTGAGGAACGATGAGTCAAGAATGCAGCGAAATAAAATGAAGCGGAGAAAAAAAAAAGCCAGATCTAAGAACCAAAGCTTTGTGATACCATGTTGAAAATAGAATTGTATGAAGCACCTTAATAGAAACTCAGTTTCTTATTCATTGAGAGTTATACACTCTGTGTATACTTTCATAATATGATTCTTGCATTACAATGAAAGGAAGAAAAACTTATATACATTTACCAAGCTTAGTTAGTTATGAATAACAAACTTTTCTAACTGAATTAGTTACAAGAGTATATTACTCTAATAAGCATAACATGAGTTATTATTTTATACTCGGCTCCACACCAAACGCGATCTAATAGGCATTGAACACCCATATGGCTAACATTGATTTTTGTGGGTAATACATCTCTACATAGTCTCCATAGAAAACATCGAACTTTGGTCAGGATGTTTAGATTCCAAAGAACATTATAATTCCCCGACACAATGAGGTTTGTTGTTTCTGTAAATGTGTTCATGTGTAAGTGATAGGCGGATTTAATAGAGTAAGTACCTTGCTTTGTAGAATTCCAAATCCTTTGATCAATGAACGTTCTTGGGAGGAGAGGAATAAATGTGATGGAATCAATATCTTCTTCAAAGATCATAGATAACAAAGGTAAATCCCAACTCATGCTATCAAGGTTTAGGAGATGTCTGACAAAGAAATGAGCATATCTATCATGAATTATGGTGTGTGGCTAGTTCTAGTGTGGTGTCCTAAGCCAAGGTTCGTGCAAAATGTTTATGGGGGAGTCATTGCCAATTATCCACCAGTATCCTTTCCTAAAAAGAACTTGAGAAGCTATGATGTTGCGCTATATGTAGCTTGGATTATGACCCAAGGTTGCATCCAAGAAGTCCTCCCAAGGGAAGTATTTAGCTTTGAGGATATGGAAAGTGATAGTATCATGGCTAGAGAAAATATTCCATTGTCTTTTCTTATAGTAATTTTCCTCCACCTAAACCATTGATACCTCAAGTTCCATTCCTTTTCATACCCCACCAATAAGAGTTCAACATCCTCTCAATTTCTTCAGCTAGAGATGTAGGTAGCATGAATACACCCGTGCAGTAAGAAGGAATTGATTACGCGACAAATTTGATGACGACTTTTTTCCTGATTTGGAAAGGGATCGTGCACCCCAGGATTTAATTTTCTTCTAAATTATTCCTTTTATAAAATTGAAAGTCCTCTTCTTGCTTCGACCAATAATTGAGGGGAGCCCTAAATAAGAACTAACACCCAAGTGAAGGCTCACACCAAGAGTACTTGCAAGATTGGAACAAGTATGTTGGGGGACGTTTATATTAAACGCCACCTCTGATTTGGTTAAGTTGAAAGCTTGTCCTAACGCATCCTCGTATATTGCTAAAATTTGTTTGACTTTAGAAATTTCATCAGAGTTTGCTCTACAAAACACAAAGGCGTCGTCAACAAAAAACAAATGGCTCATATGAGGTGCACCACGTCACATCCTGGACTCATGTAGATGTCAGCAAGACTTAGCTTTCTTGATAAGAGTTGACAGACCTTCAGAGCACAAGCTATAGAGATATGGGGATACTGGATCGCCTTGACGAATGCCAAGTCCCGACATAATAGGTCTAACCAAGTCACCATTTATGCATACCAAGTAATTCACTAAGGTTACACATAACATGATCCAATTGATCCACCGTGCATCAAAGCCAAGCTTTTGCATCACCTATTTCAAGTAAATCTAGTCAACTCGATCAAAAGCTTTGCTAACATCAAGTTTAAGAGCCACATCGCCCAAGATTCCACCATATTTATTCTTTATGGCATGAGCAATCTTAAACGCAACAATGACATTATCAGCGATGGATATGCCTGGTACAAAAGCCGCTTGTTCTAGAGAGATACATTTGTGAAGAATGTGTTTGAGTCAGTTGGCAAACACTTTGAAGAGGGTTTTATAGACCACAATTCATAAGGAGATCAGTCGTAGATCCTTGAAGCTTTCAGGATGGTCTATTTTGTTGGCTAGCACTATATTGGTGTCATTAATGGAAGCATGAAAAACTCCATTCTCCAACCAATAACATCAAGATTGAAAGACGTTTGTCCCAATAATATCCCATAACTTATGGTAAAAAGTTGGATTGAAGCCGTCAAGACCTGAAGTTTTGTTTAAGTACACATTGAAAATGGAACTACGAAATTTATCAATGGTGAAAGGTGCGAGCAAAATATTATAATCATCAAGTGAAATACATGTCGATATCCATCCATCACTAGACCTAGGTTAGAGGGACTGCTTTGATACAAATTTGTAAAATATGATAACCCAAAGTTATACATACCCTATTGAGTCTTGATCCATTCACCTTGGTCGTTGCGGAAACGGGTAAGAGTGTTGTGCTTTTTCTCAATGGTAGCCACAACATGAAAATATTTAGTGTTTGCATTACCATCTTTGAGGCAAAAAGCCTGAGCACATTGCTTTAGCATTCCTCTTGAATGAGTAAAGAGTGCTAGAGGAAGGAAAATATTTCTAATAGAAAACTCACAATTTGCTTGATTCTTAATGTCAAGTACTAGGGGTATTTATACGTACAAATATATAACTCTAGACACGTTTCTAGAAGCTTTTAATTAATATCCACTTCTAGATACTTCCCACAGTTTTCTATAGTTAAAGCACTTCTAGATTCTTACATAGAAATTATATATGGTTCTAAACTTGTCTAATTTCAAATTAGTAATAACATTGCTCCCCCTAAATTTTAAATTTTCTTCTTCATTCCAATTTTTGCTCTAAGCCTTTGAAAGTCTTAAAAATTTAACAGCTTTGTAAAAATATCTATAACTTGATTTTGAGTCTTCACACATTTAAGCTCAACTTCTTTCTTGGCAATGCATTCTCTAATGAAATGGTGTCTTGTGTCTATGTGCTTGATGCGATCATGAAACATTGGATTCTTTGCAAGTGCTTTTGCAGACTTGTTGTCTATACAAAAATATCAATAGCTTCCTTTTGTGGCATATGATGTTCCTTCAATAATCTCCTTAGCCAAAGGGCATGACAAGTGCAATATATTGCTACTACATACTCTGACTCGCATGTTGAAAGTGTAACAATAGGTTGCTTCTTTGAGCTCTAGGAAAAAGTACAGTCCCCCATGAAAAATATAAACCCACTAGTACTCTTTCTATCATCAATATCTCCTGCAAAATCTCTATACATAACCCAAAGAGTTTAAAATCATTAGAAGAAGAGTAAAATAGTTCATAATCAGGCGTACCTTTAAGGTAGTGGAATATCCTCATAGTAATATTCATGTGTGTAGAAGTAAGAGCTTCCATGAAACGACACTACTCCAACCGCATATAGAATATCAGGCCTTGTACATGTTAAGTATCTTAGGCTTCCAACGAGGCTTTTAAAAAAAGAAGGGTCCTCCTTTTATCCATCTTCAAACTTTGGCAATTTCAATTTGCTCTCCATTGGTGTGTTTACCAGATTGCAATCAAGCATTTTAATTTTCTTCAAAACTTCCTTCGCATAGTTTTCTTGACAAATAAATATACATTCTTCCAATTGCTTTACTTCTAAGCCTAAGTAGTATGACATGAGCCCAACATCAGTCATCTCGAACTCAAGCGCTATGGCCTTTTTGAACTCTTCAAATAAACTTGGATTGTTCCCAGTGAATATAAGATCATCCACATAGAGACAAACAATCAAAGTATCTCCATTATCACAGACTTTGACTTAAAGAGCAAATTCATTAAGACAATGAGCAAACCCATTATCTTAGAAGTATTTGTCGATGCGACTATTCCATGCTATTGTTGTTTGCTTTAATCCATACAACGTTCTCCTCAATATCAAAAATTTATCTTCATATCCTTTAACCACGTACCTTATTGACTACTCAACATAGACCTCTTGTTCAAGATAGTCATTTAGAAATCCCGATTTTACATCAAGTTGATAAAGTTTCCACTTATTTTGAGCTTCTATAGAGATTAGCAAACGAATAGTGTCCATGCAAGCAACTGGTGCAAAAACTTCTTCATAGTCAACTTCATGTTTTTGTTAGTAGCCTTTGACAACAAGTCTTGCTTTGTATTTTTTAACCTCTCCATTATAATTCTTTTTAGCCTTTTACACCCATTTGACTCCAATTGCTTCATAGCCTTTTGGAAAGGTTGTTAATCCCAAGTGTTGTTCTTCACAATTGATTTGATTTCCTCATCCATGACTTTTATCCACCTTTTATCTTTCGTTGCTTCACCATAATTTAATGGCTCACTATCCGCCAAGAGACGATACAACTTTTCAAGGTCAAGAGTAACTTCAGTTGACCTTTCATAAATGTCTTCTATATCTTTCATCTTACTTGGTATTTCGCTTGAACTTTCATCTAGAGAAGTAGGTGAATGAGGAGGTGAATAAGGTGGAGTTGCATCTTGAACTGGCGTTGTGGTATCTTGATCTTCTTCAAAATATGGAAGGAAATTATAATTTGTTTCTTCTTGACCCTCCCAATTCCATGTAACATCTTAATCAAATTCAACATCACAACTCACCACTACCTTATTGTTGCAAGGGTTGTACAACTTATAACCTTTAGAATGTGGATCATAGCCAACAAAGACATGTTTGATGCTTCGACCATCAAGCTTGGATCTTTCTTTTTGTGGCACATGTGCA
Organism: Cicer chorassanicum; assembly: GCA_037974735.1. Lineage (NCBI taxonomy): Eukaryota > Viridiplantae > Streptophyta > Magnoliopsida > Fabales > Fabaceae > Cicer > Cicer chorassanicum. The sequence goes on from JBBPBP010000001.1 coordinate 18,982,730, forward strand.
TATGTTATGCTCCCAAAGACACATAAGTGATTAAAATTAGGCGTCCTTCCATTCCATGCTTCTAGAATGGTTTGGTCTTTGACATTTGAAGTCGGAGAGCGATTTGCCAAATAGACCACACAAGAAACTGCTTCAGCTCAAAACTCATTTGGCATCATTTTGGATTTAAGCATGCATCTTGACATGTTCAAAATAGTTCTATTCTTTCTCTCAACTACTCCATTATGTTGCAAAGATCTTGAAGCTGTCAACAGACGGCGAATTCCATGAGTTGCACATAATTCATTAAACTCCTTCGAAGTGAATTTACCTTCTCGATCAGATCTCGAAGTTTTTATTTCATGATCGCTCTCCTTCTCTACAAGAGCTTTGAAGTTCTTGACAGCAACAAAAGCTTCTGATTTTTTCTTTAAGAAATAAATCCAAGTTTTTCTAGGAGCATCCTAATTAATATCCACTTCTAGATATTTCCCACATTTTTCTATAATTAAAGCACTTCTATGTTCTTACATATAAATTCTATATGGTTCTAGACTTATCTAATTTCAAATTAGTAATAACAAATATGACATTTTATTAGTGGCTTCATTTTACTGAGCACAAAAAGCCTCGTCACCGTTATTGCGAATCATTTCCATTGCTCGCCTGCAACTATTAATTGATCATTTGTACTTTGGCACCATATTTCTATTCCATTCCCAGAGACGCACACTAAAATAATTCAGTTTATGGACTATTTCACGAGTATCCACAATTTCCAACAGTCACTAACCACCATATTAAGATCAAGTTTGAGGAGCCATGTGTTCTCAAAACAAAAATATCGAGCAACTGTTTTGTGTGGCTGCGAATGGAGAGTGAGTATTGATGGGTGAATGGTTGAATGAGGATGCAATTAAATTCTTAAACTGCACTTGAGGAAACGTGTTCATCCATGCAGTAGTAGCCATAACACGATAAAGTCTTTCTTCAACTAGTTGCACACCTTGTCTTTTGTTTGTCCATGTGAACGGATATCCTATAATAGGAATATCAGTTAAGTTACAGTCTTGCACCGTTTCTCAAAATCCTAAAAAGAGCCAATTATGATGCTCATTAGCACCTTTCTTATTTTTGGAAGTGATCGTGTCATTGAAATCTCTGGTAATGCACCAAAGAAATGAGTTCATTGAGGCTAAGGATCTTAACATGTTCCACGATTCCCTTCTTTGGTTTAAATTTATCTACTTTTTTTTTTTTTTTATGAAATTTATCTATTTTTTTTATCGGAAATAATTTATCTACTCGTTTACATTGTAATCATAATTAATCAACGAGTAATGTTATTGGAATATATGATGACATATAAATACAATATTTTGACCTCCAATGAAAAATAAAACATGATCCTATTGTATGTTATGGTATTGTATTTAAGTCTAATTTTATATCAAATTTTGTATTCCAATTATATTATTCTTAATTAAGGAATTTCACCAATAAATAATTAATATTTTTTTTTTTACAATCAATATTCGATAAATCACCTAACCTAATTGCAACACATTACATATTTTCCAACTCAATTATATCAATGCACACATAATACTCGTAACACCATCGTTTGATTATATTTCTTTCAAAAAATTAATGGTAAAAATTTTGTCTCCTTAGAAATCGATTTTATGTTTTATATTACTAAAAACTATTATAAAATAATAAAAGCAAATAAGATGAAGAAGCAACAAGCACGAAATCTAAACCCCAAACCCAAAAAAGCAGAAGCAGACAATCAGTTTCCCGCCCACAGCACAGCACACATCTGATTCATCCATGGCAGACAACAAAAAACGCCGCCGAACAGACCCAACCGACGAAACACTCCCCTTCAAAAACAAACTGAAACCAGATTCAGCAATCCTCGAAATCCTAACACAATTAAAAAACGCATGCTCATCTTCCTCAGGAACCAAAACCCTAACACTCGAAGACCTCTCTCTCCCTTTCACATGCCGCGAAGTCGCAGACCTCTCCCTCTCCTCCGTTCAAACTAACATCGAATCCCTTATCTTGAAGATCGCTCACTCTATCCTCTCCGGCAATGGATTCGCCTTCGATGTTCCCTCTCGCTCCTCCGCTAATCAGCTTTATGTTCCTGAACTTGACCGTATCGTTCTTAAGGAGAAATCTTCTCTTCGTCCTTTTGCTAATATCTCTACTGTTCGTAAATCTGCTATTACTGCTCGTATTATACAGCTCATCCATCAGCTTTGCCTCAAAGGGATACATGTCACCAAGCGTGATCTCTTCTACACAGATGTTAAGCTCTTTCAAGATCAGGTTTCATCTTCATCTTCTAAGGACATGTTTGGTTATGCAACGCATTATAATTTAATTAAATAGAGTGGAATCAACTTATTTACTCTATTTCATTGGATATTAGATGATTGATTTGCCATATTATTAGATGAAATAAAAATGTGATATTAGAAAAATGATATATTAGATGAAAATATGAAATATATAATAGAAATGAAAATATGAAATAGTATCTCAAAATTCTATTCCATTTGATCATATTTCAAACAATATAAAACACTATGCAGATTATTATGATTTTATTTGGTTCCTTTTTACTAGTCCTAAATAACCTAAATTTTCCTCCAATTTTGATTAAATAATGAAAATTGAACTTCTTGGTGATGAATCAGATCCAATCTGATGCAGTTCTGGATGATGTATCGTGCATGCTGGGCTGCACACGTTCAAGCCTTAATGTTGTTGCAGCGGAGAAAGGGGTGGTTGTGGGAAGGTTGATTTTCAGTGACAATGGAGATATGATTGATTGCACCAAAATGGGTATGGGGGGAAAGGCAATTCCGCCGAATATAGATCGAGTTGGGGATATGTCGAGTGATGCACTGTTCATTCTCTTGGTGGAAAAGGATGCTGCTTATATGAGGTTGGCTGAAGATAGGTTCTACAACCGATTTCCGTGTATAATTGTGACGGCGAAGGGGCAACCTGATGTTTCCACGAGGCTGTTCTTGAGGAAGATGAAGACCGAGTTGAAGCTTCCAGTGTTGGCGCTTGTGGATAGTGATCCTTATGGATTAAAGATTTTATCAGTTTATGGCTGTGGGTCAAAGAATATGTCCTACGACAGTGCTCACTTGACCACCCCTGATATAAAATGGCTAGGGGTTAGGCCTAGTGATTTGGACAAGTACAAGATACCCGAACAGTGTAGGTTGCCTATGACTGAGCAGGATATTAAGACTGGGAAGGACTTGTTGGAGGAGGATTTTGTCAAGAAGAATCCTGGTTGGGTTGAGGAATTGACATTGATGGTTAAAACTAAGCAGAAGGCTGAAATACAGGCTTTGAGCACCTTTGGTTTTCAATATCTCTCCGAAGTTTATTTGCCATTGAAATTGCAGCAGCAGGATTGGCTGTGAGTAATGTAACATTTAAGAATTTAGATGCTGGTTATTTCATAACGTGTCTCACCAGCTTAGTGATGTGCTGTAGCACCAATTTACAGTGGAATGTGGGTGAATGTCTAATTATCGTCCATTAAAAAATTGTTCAGTATCTTCAGTTCAAGAAATCATGTTAATGGTCTATGATTTTTCAGACCGAGTTTATAATTTTTGTCTTGTCGTTTTCTTCTTATCAATGCATCAGTAAATAGGGGAGTGCAACTCTTCAAAAGAAATTGAAAAACTAACCGTCCTGTTATATACTGAGATAACCCCAACACTTTTTGTGGTGATTGATGAAGGGTATCATCAAAATATATCTGATTATGGTTTGGCTAATTGTTGCCCAGTTGTGGAAAACAGCCATCTATCGTTTATGGACACCTTTGGTTGGTGTGCTCCAGAATATGCAGTTGATTAGTCAACTATCTCTGAAATAAGATGTTTATAGCTTTGATATTGTTCTTCCAGAAGTATAATAATGAATGCTCAAATGAGCATTCCGGTTTTTGAATGGCTATTTCGCTTATTAGAAACAGGAACATTTATAGTTTTTGGTTTCCTTTGAAAAGTAACTAAACATAGTATAGATGTATTTGAAAAGTAACTAAACTAGTATAGATGTACAATGTTTTGAGAGAAAATTTCTGTCATAGACATTCATTATTCCTTTTGATGCTGTATGTACCCTTGACAGTGATCTAAGAAAGGTTATAATTTCTGTCATAGGCATTCATTATTCCTTTTGATGCTGTATGTACAAAACTCTTGACAGTGATCTAAGAAAGGTTATCTGAAGCATGTGATCTAAGAAAGGTTATCTGATGCATGTGAACTTCTATATTCACAAGCTGCAAGATTCTGCTTTGCTCTTCTTCTTTCTCCGTTTCTACCCGAATAGAAGTTGTGGACTACTGAATAGAAGTTGTGGACTATGTAGATGGGATAGCAAATGACGTTTTGAAAACCTAGTATTAAATATAAAAAACTAGAGATAAAAGTAACGAAGATATGGATTTAGAAATCGAATTTTGAACTCATTTTTTGTTGAGGAATTTTTTATATTGTTATAAAGATGTTTGAAAAAAATTTGTTCAAAAGTATGTTACTAACTTAACATAAGGGAATTAAAACTACATGCATAATAATTTTGTATGAACTAAAAATTATATTTTTATTTTATATGGATTAAAATTGAAATGTTGAATTTTTTTAAAAAATAAAAACTTATTTAACCCTTAAATAATTATCCTACCTTGCCTATATGTTTTATTTTATCGGATTTCTTCTTTTCTTCAATCCTCTTCTATGAACATTAATCCTCTGCTCCTATACCTCCCTGATGTTACTCTATTTCGTCAAAAACTTACAACCATAAAAACAATATAGGAAATAGAGCTACTCAAATGTAGGAATATTATATCATAAAGAAACAAATGATTGTTTCTTCCCTTTCCTAGCGTTGATAATGGCAACACCATTATAAAATTTCTGTTTTAATTGGATAAGTTTTATTTGTCAACGTTTTTACTAGTACACATAATAAACAAAGGTCAAAGAAATGTCCTCAACAAGATGGGCTTAATGCTCGAAGTGCACCCCATATTAATTATGATGACACAAAAACATTGCATTATATAATTAAACTATCGTAAAACATCTAATAATTTATAAATATTGACAATATATAATTAATATTTTGTAGTCTTTAAAATTTTGCCTTAGACTCCTCTTTTCTCCAATTTTCCATTCCCCCCAAATTGAGATGTATCCAATAAAATGAGAAATTAATTCCATTCCATCATAAAATATCCAAACAATAGAATGAAATATATGTCTCATTTTGTTCCATTTCATTCCATTCCATTTTGGTCCATTACTTTTAAATTATCCAAACAAAACTTAAGAAAATATTGTTTTGATTTAGTCATTTGTTTTTATCTCCTTTATTGTTATTAGCGATTGAAAATGATAAGAGAAAAAAGTTTATATAAGTTAAAAATAATTAATAATATTTTTTTAAACAAGGGTGATAATGAAATAAAAATATTATAATTCATTCAATTATATCCACTTTCCAAACGGCAGAATGAATATTTATTATAAAATATGCAAACAATTGAATGAAATTTTAATTCCATCCCACTTCGTTTCACACCATTTAATTATGTTTTATTTCGTTATGTCTTATGATTTTAAAATATCCAAATATACTCAAGAGTTTGATATCATATCAATATCAAGAGATTATATTTCATGCATGTCGACTTGAAATTGAAGTCATAAGGATTTGTTTAAGAGATCCAATCATCTACAATACCACATTATGTAATTTATATATATGTAAATCAAGCCTATAAATAGTTGAGTAAACACAAGTAGTATATAAATTCTTATTTAATAAATCGTCACTGAGATTCTTTATCCAAACACCCATTTGACCTTTTTGTTTTGGAAAGCAAAAGTGAAATTATTCAACTAGCAAAATGACATAATATATGCCCAAACAATAGTTTACAAGTTCAATGCTACCTTCAATTACAATACATATTGAATCATCAAAATATACCTAAAAAATAACCACCCCGATATTTTTCAAACAAGATGAAATATTTCACTCAAAATCCAACAAATAAAAAATAAACCACTTCTGCCATCAAATAATTCACAAGTTGACAATTGATTCTTGGAGTGAATTGTTAGCCATAATGTCTAGCCTAAAACAAAATGAGACACCCACACAACATCATCAATTTGGACAAGCCCTTGGTTTGTTCAACAATTGTTGACAGGGAGTAGATGAAGCACTTAGATTTGCTTTGGAGCCACCTTCACACAACTTTTAATTTCTCAATTGTTCTATCTATCACTACCACTTTATGTTGGAAAATCTTGAGGCAACACACACAAAATCATATGGTCTGGTAAGATCCTCCCACTGTCGAGAAGCCCAACAAAACATTCCAAATATGTTGCAACTTTATTATGAACGTTAGCTTTGACACGGGACCAATAAAAAAGGTCATACCAAATTCAATATAAAGATGGACAAAGAAATAATAAGTGGGAAGCATATTCAATAGAGTTTAGTGGACATAAGGATCTATCCACCCCCAAACACCTTTCTTTCTTTGATAAATTATCTTTCTTTGTTATTGAATATTGGCCCCACAAATTTTGTGAGCTCATGAGTTTCGTGACACAAGCTTAGACTTGCACTGGACCAGCCGCGCACTAGACAACTTGTTGAACTAGCCAATGCTAGTCAAGCTGATACGAAGTTGACTGATTGCAAGCTCTAGTCAGTCAGTTAAGCTAGATAGCTCTCTGTTAGAGATGGTTAGCTAGTTGTAACAATTTTGTAACTCCTAATGGCTAATATATAAAGCTTTGCACATGTAGCTCAAGGGAACACACTGATTCATTCAGAAACATTTTGGGATAGAGAAAATTGAGAGATATCGAACACTAGTGATGGGGAACTCAAGGAAATGATGATGAATTGCTCACAAGTTCTCATGACTGTAATTTTCTCAAATCAAAGTGAAACATTGAAGTCAGATTCAGTTCCCCAGAAGTAGGTGTTTTCTTGTCTTTACTTCATTATTTTCTTGCATATCAAGTTATCAAGTTAAGTATCAAAGTTCTATCAATTGATCAAGAATCGTTTTTGTTAGAACATGGATGGTTTGTAGAACAATTCTTTATCTTGTTTTGATGACAACAAAAGTTATTTTTTTAGAACAATTTAATGCACAAATAATTTAATTGAGTGTGCAAAAAATAAATTAGAAGAAAACCCATAATTAGAGGAAGCACCCAGGATCAGGGGAAGCGAGCAGATTAAGAGGAAACAAAACAAAAGGACAAATCAAAGGAAATGAACATGTGCTTGCCCTTCGCTGTCTCCAAAGGAGATGCCTTTAAGGATTTGCCTCTAAGTAACCGAGTCTAACTCTGAACAATTTCAACATTGTCTTACTAGCTTTCGTGTTTTCCCATTTTTTTTTTCCTAATATCAAAGTATCATCGATATATTACAAAGAAATTTGATCTTCTTGACCTTCAAATTTGAACCCAACAAAATTTTCATGTTCCACCACTCTACTCATCTTAATGTTACATCCCTCTATTGCAATAGGAATAAGAATGGGGTGAGAGACTCCTTGCCTTGGAACCCTCTTCATGAAAAATTTATTATTTGGACCTTTTTAATCATAAGTGAAACAAATACAGATATGAGGCATACATTTTCCATTTTTCGTGGATCTATGATGATTTTTCTTATCATACTAATTATTTCTTGAGTCTTTCTCTTTTCTTCTCGAGCAAAATTTTTATAAAACAAAAATGAGATACAATAAAGAGAATAAAATGTAAAATATATTATTAGTGACGTATTTTCTAATTAATATTACTTGTATCACTCTCTACTCTATATCTTCTCCTCTATATTTATGATCATGATAAATATACTCATACTCAATAAATATAATAATTTATAAAAGTACCATTTTTATTATCTATTTATACATATTTTTTATCTATAGAAGAAATAATAGATACCACTTATATACACAGCTGCGATATTATGAATTTAAAATTAAAAAAATGATATTCAAAAGTTAGAGTTTAGGGATATACATTAATTTTTTTTGGTGAAAAAAATCAAATGAGTCGTTATTATGGTAATGGTAAAGGATATATGGATACTATGTTTTAGGGGCAGAAAGGTATTTTGAAACCATTTGCTAAAAGTGGTTTCCACTTTCACCAACACAAAGTGATGTGCACTGTTATTGAGGGGGGTATATCAGGAATTACACTCTCCTTAACATCTCGAACTCAAAACTCCAAACCCTAACCTAACCTAAACATTTCCAGCAGATAAACACAGCAATCCTCCCCCAGAATTGGTCACACCTTGTTCTTCCTGTAATAATAATTTGATTATAATCCCCCAAATTTAATCGAATCATTTCTACTACTACATTTAATTTATCGAATATTTGATGCCGATACGAGATGCCTCCAAAGCAGCAATCTAAAGCTGATGTAGCGAAGAAGCAGAAGGTTGTCGAGGACAAAACTTTCGGTCTCAAAAACAAAAACAAAAGCAAACAAGTCCAGAAATATGTTCAGAATCTCAAGCAATCTGTTCAGCCCAAAATCGATCCCAAAACCGATGCCAAGGTATACCAATTATTATCATCATTATTATTCGATATCATTTAATCATAGTTTAGGGTTTCTTAGTAATGTTTTTATGGTAACAGAAAAAGAAGGAGGAAGAGAAGGCCAAGGAGAAAGAGCTGAATGATTTGTTCAAAATCGCTGTTAGTCAGCCTAAAGTCCCAGTTGGTAATCATTTCACTCTTATTTTCTGATTCACAGTTTTTTTTTATATCTAATTCAATGGATTTATATTATTTAATGTTGGTGGGAGCTAATTATATATATGAATTTGATTAGGTGTTGATCCCAAGTCCATATTATGTGAGTTTTTTAAAGTGGGTCAGTGTGCCAAGGGTTTCAAATGCAAATTCTCTCATGATTTGAATATTCAGAGGAAAGGAGAAAAGATTGATATTTACAGTGATAAGCGTGATGAGGGTATGTAGTTAATTGATTTGATTGTTTTTTTGTTACTTATTGTTTGTTCTAACTTTTTTGGTTTTGGTCTTGTGTTGTTAGATACTATGGAAGATTGGGATCAAGAGACCTTGGAGAAGGTGGTGGAGTCGAAGAAAAATGAGTATAATCAGAACAAACCAACTGACATTGTACGATTTATTGGAATTATGATAATTGTTTTACTGGATTTTTTTTCAATTTCTTTATTGATGGTTTATAATGAGGTTTATTTTGGATATTTGATTGTTGATGTGCATTATTCAAATCATGGTTTTGATCTGACTTATGCAACCAGAAATAACATTTGAATGTCTTTTATGTACTTTGTTTAGGTATGTAAACACTTTTTGGATGCGGTTGAGAGGAAGCAATATGGTTGGTTTTGGGCCTGTCCTAATGGTGGTAAGAATTGCCACTATAGACATGCACTTCCACCTGGGTATGTTTTAAAATCCCAAATGAAGGCTTTGTTAGAGGAAGAGTCTGATAAAATATCAATTGAGGAGGAGATTGAGAACCAGGTGAACTGTTTTTTCCCCTTATTAGAAGCCACCTTGTTTTATTATTGTATCATGTTTTCTAACAGAATATGTAACATGGTTTAGCGTGCCCAAGTTAAAACTACAACTCCTATTACACCTGAGTTATTCTTTCAATGGAAGAAGAAAAAGATGGATGAGAGAGATGCCAGTTTGGCTGCCCAGCAGGCTGAGAGAGCTAAGAATGACCGCATGAGGTATGTCACTATGTCCATTATCTGTTCCTGATCATTCACATATGAATGTGTTTGGATGGGCCCTCTCCTTTATGCAAGGAATACAGTGAAAAGTGAAGGAACTGCATGTTGTTGAACATGTTTTTAAAAAGGATATTGCAAATGGTCCAAAAGCTGATAGCTTATTTGTGTGCCTAATCATGTGTTGTGTTATCTCCTTAAATGCAGTGGTCGTGAGCTGTTTTTGTCAGATGCTAGTTTGTTTGTGGATGATGCTGAAGCATATGATAAGTACCAAAGAGAACCAGAACCTGATGAAACTGAACAGAATGTAAGTTCTTTCTTCATGTCTATCTGTCTCTGTAATTTAATGCATTTTTCATGAATGTAGTTGAAAGCTGCAATATGTCTGGAATTTTGCAGCTTTATTCAAATTGAAAATTTGTCAGCTACAAATTTGGAAAATATTTATTGCCAAATTTGTCATAAATAACTGTCCTTTTTGTTATGATATTGTTAATAAACTAATCCTGTTTTTCAAGTTTTATACAAATATTATGTACTGCTCAACTTTGCTTTTGGGTCCATTGAATCTTATGTTAGACATTGGGGATTAGGGTACGCATGGGCTTGTGTGCAAGGTAGTCAGAATCGAGATCCTATGCAGGATCAGGGAAGGTTCACAAGATCGTGAATAGTGAGATCGTAACACGGATCGTAAGATCCTACCAAATTTATAAATTCTTATATATTGCATATAGATTTATATATATGCATGTAAAAGAACATAATTTAGTAAAATTAAACTTCAAATCGCACCCAAAATACTTCAAGAAACTCCAATTTTGGATATTAGATTCATTAAACAACTAAGAACCTCCAGAACAGTCAACAAAACAGTCCAAAACAACTTAAAAACTTCAAAACAGTAGCAAATCCATATGATGCTGAACCACACAGAATCGTGCAAGATTGTCGATTCCACCTTCTCCCATCATTTTGGGTTTCTGCTCGACAACAAACATGGGAAAGGGGTGCGAGATCATAAAATCCTGGGATCCTACGTGCTGGATCGGGATTTTGACTACCATGCTTGTGTGTAACTTTCGATGCATGAGCAGTCCTAATGTAAATGGCTTTTAGGAGTGGAGTCTCCTATGTCATGCCTTGAGCTATAAATTTTGCATGCAAGTTATGGTTTTGCATGCGACATTGTGGGGAGTAATCAATGTATCATCTCTAGGGCATATACTTCTTGAGCTGGCACCTTATAGCAAATTATCTCTAGGCCTACCTATACTTCTTTAGCATGGCTTTGGAAAAAGCTACAAGAGACGAGATATTGCCAAAACATGGTTTGGGGCATGGTTTTCAAACTCGATATCCCACCAAAGATCGTTGGGATATAGAAAAAGCGTAGATCGTGGGATCGTAACACGGATTGTAAAATCCCACCAAATAGACAATTATATCATAAAATTAAGATAAATAACCTTAAAATAAAATTTTCATTAATTCAATAAAAAGTCACAAGCTGAAACACTGTCTCAAATATAAAACTAAAGCCTATCACCATCATCTAAAAACATTTAAAATTGCAGAACCAGAACTGCACTCTAAAAACATCTAAAATTGCACAACCATTCTGCTTCCTGATGCATTTTTGTGCATTCTGGGAGGTACAGAACCAGAACTGCAAGCAACAGGAACAGATGTAGACATGATTGAAATCGGGAGGCTGCAAGAGCAATTGCCGCGATGAGGAGAGTTTCAGAGATGAGGAGAGTTGTAGAGATGAGAAGGAAGAAATAGAATGAGGGAGTCTGAAATTAAATGATTGAGTGTCATTTAAGGAATAGAAATTCCCAAGTTGGAAAGTAATTAATCATTGAAAAATAAACCAAGTCCCAAGTTGCTGAATCAGTGTATTTCTCTATGGGAAACGAGCAGAATTTGAAGCTGAAGCGATGCGCAACTGGGCCAAAACATGTGTTTTAAAACCGGGTCAAAATTGGGTCAAACGGTGGGAATCAGGTCGAAACGGTGCAAATTGGGTCAACACTTCGTGAAACGGGTCGAAGTGGTGTGCAGATCTCACGATTTCGCGATCTTCCTCTGCGTGTTGATCGCTCTGGCCTCTCCACCAATTTCACATGTGCTCTAACACTGTAGATGAAACTAAACGCTTGAAATCTTAAGATTTTACGATTTAGGTCTTGCTCCTAACAACCATGGTTTGGGGTCCTTCTAGCAGAAAACAAAAATGCTGTGAGATTATTGTATAATATTGTTCATTATTGTCTACTAAGAAACCTACTTTGCTTGTAAGGTAGTTGGAAAGTGCATTGCCAAATTACTCTATAAGGCATGGAAAGTGTTTTCTATTGCATTAAGTTTACAATTAGAGCCAGTTCTTATTCTAAGCATATCCAAGTGATATAAAATGTATCTTTAGTCTTTGTTTGGGTGTTAGCATAGAAATGGAAGGAAGGAGGAAAGAGATGAGGAAGGGGGTGATAACCCTTTCATGTGCCTTTTCATTAATGTTTGCTTCTAGGTTGCTGGTCTGGTTGGCGTCAGAGTTAAACTCTAATCAAGTCCAATGCTTTTCATTAATGCTTGTATTCCATTTCCTTTGGTCATGGAGCTCTACCAAAATAATTGATTATAGATGTTGTAGTTATGAGTTTTAGATAAAATAAGGTGTAGAGAAGTAATAAGACTTTGAATATGATTATGGTGTAATATTTTGAATAACTTGATCCCGACTTCTTAATTAACTTGTTAACTTGATACAAAGAGTAAACACTATTCCATGTTTATAGGGATGTAAGAATTGTAACCCTAAATAAATAGAGTAAAAGGAAACAAATCGTGATAATAACTGAGGAATTTGAAAACTAATCTCATGAGATAATCTAAGATACTCTTAGCTTAGAAAATGATCCTAAGATACAAACTAAAATAATCTAACCTAATATAAGGATATTATAAGATTTTTTCTAATACTCTAATACTCCCCTTCAAGTCAAGTCCCAACTTTTCAGATCAGCAGAATAGTGATAGGACAAGTAACAGGATGGTACTGCTCTGATTTCATGTTGAAGTTTTGGGCTTTAGATAAAACAATGAAAAGAGAAATAATAAAGACTTTGAATATGATTATTGGTGTAATATTATTAGTATTAACTTGATACTGACTTTATCCAAAAAATAAACTTGATACTGACTTGATAACTAACCTGTACTAAAGACTAAACATTAACCCCTATTTATATTGTTTCACTAAAAAAACCCTATTTATAGGAAGGCAAGACTCCTAATCCCAAGTAAGATAGAATCTTATGAGATAATCTATGATACTTTAAGATTAGAAAATGATCCTATGAAATAAACTAAAAGACTGACATGATTTTATAATATAATAAAGATATTTTTTAACATTCTAACAGTAGCCAATTTTTTTTTAAAAAAAAGAAATCTTGATGGGAATGAATATATTATATTGTATTTCCAAGGAAGGGTAGTGGCTTCTAGAGGTAGCTCTCTTGTCTCATTTTCCCTCTTAGTTGACATGAAGTTAAAATGAATGGTTAGTTTTAAAGTGCGGTATCTCTTTTTTATATATATACTTTGATCATATATTTTGTTTTGCTAATTGTTGGATCCAACTTCAGGGGACTGGGAGTGCTTCTAATAATGGTCCCAGCACCTCATCAACAGGTGGTGCTGATGATGATGAACTTCCCGATGACATTGATGACGATGATGATGAATTGGACTTGGATGAGTTGAATGAACTGGAAGCAAGTTTAGCCAAGACATCAATCCAAATAAAGGAAGCAGGAACTGAAGCTTAATCCTGAGAATTAATCTTGACCTCGATGTGATACTTTTATGCCTCTGCTGAACAATAGATCATTTGCTTCTAGCCTCTGGCACTCCTTGCATTTGAGGAGGATTTTTATATGAAGCCTTTGATGATACTCAAATCACTTTGCAATATCGCATTTGGTATGAATGATGATAGTTTGTACCATTCAGTTTTCTGTAGTTAGGTCCCTCATTGGGCCTGTGATGGACGTTTTTGTTGTTTGAATATGGGTAGTCTTTGTACAGACTGTACCTAATTTTTGTTATTTGAGTTTCCCCTATTTTGCAAAGGCCACTTCGATATTGTTTTGTTGTGTGATTTTCTTGAAGTCATAGCATAAAGTGATTGCCGTTATGGATATTTAAACAGCAAGTTAATATTTTGGATTTTGAAATTGTTTTCAAATTTTTGAAACAGCAAATTAATCATTAAACAAATTCTGCATCCGAAATAACGGATATTTAGGTAGAAGTTACCTTTTCTGCTTTTCAATTTTAAGTTCATCACCTACTTTTTTTCAAGACAAACCGCAAGAAAACTAGTGAATGTATGAAGATCAGTTGGCAAGCAATTCTGTTGAGCCGTGCTTCAATTCTGTTGTGAGCGAGTCGGATATTATTTCTCAAAGTTGGATAGGGCTACAATGAGTGATGAAGTTCTCCTTCAAGAAATTTAACAAAGAGACCTTTATCCTTTACTATCTCATCTAAGTGCTTTTGAGTGTTGAGCCGTGGGTCATTTCCAAAGAATAAATCATAAATTCACATTAATGTATCATTGAGTGGGGATAGTAAGTGATTGGGGACACTCGATATAGAATGTTCTAGATTTCAACCGGCATATTGCGCGGGTGTTTGAGATTTATTTTTAAAAAATTAATAAGCATTAAAAATTATATAATATATATAATTTATAAGTCTCATTTAGAATTAATCATTTATAAGTCTCATTTATTGTATTAATGTGAAAAGCAACATCACTCTTTAAGACAAGTGCTTCTTCCATCTCATTTTAATGCTTCATTTACTCAAACGTATTTATTAATTGCAATTAGTGGAAAAATTTGATGAGTTGAAATATAATAAATAAAAGTATCAGTGAAAAAAAAGTAATTAATGTTGTATTGATATTGTAAAATAACAAATAATTTGAGACAAAAATAAATGACAAATGAGACATTTAAAATGAGATGGAGGAAACAATTGTTTACTTGTAAATTTGACTTGTCAGAATAGAATAACAATTTACAAATTTGTGAAAAATCTAAAACATTTGATTAAAACCTAATTTGTAGCCTCTATTTGTTCATCTCCAGCTCAAAGAAAAATTGTGTCAGGTTTTTTTGTTGAGTTATATGTGTCAAAAGCAACAAATATAATATCACTCATGATACAGTTATAATGCATAAAGAAATATTGAAATTTGATTTGGAGAACGTAAAGTTAAAAATATAGATTAGATATTTCAAATTATCATGTAGACAAATGTGGTTATTATTGTTCCTTAATTACCGTGGGAACTTTAATTTTCCAAGAATGGTGTAAATTTCAACAATTATTCAGTTAATTTATTGCGCTAAAAAAAATATGTGTTGTAATAATGGATCTACTTTGAATGATGGAAATTAGAAACTATCAAGATCTTATGGTTTAAAAAAAGAAGAGGAAATTGCCTAATAAGAAGTGACTGAAATGAGACAAAACATACAGTTTGTTGAATGGAACATCAATAATTGGCATCGACATAAATAAATTAGATTTTTTTTTAATTATTGATATTGTAAATGAAAGATAACATAAAAGTTATGTAACTAAATATTAGACATAAAATAGAACACGCATTTAACAATCCCCTCTGGAAGAAGAAGATGATCATGAAGGAGAAAAATATACCAAAGTCAGTTACTCAAATAAATATTTATATCAGTTGCATTTTGATGAAGCTAAAATCACTAGAAGGGGGGTTGAATAGGGATTTTGACGTTTAAAAATTATTTTCAAAGTGTATGAGTTTCTGTCCTCTCAGTGAGGATGCGAACTAAAAATTGATTTTTAAACTTTTCAAGAAAACTCAGAATAAGTGCAAGGAAATGTAAAGGGATAGACACACAAATTTTATACTGGTTCACCCAATGATGGCTACGTCCAGTCCTCACAACCTTGTGAGATTTTCACTAAAGATCAACAGATCAACCTCTTGCCGAGGATGATTACACCTTGTGTATTCTCAAGCTTCACCAAGCTTACAATCAACTTTCAAATGTTTTCAAGTTCAACTAACTTGAAAATTTACAGAGTAATATGAGTATGATTTGATTTCTCTCAACTAAAACACTTTCTAAAAGATTTTTCAAAAGATCTAATGTATGAATAGAGAAAGTGTGAGGAGAGGATGAATATTGCTTAAGATGAATGATATGATTCTTGATCTTTTTTCTGCAATATTGGTGTGTGTTGTAATGAAGAGCTTCCTGCCCTTTTTATAGAGTCCTAGATAGCTCATTCATGTGTTAAAAGCCTTATGACCGTTGAGGAGGATGCAGAAGTTTGTCCAATGGTCTTTGTGCTGAAATTACAACATTGCCATCCAGCCATCCTTGGACCTATGCAGTCCATCCTCTGCGTAGCCTTTACTCTTGGTCTTGTGTAGCCTTTTGATTTTTTCATTCTTCAAGACTTGTGACTTCTATTTTGAGCTTGTTTGCAGCTGCCTTTCAATATCTTGACTTTGCTTTATTTTTCCAATCACTCAAGAGTGAAATATAGGGCTGCCCTTAGCCTTTTCACATGGCATGGAGACTTGCAAACATGTCACTTCTTGAATCCCAAAGCTACAAGCTATCCTTGGACCTTGTATAGCTAGCCTTGTGATTTCTTTTGATCAAATGCTTCATATTATTGCTTATTCATGCTGATTTGATCTCTGTTGATGGATTAAAAACGTTATTCTCGCGAGGATGGAAAAACTCAACTTGAAGACCCATCCTCTGGCCATCCTCCAGCTCGAAACCTTAATGAATTAATCCAGATTTTTCTTCCTTTTGTTCTAAATGATGATTAACCTGCTTTCTTATAATAATTCACTCAAAAGCACAGATTAGTATTAACCACAATCATAATCTCTTAAGTAATTTTGTTATCATTAAAATCAAATGAGAGATTTTGTCTCAACAATCTCCCCCTTTTTGATGATGACAAGATTCTTTAGATTATGATTTTTTAAATATAATGATGATAAATGTTTATGCTCCCCCTGAATCCAGTGAGTAATTTATTTTTAAAATTTTTAAGTGCTAAAAATGTTACTCCCCCTGAATGTATGCTAGGGATATGAATGAAGAACTAAAATTTGTAAGAAATTGTATGCTAGGGATATGAATGAAGAACTAAAATTTGTAAGAAATTAAAATTGCATAAGCATAGTCCAGCAAAACATTACATCATCTTAATCAAAACAACAAATTCAATTCTAAACAGTTTTAAACAACAACTTAATCAAAATGTAGCAGCTATGGCATCAAAACATCATAGCATCTTAATAATATCAAAATATAATCTCAAGGCATCCTAATCTCAAAACATCATAATCATGATATTCTCCCCCTGAATTTTAGGCAGCAGCAAAAAAATGGGAGTGAAAATGCTACTCGGAGGAGGATAACTCTTCAGATGAGGACGAAGGAGAGGACACGGGTACTGCAAAGGAAGGCATAGCGGGAAGCTTAGGAAGAGGAACGTCAGGAGCAGCTGTATTCACCATGTGTTTGGTAACCCATTCTAGAATAAGGCCAAACTGAGCAAACGAATTCTGGAAGAGATCAAAGCGTCGAATTAGTCTTTGTTGATCCTTCCGAATGGTCTTGAGAAGCTTCATATGTTTGGAGTGTTTTCGTTCCTTAGGGGGTTGATCCTTGGGCTGATTGTTTACGCTTGAGCTCTTATTCTGTGAGCTGCCAACATTGTCCTTTGAAGGTTGATCCTTCGTTGGAGCTAAAAATGAGTCAATAGAGCAAAATCCAACAGGAACCTCAGGTAGAGGTTGGGTTTCATCAGGAACAATGGCATCAACGTGAGTTGTAGGAGGAACAGAATGGGGAGGTATCAGAACATCTTCTTGTAGATCAGGAGGAAATTCCTCAGTCTGATTTTCAGTAGGGCTCAAGGGAGAAAATTGATGGTAAGTTAGATTTAAGTCAAAATATAATTCTTCTCCATCCTCCATGAGTTGAAGGGGAGCTTCTGGAGCCGTATCCTCAGGAGGAGGTGCCTGGTTGAGTGGTATAGAAAGATCTGGCAACAGGGGAGACTGAGGAGGTGAAGGATTAACAAAATCATTTGGTGGAGATGGAGGAGGATCAATCGTCATGACTGGTTCAGGAGTGGTGTTGGATGGAGTATCCTCGGACAGAGGTTGAGCAGTGATGGATTCGTGTGGTGGAGTGATGGAGGATGATCTGCGAGTTCTTTTTCTTTTTGGGGAAGGAGGAGTGATGGAGGCAGATGTAGAGAGCTTCATTTGTTTTACATTTTTCATGGAGATGGTGTTGGAAAAATGAAGTGAAGGTTCATCATCTAATGGAAGATTGAAAAATTTGAAGATCTTGGTTAATACCATGCCATAAGGTGCGGACCTTCCTAGGATTGAGGCATTTAACATGAAACTAAAGATAATGTAACCTAAATGCAGTGGGGTTCCAAACATGATGTGGTGTATGAGAAGAAGATCAAGTTCAGTTACCTTCTCAAAGCTACCTGCTCTAGGGACAATGCAATGAACGCATATGTTATGGAGGATACGACAAATGGGAAGCAGATTCGAAGCTACATGAGATTTGGTTGGAGATATCAGAGTGTTGTCAAGCACAGAGGTGCGTGTGATCATACATTGAGAGTACCAGTTCTCAGTAAAACAGCAGATGCCTTCATCACGTATGTCTAAAATTTGGCACAAGGTGGCAGGATTAATTTCCATGTGGACACCCTTAAGAATGAGGCTGAAGCTAGTAAGCCCTCGTGATCCATTTACTGCAGCATAAAAGGCCCTAACTAGGCGTGGATATTGTGGTTCGTTGATGCGGAGGAAGGAAGTCCATCCTAATTGATCAAACATTTCTTCAATATTAAATCCACCTTCTTTCAAATCATCAAGACAAATAATCTTCCCATTAACCACGGACTTATTTTGCCACTTGGAAATGTAATTTGTTTCCAATTCAGGTGAGCTAAACAAATTGATAGAGATTTTGGAAGAGGAGGATCGAGATTTTTTGACAAGAGGTTTCTTGGGCTTTTTGGGAGTGGAACCAGTAACCTCCTTGTTAACAGTTTTAACAGATGGTGATGGTTGAATTTGTTCAGCAGATACAGTTTGCTCAGAATCATCCGAGTTAATCAAATGAACAGTATTGTCTTGAGTTGCTGACCTCTTGGATGAAACAGCCCCAGACATGATCCTGGAGGATCGTCTTTTTGGCGTGGAGGATGTACTGGAGGATGAAGCTTTAGTGGTGCGTTTTTTAGATTTATTGGAGGGAGAGGGAATATTCGAACATGGTTCAGGAGGAGGAGACTTGGTTGAGGGTGGTTGAGTTGTAGTTGCCTCAGAATTCCCTTCATCATGGTGATCGGACTCCGTACTTGAGTAGTAATCCTGAATGGATTCATCTTCGTGAGATGAAGCTTTGCGTCTGGCAATAATTTTGGTACGAGCCATTGAGTTTGGGTTTAGGAAAGGAAGGAAAAAGTGTGCTGAATGTTTGAATGAGGTTTGAAGGATGCAGAGGAAGGATGTTCAGCGCATTAAGTAAAGGAGGATGGGAGATGAAGTGACTAATTAAGAGAGGAGGCGTGTGAAGGTTCCCTAGGTAGTCATTATGATGAAGGCGCTGGGCTTTAGGCGCGTGGGAGATTGGACAGGCACAGCCGTCTGCGCATTTAATGCAGCGGCCAAAGGGAACACGCCACGCAACCGGCCAATGGGGAGAGAGGCGCGTGCTTGCGTGTTTCCAGGAGAATCCCAAAAGAGGAAACTGCATCCTCTGAGTCTATCTCCCGTCCTCTCACTTTTCTAACTTAGAACAAAAACTACTTATGCAGCCAGTTTTGATAAATCATTTCAAGGATTAATTATAAAAATTAAACAATTAAAAATAAGAGAAGCATAGACATAATACAATGGATAAAACACTAAATCAATTAATTTCAGAAAAATTAATGATAGAAAGTTTTTTCAAAATGTTTTTGAAGCGATCCTCCTGAAGAGGTTTCGTAAAAATGTCTGCCAATTGATTTTCAGTGTCAATGAAAATTAATTCAATGTCACCTTTTTGCACATGATCTCTTATGAAATGATGTTTAATTTCTATATGCTTAGATCTAGAATGCTGTATGGGATTTTTTGAAAGATTAATTGCACTAGTGTTATCACAGAGGATAGGAATTTTAGTGTACCTTAGTGAATAATCTTCAAGTTGATTTCTTACCCAGAGGATTTGAGAGCAGCATTGAGCAGCTGACACATATTCAGCCTCCGTGGTTGAAAGTGCAATTGTGCTTTGCTTCTTGCATGACCAGCTGATTAGGGATTTACCAAGAATTTGGCAACCTCCACTTGTGCTTTTCCTTTCGATTTTATCTCCCGCATAGTTAGCATCACAGTAGGCTATGAGATCAAGATCTGAGCTTTTCTCATACCAGATTCCAAAATTTATTGTGCCAACAAGGTATCTCAGAATCCTCTTAACTGCTGTAAGGTGAGATTCTTTTGGAGAGGATTGAAATCTTGCACAAAGACCAACAGCAAATACTATGTCTGGTCTGCTTGCAGTTAAGTATAATAAGGATCCAATCATCCCTCTATACTCTTTCTTAGAAATTGGAGTTCCTTCATCATCTTTGTGAAGTGTGGAGGATGGGTGCATAGGAGTTCCCATACTCTTGGCTGAACTCATGTGGTATTTTTTGAGAAGATCTTTAGTGTATTTTTCTTGTGAGATGAAAATACCATCTTTGAGTTGTTTGATTTGCAAACCAAGAAAAAATTTCAACTCACCCATCATACTCATCTCAAACTCACTTTGCATAAGTTTTGAAAATTCTTCACACATCTCTTCATTAGTGGATCCAAAAATTATATCATCCACATAAATTTGGACAATTAATAAATCTTCTTTAGATGTTTTCTTGAAGAGAGTAGTATCAATCTGTCCTCTAATGAATCCATTTCCCTTAAGAAAAGAGCTTAACCTCTCATACCAAGCTCGAGGAGCTTGTTTCAATCCGTAAAGAGCTTTTGAGAGTTTGAATACGTGGTTGGGCTTCTTTTCATCAATAAATCCAGGAGGTTGTTTGACATAAACCTCCTCGTTTAAGAATCCATTCAAGAAATCACTTTTGACATCCATTTGGTATAGTTTTATACCTTTATGAGTGGCATATGCTAGGAGGATGCGTATGGCTTCTAGTCTTGCAACCGGTGCAAATGTTTCATCGTAGTCAATTCCCTCTTGTTGATTGTATCCTTGAGCAACAAGCCTTGCTTTGTTTCTTACTACCTCTCCATCCTCATTCAGTTTGTTTCTAAAAATCCATTTTGTTCCAATGATGGATTTTTCAAGTGGAGGAGGTACAAGGTTCCATACCTTGTTTCTTTCAAATTGTGAGAGTTCTTCCATCATGGCTTCAACCCATGATTTGTCACAAATAGCTTGATCAATATTTTTTGGTTCAATTTGTGAAATCATAGCCATGGTTGCTGTATTTCCTCGTAGGGACTGCCTAGTTCTTACTCCATCAGATGTGTCTCCAATAATCAGATCTGGAGGATGATAAGTGACAGTTTTCCATCCTCGTGGAGGTTGCTGAGAGGATGGACCAGATTCGTCCTCTTCGTTTGGACTGGGTGCTTTGGAGGATGAAGGTTCATCTTCCTCAGATTTATCAATTTTTTCTAAGCACAAGTCATCAAACTCATCAAAAATAACATGCATGGATTCCTCCACAATTTGAGTTCTAAGATTATAAACTCTATAACCTTTAGAAGAAGTGGAGTATCCTAAAAACAAACCTTTGTCGGATTTTGAATCAAATTTTCCCAAATTTTCTTTATTGTTTAATATGTAACAATAACACCCAAATATATGAAAATATGAGATGTTTGGTTTTCTTCCTTTCCATAGTTCATATGGAGTTTTGTTTAGTATTTTTCTAATGGATACACGGTTTAAAACATAGCATGCCGTATTTATTGCTTCGGCCCAAAAATATTTTTCAATATTAGCTTCATTTAAAATGGTTCTAGCCATTTCTTGCAATGTTCTATTTTTCCTCTCAACAACTCCATTTTGTTGAGGGGTTCTTGGGCAAGAAAAATTGTGAGAAATACCATTTTCATCAAAAAGATTTTTGAAAGAATCATTTTCAAATTCACCTCCATGGTCACTTCTTACGGAGATAATTTTTGATCCCTTTTCATTTTGGATCTTTTTACAAAAATAATGAAAAGCCTCAAAGGCATCATTTTTATGTTTTAAAAATAAGACCCAAGTAAAACGTGAAAAGTCATCAACAATTACAAATCCGTATCTTTTTCCACTAAGGCTAGGAGTTTTAATAGGACCAAAAAGATCAATATGAAGTAGCTCAAGAGGATGGTTTGTGGAAACAATATTTTTAGAATGAAAGCTACTTTTTACTTGTTTTCCTTTGGCACAAGCTTCACAAATTTTGTCTTTTTCAAAATCAATTTTTGGAAGGCCTTTAACTAGATCTAATTTGGACAATTTAGAAATAGTGTTTAAACTTATGTGACCGGCTCGTTTGTGCCATACCCATTTATCCTTTTCAATGGATACAAAACAAGATTCAGTAGGCAAATCATCAAGATATAGCTCATATAAATTCTTTTTTCTAAAACCGGAAAAGAAAACTCTACCCGAGGATGAGTGTTTAACCTCACATAGATTGGGTTTAAAAATAACTTCAAAACCATTATCACAAAGTTGGCTAATACTAAGCAAGTTATGTTTTAAACCATCTACATATTGAACATTTTCAATTTTGGCAGAATTTTTATTACCTATGATACCGTTACCTTTTATTTGAGCTTTATCGTTATTTCCGAATGTGACCGATCCTCCATCCTTTATTTCCAATGAAATAAAGCAATCTCTATCCCCTGTCATATGCCTTGAGCAGCCACTGTCCAAGAACCAAGGCCTTCTTTTGTTGATCAGAGGATGTACCTGAGTTTGAGTTCAATAGTGACTTAGGTACCCATATAGAGGTGGGTCCTTGTGGGTTAGTCCGTCCTCTTGAGAGGAATTTTCTTTTGTGATAACAAATAGAATCTTGATGTCCAGGTTTACCACAATAAGAACATCCTTTCTTGATGTTATCTGCCCTTTTCTTGACATAACATCTTTTAACCGTATGTCCAAGTTTTTTGCAAAAGGTGCATCTTGGCCTATCCTCTTGTTTCTTTGGAATAAAAAATTTTTCATAAAGTTTTTGTTTTTGAGAACTTTTAAATCCAATCCCAGCTTTGTCAAAAATTCCAGATTGTGATCCCATAATCTTTTGAAAAGTATCAGTGGATTTAACAAAGTTAGAAAGATCATTTTTGAGTTCTTTAACCTCTATTTTCAAAATTTCTTTCTCTGCATCCTCTTCTGGAGGATTGGTTATGACAGTCTTTTTGTTTAAAGTAGAGTATTGCTCAGATAGCTTTTCATGAGATAACTGCAGCTCTTGAATTGTTTGTTCATATTTTTTATTCTTAGCTTGTAGTTCCTCATTTAGCTTCTTTATTTCAAAAAATTGGTTTTTAAGAAATCCACATTTTTGAGATAAAGTGTTTGAGTCATTTAAAAGATTGTCAAACTCTATTTCTAGTTGTTCACAATTAGGACAAAGTTCAGATATGCTTACCTTTCCATTTTCTGTGTTTGCCATGAGACAGAGGTTGGCCTCTTCTTCCTTTTCTTGCTCCGAGGATGAGTCATCACTATCATCCCACGTGATCATCATGGACTTGTTTTTGAAAGGAAATTTTCTTGATCCCTTTTTGTTTAGAGGACACTCAGTTTTGTAGTGACCCAACTTGTTGCAACCAAAGCAAGTAATCTGACTTTTGTCAGATTTTTCTTTTTGAGGAGATCTCTTGTCCTGTCCTCTACGAGTTATCATCCTCTGGATCCTTCTGGAAATGAGAGCTAGTTCATCTTCATCCTCAGATAGAGGATAGTCTGCACTTTCTCTCTTAGTAACTTCTTCAGCTCTTTTGGAGGATGAACTTTCTGTTTGGCTTGTTTTGAGAGCTATCATTTTTCCTTTTTTGCTTGGTTTGTCAGCCAGCAACAGAGGTTCATGAGCTCTTAGAGTTCCCACCAAATCTTCTAATTTCATGTTGGCCAAGTCTCTTGCTTCGGTGATGGCAGTCACCATTGGTCTCCATTCTTTTGGTAAACTCCTCAAGATTTTTCTTATCCTCTCTTGAACGGAATATACCTTTCCAAGAGATCTGAGATTGTTTAATATGATTGTTAATCTTGAGAACATTTCATCAATCGTTTCTTCCTCCTTCATTTCAAATAACTCGAACTCTCTTACTCCCATGTCAATCCTTGCTTCCTTCACATGACTTGATCCTTCATGATGAATCCTTAGAGTATCCCAAAGTTCCTTGGCGTTTTTGCATTCTTCAACTCTATCATATTCTTCCCTGCTCAAAGCACACGTTAGAAATAAATGAGCTTTAGAGTTTAGGAGTACCTTAGCATTTTCATCCGCCGTCCATTGTGCTTGAGGTTTCTCATCGGAGGTTGCATCCGTGTTGTTGACTCTAATGACATGATCCCCATTTTCAATAACAGACCACATGTTGTTATCTTGAGATATGAGAAACAATCTCATCTTACTTTTCCAGTGGTAGTAATCTGTACCATCAAAGTAAGGAGGTCTAGTGGAGGATCCTCCTTCAGGAACATACTTAGCTTTCGACATTTTTCCTTTGGATCTTTTTCTCTTACACTGTTAAATGTAATATTTATAGAGAACCTTGCTCTGATACCAATTGATGAAGCTAAAATCACTAGAAGGGGGGTTGAATAGGGATTTTGACGTTTAAAAATTATTTTCAAAGTGTATGAGTTTCTGTCCTCTCAGTGAGGATGCGAACTAAAAATTGATTTTTAAACTTTTCAAGAAAACTCAGAATAAGTGCAAGGAAATGTAAAGGGATAGACACACAAATTTTATACTGGTTCACCCAATGATGGCTACGTCCAGTCCTCACAACCTTGTGAGATTTTCACTAAAGATCAACAGATCAACCTCTTGCCGAGGATGATTACACCTTGTGTATTCTCAAGCTTCACCAAGCTTACAATCAACTTTCAAATGTTTTCAAGTTCAACTAACTTGAAAATTTACAGAGTAATATGAGTATGATTTGATTTCTCTCAACTAAAACACTTTCTAAAAGATTTTTCAAAAGATCTAATGTATGAATAGAGAAAGTGTGAGGAGAGGATGAATATTGCTTAAGATGAATGATATGATTCTTGATCTTTTTTCTGCAATATTGGTGTGTGTTGTAATGAAGAGCTTCCTGCCCTTTTTATAGAGTCCTAGATAGCTCATTCATGTGTTAAAAGCCTTATGACCGTTGAGGAGGATGCAGAAGTTTGTCCAATGGTCTTTGTGCTGAAATTACAACATTGCCATCCAGCCATCCTTGGACCTATGCAGTCCATCCTCTGCGTAGCCTTTACTCTTGGTCTTGTGTAGCCTTTTGATTTTTTCATTCTTCAAGACTTGTGACTTCTATTTTGAGCTTGTTTGCAGCTGCCTTTCAATATCTTGACTTTGCTTTATTTTTCCAATCACTCAAGAGTGAAATATAGGGCTGCCCTTAGCCTTTTCACATGGCATGGAGACTTGCAAACATGTCACTTCTTGAATCCCAAAGCTACAAGCTATCCTTGGACCTTGTATAGCTAGCCTTGTGATTTCTTTTGATCAAATGCTTCATATTATTGCTTATTCATGCTGATTTGATCTCTGTTGATGGATTAAAAACGTTATTCTCGCGAGGATGGAAAAACTCAACTTGAAGACCCATCCTCTGGCCATCCTCCAGCTCGAAACCTTAATGAATTAATCCAGATTTTTCTTCCTTTTGTTCTAAATGATGATTAACCTGCTTTCTTATAATAATTCACTCAAAAGCACAGATTAGTATTAACCACAATCATAATCTCTTAAGTAATTTTGTTATCATTAAAATCAAATGAGAGATTTTGTCTCAACACATTTCATCAAACACCACAAAAGCATGCCTCGAGGTTGTGGTGTCGTGTCTTCTTGAATCTTGATCCAACCAAGAAAAAAAAGATATTTGCACTTACATTGGAAATAGTTATAGAATAAATTCATATTTAATAAATGATAAATAGATAAAAGAGAAATGTTTATTGCATTATGAGTTATTATTAATGTTTGTTTATTGTTGATTTTTGTTGTTGTTGATGAAATAAAATGTAATAGATTAAATGAAATTGTGTTCTATATGAAGAATAGAAATATATGAAGAATAGAAAGAGAAGAGATTCTAGCTATGACAACTAAGCAAATAAGTGAAGTGACACAAATAGAGTTATTTGGCATAAAATGTGATTAGGTGTCAAATGCATAGTTTGAGAGTCTATTTTAATATATTATAATAGATTATATGTAAAAATAAATTTCGAATTGTACATTAAGATATATTGTTGATCACATTTAAATTAGGACAATTTCAATAAAAAAAAAGTAATCGAAATTATATTTCATTCCAAGAAATACATGTTAATTTTGCTCTTATAATTCAGTGGGTATTTTATTTTTCACCCTTATAAAATTACTCAATTTTGATTTTGTAGGTTTTTTTATAAGATAAAATTTAGATTAAGGGGGAGACGCCCCCATCCAAGGTCAAGAAAATAAAATAAAAATAATCTTCATTGAAGGTAAGAGAGAATCACTATTCTCAAACCCAAGTCATATTTACATGTAAGTGGAAGGTTCAACCATTTTTGTCAACCACAATTGATGAAATCCTAATTTTTATCTCTAAAAATATTATTTTCTTTTTATTTCTGTATCTTTTAAAAAAATTGATTTTTATCCTTCTAAAATTTGATATCACTGTTTTGGTCATCGGTTATATTTATATTTACGACAGTTAAATATAAAATCATTTAAGACCAAAGAAAAAATTAATACATTGTTATATGTCACCTTGGATGATTATGTGACCTTTTGTAAAACACATAAGTCAGTTATGTTTGCCCACAACGTAAACACATAAGCTGAGACACCTCAAAGAGATTGAAAAGTAGATCGAAGATGTAAACCATACTATTAACATAACATACTAATAATCCTAAAAAAAAAAATCATAACATACTAACAAATAATATTAAGTCTTTAAAAGAAGCCATTGTGCATGTCACAAAATACTAAGTAATGAGACCAAAATAATGCTAATCTGCAATACGCTAATCTGCAAAATAATAATACTAAGAAGTAATGAGACCAAAATAATACTAAAAAAAGCCGTTGTGCATGTCACAAAATAATGCTTTAAAAAATGAAGAAAAAAAAATGATAGTCCAAAACTAATAAGTAATGAGACCAAATCAAAATTTCATACATTAATCACAAAAAATATATTTAGTCTTCATTCTATATATTTTACAAAAAATATATTTAATCTTTTTTTTGTCTATATTTTTTTGGCTGAACGTGTATGTCTCTTTTTGCAGAAAATAATTCTTGTAATACCCAACGAGAATTCAAAACCATACCCATACCATGGTTTTGATATATTTTGGGACTAATTTCTTTTTTCAAATAAACTGATTTTACAAATTAAGAAACAACATATATATCTCTTTTTTTAAAAAGACTAACTAATATATCATTATTAAAATTTATATATCAAAATATCATTTTTTTTTCAACTTCAGGAGGTCGCATCTCAGTCCTGCTACCACATAAAA
The DNA here is from genome assembly GCA_037974735.1 of Cicer chorassanicum. NCBI lineage: Eukaryota > Viridiplantae > Streptophyta > Magnoliopsida > Fabales > Fabaceae > Cicer > Cicer chorassanicum. The sequence continues at coordinate 19,010,455 of JBBPBP010000001.1, forward strand.
ATGATTATTTTTGTCTGCAATAGGAGATCAAATTTTAGAGATACGATTATCTATAACTTTTTAATTTTTTTTTATTTTTTAACTTTTCTGCACTATAAAATTATAGATAGTCGCATACTAGAGATGCAATATCTTAATATAGAAAAAAAATCATCCTTTAAATAATCGCAGTGCAGAAATGCGATTTTCTAAAAATAAAAAAAAATAAAACATTTTAATATATAAATTTTAATATAAAATATACTGATTAATTTAAGAAAAAAATATACATACAAAAATTCCACAGTGATACTAGCATAAGAAGTATCTAGCAAGTACTTTGGTTTTTTCCGAGTAACATCGTAGTTGCTGTTCATAACACGTAACACGTAGGGACTTTGTCCTCTTAAATGAATCCATCTAACTTGAGTCAAATCATTGAACTTTCTGAATTTCAAAAGTCTATGATTAAATCTCGGAACATATAATTTGAAAACAGTATGTTTGATTAATTTTTTGAATGTGCTGCACAAAAGGGTGTTTGAATTGAATGGGGTCGTAGGCTCATAAGAAGTGTATATTTTATTTTTAAAATACAATGTCGCGTGTCATTATTTGTGATGTTTTGTCTCTTCAAGACATGTTATATCATCATGTTCTGTTTATTACGACAAGTGTGCACGAGTGCTGGATTATGATACTTTTGTTAGGTCAATCTAAAACTCCTTTAATTTGTAAAATTATTTTGTGTTTTTATTTTTAAAACATTATCACATAAGAAAAATAAAGTTATAGTTAATTAAAATATATTTTTAAAAATAATAAAAATATTTTTTAATATTTTTAAAAATATAAACAATTATTCACTTATCTCTTCGTTTATTTATCGACGAATAAAATTAAATTAAAAAATGTTTTGTAACAATGTTTTTCACGTTTCATTTCAATTGTAATAATTGAAACGCAATCCACTCCCAATCCACTCCGGTACTATGTACTTACAATTCTTCGTTGGAGTTGATTCAAATTGTCCATCTTAAAATAACTCTCACATCACTCATTATGGTAAATAAACAGGACGGCTAATCCATTGTTTGCTAATACCAATAAAACTAGTTTATATATGGCCAAAACTACTCATCGCAATATGGGGTACCTTTGATTACCCAACCTTTTTTTGTTTTGATAAGTGAATATAGTTTTAGATTTATCTACTCCAATAATATATAATATGTTATACTAAATAAGTTTATTAATGATAAAATTAGAAGAAATAAAAAGTTAAAAAATTATTATTTAATTGATAACTCTATTTATATTATTTTAACATTTTCAATCTCTATTGCAACTACAAATAAAATATTTTTAACAATAAAATTTGTCAAGACTTGACTCGTAAAGAACAACAAAATCATATTATTTTTCATAAAAATTTCTTTTACTAACAATTGTCTGTCCCTACTCTCTTCTCAAAATTTTCTCTCTTGTTAGATAACCGTTGAATGAGATATTATCATGCAAAAACTTGTTGATCTTCTGAAACATAATAAAATTCAATATCATTATTTTAGTCATAAGATTCAAGATGAATTATTAATATCTATAAAAAAATTAATGAATTGATTAATATCACATCAAATATAGTAAAATTTATTATTTATTTATGACTTATAAAAAAAATAAAGATTTTGAATTAAAAAAAAAAAAATAGAACAACAAATTTAAACTTCTTGGAAAACACCCAAATTCTCATGGACCACCTTGACCATCCCACTCAGTCACAACTGTAGCGCACATTATTCACTTCAATCTGCTATTTATCTTCTATGTCATTACGAAGAGAAGTTTCCAACATCCTATAGCGAAGAACTAGAATACCTGTTGTGTTTTGTTACTTGTGAGATTTTTTATTTGTTAGTTATGCCTTGCTATATTTCATGTTTTATTTATTTATTATTATTCATTTATTACTCATACATCTCATTTTTATGATAAAATTTAAAAATATGTAGAGGAAAATTCAAATTTTAGTTTTTCTCTCCCTGGCCTTTTTTCCAAAACAATGCAAATAACTTTACTATTTAAAGTAATTAGTAACATTAAAAAAAGAGAAGTCATATATACAATGAAAGAGAAGATTCTACAAAAAAAACTGATTTTCAAGCGTGAAATATATATTTGAGGTGAGACTTAAATGCCAAGTAACAGAGCTAAAATTAACATTCAACATAGAGAGACTAGGAAATACAGTACCATACAAGTTATATTATATCTATGCATTATGCTACAGAGGCAAAATAGCTAGAGAGAATGGAATCAACATATAATGCTAATGATCAGGACTTAGAGTCATCATGTGACTCATCCTCTGCCACCTTTTCCTTGCTAAACATTGCTCTTCCTGCTTGAACAAATTGGCTCATTATCTTAGCTTTGATTTGGCCTCTTTTTGGAGGAGCTCTAACTGTCTTAGTTATTGATTCAACATTTCCATTTGTTTTTGGCATTGTTTCAAATGAAGGAGTTTTTTTTAGAATAAGAAGTAGCAGGACAGAAGAAGCTAGAAGAGAGTTTATGCCAAAGACAAATTAAGAGTAAAATAAAACATGAAAATAAGTGTTTGTGGGGGGCAAAAGTGTAAGGCATGCATATTTATATTGTTGGGAATGAGACATCAAGTTCTGTTACATGGTCCCTTTGGCCCCCCCAAATAATATGTTGAATGAAGACCCTAATTTGTGGCAGTGCTCAATGCTAATTTTTCACACATTAGAGTCACTAAAGTGATAATTAAATATGTTTTCTACCATAAATACAACTTATTATTAGTGGGTTATTTCTTGCACATTTCATATTAAGTGAAAAGTCTTTTTGATATTAAGAGATGATTACATCAACATGTTCCATAAAAAGAAAACATGATGTGACATAATTGATAGATAATTGAGTCTTTTAATATTTGGTCATGAGTTCAATCTCTAGGTAATCAGTGCGTATAGAAAAATATATATTAGGAAATATTAATTTCTTAAATGAATATATGTATCTCGAATGATTAGTCTCTGACTTTCGACTAACAGACACCATAAAAAAGAAGAAATTATGATCAGAAAATACAAATAATAAATTGTCAATCAAATATGATTTGTTGAATTTTGAAAATAATTAGTGCAACTATGTACGGGTAAAGTACTAGTTCATGTTAATTAGTTAGATTTTGACCACATGCTAATCAAGACATTTAGTTAATTGAAGTGAAGGTGAAAACATATAATTACTACTTGGACAGTTGGATAACACAATAGACCAAGTCAAGTCCTTGGTTGCTTTTATGAAGCTAAGGATAAAAAGAAATTCTTAACCAATGTATGGTATTGGACCCTCTTTTGTGTCTACCATGATAAGGGCCCAACTATGTTACCAAATTAGAAAAGGTAGACAATTACCTAACGTGTGTTCTTTTGATTTGTACTAGGGGAGCACAAAATTGTGGAAAAAGTTGTTAATAATAGTATCTAGGTTCACTTGTTTGTATTTGAAGCACATTGCGTGCAATGACACAATTGATAAGTGTTTTTTTTTACAAACAAAAATATTGGTTTTTCAATTCTAGCATTGGTCATATTTTCTCAAACTAATAAGACACAGTGAAATAATGCATTCGTGTATGCATTACTAAAACATGTCTCATCTTTGTTCTCTTTTATATATCAATCAACGTAATTTTTTGCAACATGAGTTTCTGTTTCTTGCGAGAATGTTGGCTCTACAACCATACTTGTGTCAACCGCAATGTTATTAATTTTTGCAAGAAGAAATTGTAATAATGAAGCTAAATGTTTTATAAAAAAATTATAGTTAAAAATAGAAATCTACCCAAAAGTGGGCAATATCAGAATTTGTACTCATAAAAGGTAAAATTTACCTTGAAATACACATAGTTTTTTTTTTATGTATTAAAACTCACACGCCACACACAATTACGAAATTTTAGATTTAAATTAAAAAAGTTAAAATATAATGTTCAGTTTAATAATATTAGTATTTATTAGTTGAGTTAAACTTTACGAACACGTAAAATTCATTTTTAGTAAAGGTTGATTAAAACAAGAGTAAAGAAAATGATTTAATTAATTTTAAATGGAAAAAACGCCACCATGACCATATAAAGAAATTAAAAAGCAAGTAGAGCCCACGCCTAGAATGCGAAGAATCCAATAGGTGCAAGCAACAAACATTGCAAATCATCACTAGGCTTCCTCCCACTTTCAACCATCAACACTTCACTACAAAATCAGAATCACTTAAGATTCCAACAGCACACATAATAGTTTTGTTTTTGCCATTTATTGGATTTGATGATTTGTGATTCTTTCTTATAGTGGTAGGGCATTACAAATATAAAAAACTATGGATTAGAGTTTCATTTGTTATTAATTAGAAACTCTATATATACAAAAATTTGATATAATCATTTTCTATTACTTTTTCTAATTTGTTCCAATTTACCTTCATAACTATAAAACAGTTTTAAACCTTTCTTTTATCTCATTGTATGAATATCATATTTTCCAATAAAAACTACACTTTAAAACGAAGATATTTTGTAGTGTTGTTGGATATATACTGAAAAAGTATGTTGGGTAGTGAAAATAAATTTTATGGTGAATAAATATTTGAGAAAAATGTGCCCGCTTTGTATCAGTTGTTGTTGTAGTGGTCGTGTTTCTAGTTAAACTGTGATTTGTTTTTGTAAAGTGGGTAAAAAACAAACTGAGGCCCATAATTTAAAATAAATAAAGTAAATATTCAACACACCTCCCAAACCCATCCTTTCTCATCAATTTACTCTAAGTTGACTAGTTGATAATATTATTTTATCTAAAGTCAACTTTTAATAGTGTAAAATTGATTTGAAAGCTGTTATAGAAGGAAAATTCTGAAGGAAGAAACAAAAATAATACGTCGCACATATAATAATAATAATAATAATAATAATAATAATAATAATAATAATAATAATAATAATAATAATAATAATAATAATAATAATAATAATAATAACAATAATAATAATAATAATAATAATAATAATAATAATAATAATAACAATAATAATAATAATAATAATAATAATAATAATAATAATAATAATAATAACAATAATAATAATAATAATAATGGGCCAAGCCCATACCTAAGACAGATGGATTCTTGGATTTGGATCTTTTACACTATTCTCTCATAGTGTTAGTTTCGGTCACTATAATGCATATGTTTCGATAAAACTACTATCATATTTTTAGTAATGTTATGGTAATAATTTGTTAATTCTCAAAATATTATTATAGACATATAATTAGAGTAGTATTCGTTGAGTTTATTATTGAAATAATTAAATTCAACATTGCAACTAGTAATATCAATTCCATAGACTAATTATATGAGCTATAATTGAATGCAACTGTCCAATTTATACATTATTTTAAGGGAATTAACAACAATATTAAATACACTAAAATTATACATTTAAATGTTTTATTTTAACCATTTTATTATATCCAATTGTTATTGATAAATTCAAAAGACACTTTTACATAGGATACTAACAACTTTTGTTAAATACTCTGAAAATATTAATTTAAATAATTTAATTAGAC
>JBBPBP010000001.1:19024204-19047348 GCA_037974735.1 Cicer chorassanicum
TTTTTCTATTTTTTAAACTTCGAATTTATACCTATGAAAATACAAAGCTGGTTAACATATGTCCTTATGGCACATTTTAAAGAATTCAAAAATAAAAGTATTTCAATAAAAAAAATTGATTTTTGAATTTTTAATTCATGTGCTTTAGAGTACATGTCATTTTAGGTTTTTTTAATTTTTATTTTCGGGAATATATATTGTTCTTTTGTTTGACTTTTGTATTTAATTTTAGTTCCATACCCCTACAGTTTAATGTATAAACAAATAAAAAATTAATATATTTAATTTAAATTTAAATTAAATACATTAATTTTTAATTATATTTCTATTTATATTTGAAATTAAAATAATATAATTTATTAGAACGCTGCATTTTATCGTTATTGGAGTGTAACACAATTATAATTATCAATAATATTGTGTTGTTCGGCAATCTAAACACACACACAAAAGACATGTTAAGTGGCATATATCAACATTTTTGTCGAAATATATTTATGATTCGGCTTGGCAGCCTACCCAAAAAGTCAGAAAACAATCTGCCATCACAATGCATATTTGGATAACCTTGTTCCACGTGTACCAATTTTTTGGAGACAAATGGGTAACAGAACTAGAAAAAAGAAAAACAGGAAGCGATAACAACATGTTTATCCAACGAGGTGTCAAGGACCATACAACCACATAAAAAAGGTAAAGAAAAAAACGTTAAATTAGTGAGAGGCACATGATCCTTGTGGGGGCCATCCATACCTGCAACTATCGCTAATGCGTTCCAGAACTTGTGGCTTGGAGCAATTGCCGAACCCGAACCCACGTGGGACCCATTCAACAAACAACTCTTTCAGCTTCAGGCACTATCAAACCACAAGTTGATTAACACGTGGCAGCTCCATATAAATGAAGATGATTGATCTAATTATAGTACACTCGGTTTTATCCATTTTATTTTTCTAGTCATTTTATTTTATTCAACTTACAAAACTTTAAAGTACATAAACTACATAATAAAGGCTAATTTAAAAATTTTATGTATATTAATAAAAAGATAATAAATCAAATTTATTTATTTTGTGTAAATGTTTTAAATTAGTTTTAATTAATGTTTTAGTTAAATAATGATAATAAGATGTAGTAAATTACTCCTTGTGATTATAAGCAAAATTCCTAATTTTATGTTTATTAAAAAAATTAGTTGATGGCAATCTATTTTTTTTTAAACAACATTATTAAATAAAGTAAAAATAGATAAGTTTACTTAAATAAATATATTTTAGAACAACATATTTTTTAAACGAGACTTATATTAAAGACTTATAGCCAAAAGACTAAGGCATACTAAGAAGTCTGTAGAGGCCAAATTAAAAGCATAGACTTATATAATTGAATTAATTTAGTAAATTATTTGAATAAAAAGGAAAGAAGTGGTGTTTGTAAAAAATCAAATCAAGTATATATATATATATATATTATTGATATTTTTATTATTATTATTATTATTATTATTATTATTATTATTATTATTATAGAATCAAAATAAAAATGTTGTAATGTGGTGAACCAGTGATCTTTCAATTGTTATATGATATATGATGGAAGTGCTTATCCATCCTAGTCATGGGCTTCCAATTAATTGAAACATGAAGGTGAAAGTGCGTAGATTATACTCTAATAGTAAGTGAGAAAAATAACAAAAGGTCTCCGATCCTTAGAGAAGTATATATATTTATGTCAGCCCTTATCCATAATTGGTTATAATTGATATGTTATTGTTGTTTGTCTAGTAGTTGTGTTCTTTGTGAGTCGCAATAAGGTCCCGAGTTCATCATTGGTTGGGCTTTCTTTTTGAATAAATTCCGCCTTGAAAAGGCGCAATGGTTGATTTTAAAATGAAAAGATGCATTGGTTGGTTTCAATTGTTGAACGTTATATGTATATATACCGTTTCGCACCTATAAATAATGTCACTTTGGACAGAATGAAGACACGAATTTGAAGAGATTGTCATCCACTTTTCCCACTTATTCTTATATTCTAAGTCATCTTATTCTTCTCTAATGCATGAGTGAAGAATAGGAAACATTATTTTGTAACATACTATTGAAAGATACGCTCGGTGTGATAGTGCAAATCATATCAAAATTTTCCAAAATACCCTGAAGGAGATTCGCTGGTTATCTCATTTGCATCCGATTGTGGGGGCGAATCGAACCTAAAGGCTAGTGTAACAACACGCTTTAGAATTTGCTACAGATACTCTTCATCAACAACTTCACTATTAAAGTCTTGCAACAATTGACACCAACAGATCCAACAATCTTTAGGTTCGATTTTATTTTAAATCAATGGTTGCATCACTTAAAGAAATGACTTCTAATTTTGTGAAGTCGGAGAAATTCGATGGAGGAAACTTTATTCGTTGGCAGAAAAAGATGAAATTCCTTCTTACAACTTTGAAGGTGGTGTATGTTCTGAACACCACAAGACCACTAGAAAAGGAAGTGGAAACATTAGCAGAAACTAGAGAAAGGCAGAAGTGGGATCATGATGACTACATGTGCATGGGCCATATTCTCAACGGAATGTCTGACTCCTTGTTCGATATATATCAAAGTAGCATCTCTACAAAGGAACTATGGGAGAAATTGGAGTCAAGATATATGCAAGAAGACGCTACAAGTAAGAAGTTTCTTATTTCTCAATTTAATAATTATAAAATGGTTGATAATAAATCAGTAATAGAACAAATGCATGAAATTGAACGTATTCTTAATAACTACAAACAACATCAGATGCACATGGATGAAACCATTATTGTATCCTCCATAATAGACAAACTTCCACCTTTATGGAAAGATTTCAAAAAATCTATGAAACATAAGAAAGATGACGTATCTCTTGAGCAATTGGGTAATCATCTTCGTTTAGAAGAAGAGTACCGTAAGCAAGAGGATACTAAAAATCAATTTTCTCATGAAAAGGTTCATGTAATGGAGGAAGGAAATTCAAGCAAAACTTTTAAGAAAAGAAATCGAGATTTTGATAAATCTCATGAAAAACATTATGGTAATGATGAACAAAGAAAGAAAAGAAAAGGAAGTTGTTATCATTGTGGAAAACCAGGACACTTTAAAAATGAGTGCAGGTTCTTGAAAAGCAAGAACAAAGAGAAGAATTCAAGTGCAACAAAAGATAATCTTGTTGTTGTCATTTATGAACTCAACATGATTGAAGATGTTGAATCTTGGTGGATAGACTCTGGTGCTACCCGCCATGTGTGCAAAAACAAAGAACTATTTAAGACCATTGATGAAGAAGATGGAAGTGTTTTGTACATGGGAAATGCCTCAACTGTCCAAGTCAAAGGAAAAGGAACAGTGGAGATTGAATTCACTTCTGAAAAAATACTTACTCTTAAAGATGTATTTTATGTTCCTGATGTTAGGAAGAACTTGATTTATGTACCTTTAATTAATAAGTTTGGTTTCAAATGTGTATTTGAGGGAGATACATTTATTCTCTCTAAAGGGGGTATGTTTGTAGGGAAGGGTTACCTTTGTGAGAACATGTTTAAATGTAATGTTATTAGTAACTATAATAATAATATGATTTCTGCTTATATTGTTGAGTCTTTTGATTTATGGCATATGCGACTAGGACATGTTAACTTTAGAAAATTGAATGACATGATGAAATCAAATTTAATTCCGAATTTTGACAAAAATTCAAATTCATGTACTACTTGCATGTTAACTAAAATTACAAGACAACCTTTTAAAAGTGTTGAAAGAAGTTCTAAGGTATTAGATTTAATTCACTCTGATGTATGTGATTTACATGGCTGGCCTACAATTGGTGGTAAAAAGTATTTTGTCACTTTTATTGATAATTACTCTAGATTCTGTTATGTTTATTTAATGCACTCTAAGAATGAAGTTTTATACAAATTTAAAATATTTAAAGCACAAGTAGAACTTCAACATGAAACTTTTATTAAGTGTTTTAGAAGTGATAGGGGAGGAGAGTTCTATCATCCTGAGTATTTTGAGTCCACTGGTATTGTGCATCAAACAACTGCACCATATTCCCCACAACAAAATGGAATTGTAGAAAGGAAAAATAGGGTATTAGAAGAAATGGTGAATGCCATGTTATCCTATTCTGGTTTATCTAAAGGTTATTTGGGTGAAGCCATGCTAACTGCATGTTATTTGCTAAATAGAGTTCCCAATAAAAGGAACAAGATAACCCCATATGAATTCTGGAAGAAAAGAAAACTCAATCTTAATTATATAAAAGTTTGGGGCTGTAGAGCAATTGTTAAGGTTCTTGAACCAAAAAGAAAGAAATTGGGAGAAAGAGGAATTGAAAGTGTATTTCTGGGTTATGCTGAAAATAGAAAGGCCTATAGATTCATGGTTGTTGAATCTAATGACTCACATCCTATTAACACAGTGATTGAGTCAAGAGATGCAATTTTTCAAGAAAGTAGATTTAACTCAATTCCACATCCCAAGGAAATTGTAAGTTCTAGTTTACAAAGTCTAGAAAATAATGTATCTAATAATGATACTTTGACATGTTCAAAACCTAGAAGAAGTAAAAGAGCCAGAAAAAAGAAAAATTATGGGCAAGACTTCTTTATGTTCCTTGTAGAAGGTACAAATGATTCCATTAACAGTTATGGACCAATTTGCTACAATTTAGAGAGTGACCCATACACATATGAAAAGGCAATAAAGTCCCAAGACTCTGCCTTTTGGAAAGAAGCCATCCAAGAGGAAATGGACTCAATTATGGGGAATAAAACTTGGAAATTAGTAGACCTCCCACATGGATCCAAACCAATAGGTTGTAAATGGATCTTTAAAAAGAAAATGAAAGTTGACGGTACCATTGATAAATTCAAAGCTAGACTTGTTGCCAAAGGGTTTACACGAAAAGAATGTATTGACTACTTTGATACTTATGCACCTATTGCAAGAATTGCATCCATAAGAGTGCTTTTGGCACTAGCTTCTATCTATAAGTTTGTAATCCATCAAATGGATGTTAAAACTGCTTTCCTAAACGGAGAGTTAGATGAAGATGTGTATATGAAACAACCTGAAGGATTTGTTATCAAAGGGCAAGAACATAAAGTGTGTAAATTGACTAAATCTTTATACGGGTTCAAACAAGCACCCAAACAATGGCACCAAAAGTTTGATAAAGTTTTACTCTCTATACAAAATAAATGAATCTAACAAATGTATTTGTAGTAAATTTCATAATGTAAATGGTGTTATGACTTGTTTATATGTGGATGATATGTTAATCTTTGGCACCAATTTAGATGAGGTAGAAAAAACTAAAACTATCTTATCAAAAAAATTTGATATGAAAGATTTAGGTGAAGCAGATATGATTTTAGGAATTAAAATTCATTAGAGATGGAGTAAATATTGGTTTATCCCAATCTCACTATATTGATAAAGTGTTAAAGAAATTTGATCAATTTAATTGCCAACCTGTTTCTACCCCATTTGATCAAAATGTTAGTTTACAACCACATAAAGGATGCCATGTGGCACAACTAGATTATTCAAAGGTAATCGGATGTTTGATGTATGCCATGACCTGTACCAGACCTGATATAGCATATGTTGTAGGCAGATTAAGTCGGTATACTAGCAATCCAAGTAAAGAACATTGGCAGGCTGTTAATAGAGTATTAAAATAGTTAAAAGGAACGATTAACTATAGTTTAATCTATAGTGGATATCCTTCAGTTTTGGAATGATATATAGATGCCAGTTGGGTAACTTATGTTGAGGATCATGCTTCCACAAGTGGATGGATCTTCAACCTTGGTGGAGGTGCAGTTTCTTGGGGATCAAAGAAACAAACTTGCATTGCCGACTCCACCATGGCTGCAGAGTTCATTGCCCTAGATGCAGGTAGTAAAGGGGCAGAATGACTAAGAAATTTGTTATATGAGATACCTATTTGGCCAAAGCCAATGGCACCAATATCCATACACTGTGATAGTCAATCCACACTATCCAAAGCATATAGCCAAGTATATAATGGAAAATCTAGACATATTGGTCTAAGACATAGCTATGTAAAGGATTTAATTTTAAATGGAGTAAGATCCATAGTGTTTGTAAGAACATAAAAGAATCTTGCAGATCCTTTGACGAAAGGTCTGACAATGGACATGGTGTTGAAGACATCATTGGGGATGGGACTCAAGCCCATATCTAATTAATCATCGATGGTGGAAAGTCGACTCACACTTGAGTAACATCAAGTCTTGAGTTCAATGATAAAAGTACACTATTAGAATGATTGCAAGTACTTGAATATAGATACATCCCAAAGGTTGAAAGTACTTGGACCATAAGTATAAAGTTGGAAGGTTGAGTTTTACTCTTAATAGACATATAGCATAAATTTGTTGAAATACATATTATAGGTGTATTTCTGATATAGTCTACCTATGTGAAGATGAAGTGAGGCCGCTTCAAAGAGTTAAAGGGTTTGACTCTTAAATTCGCATCAAAAGGGTACATGACACAAGGCCTTATCAAATGTGTCATCTTTATAACTCTTTCGGTAGTACCGAGATTTCATGTGTAAGCTGTGCACATTTGTTCTAATGAATAACTGGAGTGGTTGTGTTCTTTGTCAATCACAATAATAAATTCCGCCTTGAAAAGGCGCAATGGTTGATTTTAAAATGAAAAGATGCATTGGTTGGTTTTGAATTCGGATCCTTGCGGATCCTTGCGCAGGAAACTACTTAACCATTAGGCCATCGCAACGGTTCATTCAATTGTTGAACGTTATATGTATATATACCGTTTCGCAAAACATGGCAGAAGCAAGAATTACACCTCTTCCTCAAGTGACATTATTTTTCTATAAATAGTGTCACTTTGAACAGAATGAAGACACGAATTTGAAGAGATTGTCATCCAGTTTTCCCACCTATTCTTATATTCTAAGTCATCTTATTCTTCTCTAATGCATGAGTGAAGAATATGAAACATTATTTTGTAACATACTATTGAAATATACGCTTGGTGTGATAGTGCAAATCATATCAAGGTTTTCCAAAGTACCCTGAAAGGGATTCGCTGGTTATCTCATTTGCATCTGATTGGTGGGGGCGAATCGAACCTAAAGGCTAGTGTAACAACACGCTTTAGAATTTGCTACAGATACTCTTCATCAACAACTTCACTATTAAAGTCTTGCAGCAATTGAGACAAACAGATCCAACAACATATGGTTGGGTGGAGCCTGGAGGAGTGAAGAAGTGTAGTGATGAAAAAGTTTGAGATTCTATTTTAGTGTACAATATATTTAACATACTAACATTTTTATTTAAAAAATATTCCTTCCAATATTTTTTTTTATAAAAGACAATTAATTAAAATTTAATTAATAAAAATTAATATATTTAACTTATAAAAATATCAGAAGAAAGTAACAAACCTAATCAAATATATAGATTGAATTAGGTGGAAGAAAAAAAATTTAGCTTGTAACTAACTTGATTAAATTTGAACTTTCTAAATTTCAATATATGTCTTTAGCTTATACCTTGGTGAATTTTAGAAGTAATTTTCCCTTTACTAGACCCAACAAAGCTAGCTTCGTGTTGTATTTTAATTGGATGTTGCTTAAATAAATAAAAGCCTAAGTATTTTAAAATTTAGAGAAACTATATCTATAATTAAATTGGTCCGGGTCGAAATTGTGGTGATCTGTCACGGTCAACTTGAATGAGAATTTATCTAAATTGACACTCTAGTTTTTTTTCATTATTTTTCATATAAATATTTAAAATGTGATTTTTCTAATATTACGGATACAAACCAAAAAGTTTCAAAAGATTCTTTTTTTTTAAAAAGAAAAGTTTCAAAAGATTCTAAAGTTTCTTCTTTTACGGAAAAAAAAAAACTCTACAGTTGAAGAACACAATGAAAAAATAGAAATTATTTTAAATTTCCAGCTAAATAATTTCTAACATACTTATTTATTATTATTATTATTATCATAAAAATTTATATAATTATTTAAAAATAACAAAAAATAAAATAATTGAAATAAAAGGTAAAATTGGAACAAAAATATTATTAAAAAAATTGGTACCCTTTTATCTAGATATATTTTTTTAAAAAAACACCATGTTTTTAATTAAATAAATAACATTAAAATGATAGATAAAGTAGTTTAATAAAGAGTAAAATTAGATCTATAACGCTTTGGTCTAAAAAAATATTATATCCGTAAATTGCAAATTCAATCTCCATTAGAAAGAAAAAAATGAAAAGAATAGAATGTATTTTATGGTGTCCTCCCCTAAAGATGAAAAGAATAGAATGTATTTGAGTGGTAATAACAAGCGGGAAGTGTGCGTGAGAGGAGAATATTATTCTCTTCCAATGAAATGCGTGGATCAGTTAAAGTTAAAAAAAAAAAAACACAACTTGTGTTGCACATGTTTCAGTTTCACACCCAACTTTGCTTTATTATTATGTTGTTCTCTGTTTTTCCAAACTATGAACTCCAACACTTTCAATTCTCATTCAATGTCAACACCAACACAAACTACTTGTGATCCCAAGAAGGTGAGAAAGCCTTACACTATTACCAAGTCAAGGGAAAGCTGGTCTGATGAAGAACACGACAAGTTTCTTGAAGCTCTTCAACTGTCTCTTTTCTTCTCTTCTCTCTTCTCATTTTTAATATTATTACTATTCAACCATTACTCCTCACATTTTCTTCTTTTTATTCAGATTTGATAGAGATTGGAAGAAAATTGAAGATTTCGTAGGTTCCAAAACTGTTATTCAGGTAATAATATTATTATAATCCATGTCTTTTTTTTTTTTATTATTATTATTCTATTCACTAACTAATACTTTATTATTATTTCAGATTCGAAGCCATGCTCAAAAATACTTTTTAAAGGTTCAAAAAAATGGAACAGTTGCTCATGTGCCTCCTCCTCGTCCTAAGCGCAAAGCTATTCATCCTTATCCACAAAAGGCTACCAAAAATGGTTCATTTGCTTTTCTTTTTCTTTATAACTTCAAATTAATAGATATCAGCTTTTTTATAGGAGTTTTACTTCCTATTTTCAATGGACAAAGCTTGAATCATTTTAATAACAACAATTTAAAAATAAAAATAAAAAGGTGTTTTATGTCTCCCTAACAATTGGTACTTTATGTGTTTCTTGCCAGTTTTGGTGCCACTAATACCAGCATCCATTGCTTATGGATCTTCCACAAATACCCTTGTACCTCATGGGTATGTAGCATGGGATGAAACTTCCTTGCTCTTGAATACTGAATCCATCATATCCAGCACTAATTGTCAGGATGAACTCAACAATCTTCAGGGAAATGAAGGTATGAATACTTCTTTTTAAAGAAATTATCTTCAACAATAATTCCACTGGTTAACGCAATTCAAATATAAGGTTAATTAGTTCACTGGATCTTTCTGTGGATTGCTAATTAATATAACTATATGTCGCAAGTTAACCACAATTTTGAGTGTCATTAACTGTGATTTTTATATATTCAAATATACATCATATTCATAGTATTTATTAACTATTTGTGTTCAAATATACGTTTGAAAATTGTGCTTAACGATTCATAGTTAATTGTGTTCAATTGATGGTTAATTGCAATACATTGTTATATTTATTAACCATTCACTGTACTTAATTAGCCATGTATTTTAATCATCCAGATTGTTGGCGAAATTTGTGAACACAACTCTCTTTCTATTGATGTTAATTTGTTTGAATTTTGATGTAAATACTCAACAGTCTAGATTGGCTGTACAAAAAGGAACTAGCCACTACTTACTATGTTATATGATGTTACTGATTCAGCTGATATTGGTGGATTAAAGGGGATTAGCAACAGTGGTCTTAGTGGTGTTGGGGACTCTACTACATGGTCTCAGATACCAACACAAGGGAAACAAAATCCTGTGTTACATGGTAATCTTCTGTTACAGATCTACAAATTTTAAGTTCTGAAGAAATACTTACATATTCATTTTCAGATTGAATTTAGTGACCATATTTCACAGGTTTTCCGGACTTCGCTGAAGTTTATGGTTTCATTGGAAGTGTTTTTGATCCGGATACAAACGGCCATGTGCAGAAGTTGAAGGAAATGGATCCTATAAATTTTGAAACTGTGAGTTGATGAATACTTTAAAGAAACTTATTATCATATAATCTGATAACATACTCTGATAGAAGTTACTGAAGAGATGAAACTTAGCTATATAATCGAAAAGTTATTGAGGAAGAACAAGGAAAGTTGATGAGGCCATTTTGAGGAAGATGATTTTCATGGGCTCCTAGTAGCTTAAAATGATATAATCTTTCTATTTGAATTTTACTCTACTACATGTGTGGGTTCTTTTTGGTCAGATTAAACCATTTTTTAAGGGAAAATTCTCAAAATCCTGTTTCTGTTTAATATCCCTCAAGTATAGGGATTCAATTGAATATGAGTACTAGTAGGGATTTAGAGTTATATATGAGTACTAATAGGAACTTAGTTATATATGAGTACTAATAGGATTTGGTTGTTTAGTAATCTAGTATAAATATATATATGATGTATTGCCAATAAATTCAATTCCAATAAATATAATTTTATTCTAATTCTTGAAATGGTATATTTCAATAAATATATTTTTACTCTAATTTTCAACAATATCAAAGTGGACAGAATTAAAATCAACTAATTGTGAATCTCATCGGTTTTCTATTTGCTAATTCAAATTTTGATTCAAAGTAAGAACCATGTTCTTAGATTTTTATATTATGTCTAACTCATCCTTACGTAATCGACATGTAAGATGAGGAACGCCACTTTTTATAAAAAAAATTTAGGCCTTATCTCTTTTCAATGTCAGAATTGGGTTTTTTCTAATACATGTGTCGAAATCTCAGTCCTAAATGTTCTTTAACATTATAAGGCATGTTAATAGCTTGAAATTGAATTATAGGGATTAGTTGCAGATTGTTCCATTCCTTGTAGCTTAAGATAGTTTGCCTCAATAAGGGTTTGAATATGCTTAATTTATACTTAGTGCGTCAAGATAAGATGAGATCACACAAACCAATCAAAATGTTATGGGGAAACACATGTTAATTTTATGTTCTGTGTAAAGATTACTAAAGCTATATATGTCCTATATTTTGGACATTAGTTACGCTGTATGTGTCTACAACGTGTCTGGTATCTGTGTCAAATCCCATGTTTCATGGATATATATTTTACACTAAAGGATGGTTGACTGTTATGCAACTAACTGGACAAGCTATTAGGCCAAATTGACTCTTAATGAGCTTTTGAATATCGTTGCCAACATAATCATTTTTAGTGTTTAACACTCAAGCTTGTCATCATTGTTTTATATTTCATAACTTCTGATATATTCCTGGAATGCTATCTGTACATGAATGAAGAAAGTATGAGACACAATTCTCAATGTTAAGAGGCTCAAAACAAGATACCATTTCCCACACTCATATTACCTTACCTCTCATCTTTTCTGCATTAACTAGTAAACCAAAATGAAACAAAACATGTCTTATGAGTTAATAAACTTTTATGTATAGATACAAACTTTCTATTTTTCTAATTCTCAGTTTACTGATTTGTGTATATATATGGTGTTCTTGTGCAGGTTTTGTTGTTAATGAGAAACCTCACTATCAACTTGTCTAGCCCTAATTTTGAGCCCATTGTAAGTTTTAATATCAATCTCAGTTATGATTATATAGTTTTGAAACATATTGGCAAAAAAAAAGATTTTTTATTTTGAAAGGAATGTACATTGTATTCTTTCCAAATATCAATCTATTTTATAGGCAAGTATCATTTTGTTTAGCTGATCTACACAATTTTCAGTATATAATATTCTATTTAATCATACGAGAAATGCTTGTAACACACTCCTTATGGGTTTAAATTAAAATGAATTTCACTATTTCGGAAATTGGACTCACTATAATATGTGAGTTCCACGTATATTTAGTAGAACTTGTGAATTTTAACTAATAAAAAAGATTGTGTCAGTGGATGTATTGCTAGCATTTCTCTAATATTTCGTAACTGTGGTTCGTCTAGGTGAAATGCCAATCCATTAATATCACTCCCACTTTGCTATATATGTGATATATACAACCCAAGAATGAAGTGCAGTGAAAATTTTGAGTAATTTATCTGTGAATATAGTATTTGACTAGTTTATATTTATGACTTTGTTATTCAGAAGAAGGCATTGTCAACATATGATGAGAATGACGATGTTGCAGTAGGAGTTACTGCAGGAGTTGATGTCAAGAAGCAGACAAATGATGTAGCATGTCAAACCACTTAACCACTTGCAATTTGTTGACTTGGTGGAGTGTGTTTTTCTTCTCATATTTTGTAGTTTTCTTTTGCTTTCATATTTGTTTTTGTCATAACACTTCTTCTACATTTAGTTTGGTCAAAGTTGGATGGAAGAATGAGGCATTGGATTAAAATCATTTTATGTCAAAATACAGGAATTCTTGGAACAAAGATCTAGCATCTTCTATTTGTCCCTTTGAAGTATTGCAAATTAATCAACTCCCTCACTCGGCCATCAACCGCCACAAAGGATGGGAATATACGGTGTAAACTTAGGATATCAGTATATCACTACATCTTTTTTCCTTAGAATGTTAGGGGTAAAAAGTTGATTTGGTCTAGAAGAAACATTTGACTTTTATTGCAATTATTTAAAAGTCACAACTACGAATAATTGTGATGCGATGATAGTGTAAAATATTGTCAATGTATAGTAATTAAACACATTGAAATCATTGTGTTGATTGTGATTAAAATCATTATTTTTCAAGTAGAAAAATGTGGCTCAATTTTTGATTTTGTTGAAACTTTAATCTATATCTTGCTCAAGAAAATATAAATGAGTTGCAAAAATATTCATTTCAACTTTCTTGTGTTGAATTTGCAGCATAATTTTCTTTCAAAATATTATTTAGCTATTGCGATAGAGTGTAAATTCTTCACATATATTATATAGTATTATATATTCTATCCGATCACAAATATAAATAACAACAAAAAAATATATTTTGTTGTCTTAAATATAAGCATAATTTGACTATATTTAATATTATAATTTCTACAATGCCCTCTAATGTATATTTTATTTTTCAATAATACATTTTTTTTCATAGAACAAAGGACAATAAGATTACAATAACCTTTTTTTATTACTTTAAGAAAATGAAATAAACCAACTTTTTAAAAGGTATGAATTTATTTTTATTTTATATATAAAACCAATGGAGTGTATATATTAAATGTTGGGGATCGACCCGCCTAGTCAACGTGAAGATCCACCAATGGAAACTTCTGTAGTGTTATAAGTTAGTTTTTATTACCGTCAAATGGATTTGTTGCTATAGGACTGAAACCCAAAGAGGATATAAAGCTCTATTTCATTTGTAGGACAGCATTATCGGTTTTTTGTTAAATTAAAAAGATTCCTGTTGTCATCAATATCGCGCTGCTACTTTTTTCTGCATGCACATCTTCGTTAACAGCGTCCTATAGATAGATTTAGTGCAATAATTATCAGATATGCGAGAAAATTAATGGCAGTTTGCCTGCCACTTAACGACGAATATTTAATAGATCTGATATTTTTGGGTTACGAGCAAAAAGACTAAATGCTAAGAGCTTTGAGGTCATAAAAGAGCAAGGAATAAGACCCTTTTAAATTTGTTTTATTGGTTTATTAGCAGTTACAAAGATGGATAAATTTTAGCGCCTGAGATTTGATGCAAGTCATTTGACATAAGTCAAATATCAACGAATATCTTCTCAAGTAGATAAGTTATACTCTACTATCAAAATTTTGGTACTTCTGTAAAACCAAAACCAAATTTGTACATACTACATAGTATTAAAGTTATATTTGTTGCATACACTATAATCAGTGAATAACAGGGAATTCCAAGTTTAAGATTCTGAACAAACAATTTCAGGCAAGAAGAGTACGTCAAATCTAGATGACCTATCTCACCATTCTTAGCATGAATTTCCCATTCATTAAGGCTTATAGCTCCCTATTGTAGTTTCCATCGTTTGATGACAAATTGATTGGAACCCAGTTTACCTGCATGGAGTAGAGAACAAGTTGTATCTGAAACTGATCATATAAAAGGAAAAATTTGAGGTATAATCACGAGCAATCACAGGGCATTGATTTCAAATGGAAAAGTAGAGTGGATTTTACAGGTGATGGCTTCAACCAGCTATGTATATTAACACATTGCAAATAAATGATAGTCAAATTACCAACCTAAAACTCACCATAATAACAGCCAAGGTCAGTTCTCCAGTCATTTATCCCAGAGAGAAAGTTGACACCATTTACCAGTTGCATCTGCCGACCATAATGCAGAGACCCAGATTCCAGTGCTTTGCAGTGAAGCTAAGCAAAAAAAGAGCAGTTGAGGATTACCATTGACCATTTGATGGCAGAATTGTTATAAGGAATTGAGGGCACTCAAATTCCAAACAGATTCGTCTCACAGTACAGCCAGGCTGCCATAGTAAAACACTTTCAGCCAAATATTCGAATCTTTAAAAAAATGAGACAGGTTTGATCCACATACTTCCATCTGAGAGCCTATTAGTGCATTAAAGGGAAATTGAATTATAGTTGAGAGTTGAGACGCAATCACTACCATGAACATTACTTGATCAGTCAATTCAGATACTTAAAATTTGATATTCTCGTAACTAGGCAAGAAATTGTTAAATCCCCCTATTTCATTATTCAATACTTCAGACATAGACAGGCCACTGAAATACTTGGAATCATTCCAACTTCCCCACTGGTTATTTGATACGGGAATATTACTACTGAACTGTTGAGAATGCAATTGTTCAGAAAATGGTGTGTTAGACTGAAATTGATCAAGAAACCTTGAAGAAGTTCTATAAGCATCACTTTGATGGGAAAACCTATTTCCAATATGATCTGTAAGTCTTAAATTCTGTGAAGCTGTGGATTGTTGTAATAACAGCTTAAGTCTAGCATCATCTTCATTAGGACTATATTGAGGAATTAAAGTCTGCCTTAGGTTAAAAGGTGCACTATTCATCCTTTCTTCTACTATGCCCTTACTAGGATCCAATACCATAGGATTTCTGAATTCAACATCTCCTATCCTGCCGATATTTACAGATGGAGGAGCATACTGCAGATGCAAATGTTCAACTGGGAAAAAAAATATTCATAAGAAATTTCTCCATAAGAAGTACAAGTTTTAGTTAAGAAACAGAAATACAAGGGAAAAAGTTAAAATAAGTGGAGTCATTGTTGAACCATGAAGAAAGAAATATACCAGAACTATTACAACCATGTTCTACTCTCCCACGTGAAAACCCAGGAGGTAATCTGCCGGACATTGTAAATCCAGGTGGGCTTGAAGCATGAGCTTTTGCCACTGATAAAAAGACAACGAGGGAAAATATCAGTTTTATCAAAACTTAGTACAACTAACAACAGTGAAAAATACTGTGTTAAAAGGCATTAAAATATTTCATTTCATAAACGGAGAAGGAGACCTGAAATGTCACATACAGGAGAGAAGTATTATTTCAAATTTAGCCAAAAACATTTCATGATACACCAAGGGGCAAAACTTCTATTATTAACAACTAAGAACCTCAGCTTTATTAAAGATACATTTATTAATAAAAAAATGTTGAAAGACAAAAATATCAAACATTATATAAAAAATAATTAATAATATGTTATTGGCAAAAAAATCTTTTCCAATTGATAAAATCATCCAAATTTCGTTATATTAAAGCTTTGTTTTTAATAAGTTATCCCTGTGTGAGGTCCTTAATTGGTGAGTTTTTAAGTGTACAGCTCCTTAATTCACAATCACAGTAGTTAAAGTTCTTGCCAACACTTTTCTCTGACTGCATCATTGTCTGATTACAATCAAAGACCAAATAACTAACTCCAACAGGATATACATAGTATATACACAGGAATAACAACAGCAAAAAGTAAAATAAAATAAAACAGAACTGCAGAAGAAAAATATACCATCCTACTTCCATTCACAAGCAAATAACTATGAACAACAAAAGATGTGTACTATTTATATATATGATAGCACCTGTGGGATTAGAAGCACTAAATTAGTTTTAAACCCAAAATTAGGATGCCATGGTGAATTGGAATGTCGGGCTAGACAAGGAAACTAGAACACTAAACAAGAAATGTATCATCAAGATTTATGCATAGAAACTCAATAAAGTAGAAGCAAATATGACAACAGTGAAGACCTGAATAGAAGGAAACTCAATCCTCCACACTCAAAAAGATAAAGTACTAAGTAAGTTACTGATTAGCACTCACTGGAAAATTTAGAGGGCACCAAAGACGGACTTCCATCAAATTTATCAGATAGCACAGAATTGCTTGATGGGAATGTATGTGGGTGTTTCCCAGCAAACATATCTCTGTTTCCATTTAAACCACCAGACGCAGAATTAACTTTAGGATCATGTCCAGTAATTCTGAATGATTGCTGCAAATCAGATGCCTCATTCAAGGAATCATCCTGCCTGGCAAATGAAAATCTGGACTGATTCTTGTCTTGGATTTTTAGCAAAGCAGGTGCATTAAAGGATGTGTATGGTTCATCACTTTCACCCAACAATTTAACTAGTGAATCTTCCCAAGCATCTAGTTCCAAAGACAAAATGTTAGATATAATGCTGTTTTCTCCTATGTCTGAAGAAACCTTGTTGTCAACATCTGTATCAGTATCCTCACTCTCCGCAAGCTTCTCGAATCCTGCCCCCAATGGTTCAGTGAAAGATTCAGAAGGTTTCCCCAAATGATTCTGGTTACAAATTTGATTGTGCTGCTTCAGTTGATGACTTGATTGGTTTAGATTCTGAGGAAAGCATGGCGAATGGAGCCCAGATGCTAAATTATTAATACCTTTGCTGAATTTCTGTTGTTCATAATCTTTATTTAGTATATCATCCACAATTATATCTTCCCAAAAAGCTGGTGTGGTTGATTGATCTTTACAATACTCATTATCTTGATGCACATGGTTCCCTAAAGAGGAATTGATCAAGTTCTGAGTAGAAAGTATTCTGTCTGAACCACGAGTGAAATCTGAACCTTCAAGATGACTGTTGATGCTGACAGATGAGAACCCTGAACATAAGCCATGCACATCTCGATTGGAAATTGCCCTGTTAATATTGAAATCATGTGGTCTGGAGATCTCCAGGAAGCTTGTTCTCGCAGAAGGTACAACCATCTCTTGATCAATGCCCACAGAAGCTGTTGAAGATGTTACACAATTAGACAATATAATGCCAGAAAGTTTCTTCACAGTAACCTCATTGATAGCATTTGACTCACATGTTTGAGAATTCCCGCCACTGTGATGTTTGTTCAACTCTGAAGGTACAAACACACTATTGGAATGCACATCAGAGCTATTTTCATCTTCCCCTGATTTTATTGTATCAAGAATAGACCTTTCAGTGCAAGCAACACCTGGCGTAAGGGCTTGGGGATCATTAGATGCTTCAATCTTTCTATTGGCCAGATTACTAGAACATGAGGAACTAGTATCCTGTGGAAGACTGCCAGACACACACCTAACCCTGGTACAAAATACCAAAAGTCAGCATTCACACTGTGCAAAAAAATAATGCGATTGGTGGATTATGCTAGTTCATGGCAGTTAGCCACACTGCTATACAAATATGGCTGGGGGTGTTGCAGCATATGGCAGAAGCCTGTAGCTATGATCAAAAATATTACACTGTATTTCTTTTTTATAAAAAGGTTGTAGAATAAAATTTAACAAAAAAAAACCAAAGGAAAAAAAGAGAACAGCTAAACAAGGAAGACAAAGTGGTAGAGTAGAAAATTAAAAAATTGACACAGGATTAATATTATGCTCGCAGAGCACTAGAGCAGAATCTTTTCAACTCATAAATACACAAAACAAAGAGATAGAGAGAGGAAGAAATAGAGAAAACTTAGAAAACAGGGGAATACAGAGCAGAAAGGGAGGAAGAAAAACACAGCTTGCACATGCATGATCTAGTTTAGAAATCTGAAGCCATTGGAGATGGGCCGTTCATTAAAGATGCATGTTCGCCGGAGATGGGCAAATGAGAAGTGACAGAGATGCAAGGATGAGAGATGACGGAGACTTGCAAGTGAGAGATAGTAGAAACATTCATTGGGAGTTAAATGACAACAGGGTTTAAAACTGGTTTTGGTTCTGTTTTACTCATTTTTCTTTTCTCTTTTGCATTGATTTCAGCAACTTTTCAGTTAGAGGCTGTACCCGCGCCATATAAAATGTCATAGCCGCCATTTAACAACAGTGAAACAAATTAATGCAAGAGTACCACACATTGGTAAACTAATTACCAAGAGTTTGCTGCTGGAAGTGCTGTTGAATTGGCAGCTCCAATGCTTGAACAGGATCCTTTAATCTGGTTCTCAATTTGCAAGTTGATAACAGACAAGTGAGTTTAATAAAGATGTGAATTCATTAGTTCATTGCCTAAAAACTAACAAAACAGTTGAAAGTTAAAGTATCATATCACCCACAATAAACAAGTTTGCCACAAAAGTGGTGTTTATTAAAACTTACATCTAAAGGACTTTTGGACACTACTTTGGTGGCTGATGGCATGTGCCTAGGATCATCTGGTGGTGGAGGTAAGACACTCCCTGAAGGACGATTCAAATTATTTGTAGCACCAATGATTTGTAGGACTCTACTCCTTTAACATCCAAAATACAAAACACAAATATTATCAATGACATAATTCTCGAGCATAAACAACAAAGAAAAACAGATAGTAAAAAATAAGAGTAAGTCTAACTAATTCAATCCAAAACAAATAAAAAGAGGTCATATAGGAGGAATATACAAACGTGATTGAACCAGAACATACCCAGTATCTCTTTTGACATATTTATGGAAATTATCAAGAAACCTAAATGACTAAGTTACGCAAAATATTGCCCATCTGATTTGATATTTAATTAATATGTAGGTTTTTTAACTACATGAAAACTGAAAGCAATCAACCAGCAGTGGGTCCAGCACCAAATAAGCAAAAAGACATTGATGTGTAAGCAATTTGAAATCCCAAATGAATACACAATATGCTTAAAAGACGACCAGCTAAGGCTTATATAAGCAAAACAGAAAATTCAAAAGTTCAAAAGGAGAGATGGTGAACATGAGTTTAGAACCAATCATACCTTGCAAATGCTAATACTAATTCATCTTTGGTAAAGCTATCTTCGTGAGAACCATGATCATGTAGATATAAACATTCTCTATTGTTGCAAGGCTGGACCAGCAAGATAATTTATATAGTATGTCAGGAAACCACCTATTACTAAGCTCTATATTAGGAATTTAGGAAACAGCAGAAAGGAAATCAGGCAGAATTGAATAATTAATGTAGCAGATTGCGTGAGAAACATCCAAGGTTCACCGAGTGATTTATGCGATGAAATAAAAAGGAATCTGGGAGCATAGTTGACCTCCATAGCTATAATAAAGAATGAGTTATGGAGAGTAAAGAGAGAAAAATGAGTACTACTACAAGTCATTAGGGGAGAGTGACGGGTTTCTCAAATACCCAGTGCTATCTTTTCAGTCTTAGTCCTTAACGCTCTTGTAAATCTACTATTCCAGTACTGCTGCCTACTTGTACCAGAATTGAGGAATAGTACAGTAGATTAACCCATTTTAGGATGTTTTGATCCAGTTTCTAACGTAGAAGTACAAAGATGTAGTTATGTGTAATAGAACATTCATAAATTCAGCTTAGAGTATCTATTTTACCACATTTCTTAGCCATGCATGGCAATACTTTGTGGTTCCAAAACAAGCCCTGCAAATAAAAATAACCACCCATCATTAACAAGACCATGAAAGCCTCACAAGTCACAACCCAATCAAAATGGAAATCCGTACCTCAATGATCTACCTTCTAATACAAAAAAATGAACGGATTGAATACATCGAACTGCTTCAGATTCTTTTGAGTAAGTTATATACCTAAAGATAAGAAATTTAATTCAACAAATACAAAACAGCAGCAGGAACAAATTCGAATTTCCAACCTTCAAAAGTAACATGAGCAACCAATACTCCACTCGACATACAAGAAAAGAAAATTATTAAAAAAACAAAGAAATATTATAATTTTATGCATCATCAACACTATGGTGATTGGTTTAGAGACATCAATAATAACTTACACGCAACAGCTATTGTTTGCAGAATGTTGAATAATGCCTGTTGCTGTACGAGATATTGAAACTTTCAAAACCTTTCCATACCTTCCAAAGTACTCCCTACGCTGAAGTAGCTGGTATAATCCAACCAAAGAGGTTATCAATTGAGGGGAAAAGTGGTTAAGATGATTTACAATTTAGAGTACACATAAACTAATATGGACTATGCCTTTTATGCTCCACATAGTTGCATCTAGCAACAGTTAGAGACAGAACAGCATTGAAGAGCTTACATCTTCATCTGCAAGATTAAGAGGCAGTCCAATTATGTACACAAGGTTGCGCTGAATGACTCTAACATCAGTAAGATGTTTCCTTCCTTCTGATGATTTAGGCTTTAACTTCTGTATCTTCTTTTTATGCTTGGAATTCATTTCGGCAACCAATCTGCTAAAGCAAGGAAACCGTATAAGTATTACCTAACGATAGCTTAATAATAACATTTAATATGACAATTAGAAATTTAGGCCATAACTCAAACAACCTTCGACAGTTAGCTGCCATTGCCACTATGCGTTCTTTGTCATAAGGTGAACGGCAGGCAGGACAACGACCCTCAGTTTCATCTTTCTGAGCCATTTCCATTATATGATGCCAGCACCATACACAGATCTGTGAAAAGGGAATGTAGGAGAATTAACAAATATCAAGCTGTTTTGCTTTTCTTGTTTTTAAGCAAAAAGATTTAACAAACAAGTTTTAAAACGTTATAAACAAAAAATAGTTTTCTACAAGAACTCATAATATGTCTTTACTGAAATGCCAAATACACTGCACAGTTTTGATTCCAACTTTTGATTTTCACTAGAAAGATAGGAAGGTGGATAATGCACATTCATTTGAACAAGCATCAAACCAGAGTGTTCATCAATAAAGTAGGAAACACAAGTAAGAAAATAGAAGAATTTCATGAAAATAAATCCATATTTATTTGGTAAATAAAAAAGCATGAACCTCATAGCCACATTTGCATGGCTTCAGCTGCTGATCAGTCAAGTCCATCTCCTCGGTGCATATCGGACATGATTTTCCTCCTTTGTCACCCATTGTTGTCCACGATATTCAGCTGGACAAGAAATTAATGAAATATTAAATAAACCGCTAGAAACAAAAAATCTCAAGATATCACTAGTTGGTGTTAGTATGACTTTCATCATAAGCGCAATTAAAGATTTAGAATAAAGTATCCAATTAAGAGGATTTACAAAAAAGAAGGAAGAATCTAAAAGGGAAAACCAAATTGTCTAAAACCAAAAGGTTAAAATGCCACTAGTGATTGTCTAGTGTAATCCCCGCTTTCTTAAATACACTTTCTCGTTACAATTTTGAGTACTTAGGGTTCAAAGTTGATCCAGGAGATGCAGAAAACCCATTTACTATCAAGTGTGTGACCACGCAGCCATTAAACCAACAACTCATCAACATAAAATGACCACCAATGACCCGAATACAAAAAAAAAAATAGTTATATAAAGAGACAATAAGTAAAATATTAGCATGCTTGAGCTAAAAACTTCACTAGATACCACCACCTTGCTGGCAACAAATTCATCCACAAATGACACATCTACTCAGAATGCACCATTACAAGTGAAACACTGTTAAAAAGCACTACACGTTAATATTTTGCTACCGAATAAGAACAACCACAAGTATGACGTTCATTTCTTTTCGTAAACTACATCCTTCTTTTTTCAAACCAGTAAAAATGACAGTAACAACATCCAAATATTTGCAAAAAAATATCAACGAATGTAGCTCAACAATCGATTAAAAATAGTAAAGAAACAAAAACCCTAACAGAAATTCACGTACTATTTACTCGGATAACGTTTTACAATAAGCAGAAAAATCGAGTTAAGCGAACGAAGAGTAATAATAATTGATAATATTCGCAGGTTAAAATCACGCAAAACATACAAACATAGATTACATTGTGGTTTATTAATTTGAAGCTAAAATAACCATATAGTACAAAATGCAGTACAATCGAAAATCGAAAAAGGCTAACCCTAAGTGAAGAAAAAAAGTGAGATGTTACTAAAGAGAAAAATGGAGACTCGAAAAGAGGATGAACGATGGTTAGGGTTTATAGAGATGAGCTTACAGTGAGAAGAAGAAAGAGAGAGGAGAGGCAGAGGAATGTGTGAGTGAAGTGAGTGAGGGAGTGAGTGAGAGAAGGATAGAATCCGATAGATAGAAAGAAAAGAACGATAACGAGAGACAGAAAACATGTATCGTATTCGTATTTGTGTACGTGAAAATCCCGTGTTACAAAGGCTTTTCACCTTTATCGGTTGCAAATTTTGTCTAATCTACTGTTTGCTTAAACTAATCATTTAACCTATTTTTATGATTTGGGTAATGAAATATGCACTCACGTGATAACACTCGTTCAATCCACATTAAGATTTTAAGTTCAAATTTTTATAATAAAAATTAAAAATTATTTTTAAATTTAAATAGTTAGATTTTGATTAAATGCGTGAATGCGTATAATCATATCGCACCTATTTCAAATTCTTATTTCTGAAATTAATTTTTTTTTAATAAAATATAAATAAAAATAATAATTGAAAACTTAACTATCTAATCTTAAATTTAAATAAGATATATTAACTTTTTAGATATTATGTTTGTTTATACTTTATTTAAATGGGAGTACAAAATTTAACATTTGATTGTGGGTATGTTTAGTTGTAAGAAGAAATAAAAGA